>OY728119.1:778199142-778618466 GCA_963277665.1 Viscum album | reverse complement strand
GTAGTTTGTTATTCAACACATCATTATTTAAATGGGTATAATAATGATGTATAATTGATGTAAATAATCAATATATCCTGAAAATTATTCATTATATTTAATATACCATCCAATTACACACAATTTCACCATAGATAGAATGAAATTGTTGCTCGTGAGTACGTACGGTTTACAGTCTCCACGACGCGATGAGATTCATTTCCACATTCACCATTCAACATTGATTATATAAATATATATTATTAATAGGTATGTAATATATGAAATCATAATTCTATGAGAAATATATATAAATATATATATATATGTATTTACATATATCTCATTCACTTATTTCTGTTAAATACGATATGAAAACAGAAATAGCGTTTATGTGTACGCACGACCTACCAACTCCATAAAATATGTTTTCCATTCAATATATCTAACTATTATACATATTTATATTCTGAATATATATCATACATAAATAATGTTTAATATTCTGGATGCAATTAAATCATGATATAAGTGATACGATCAAGAATAACAATTAAAAACACGTATGATAAAGAAAGCCATTATTACCTGAAATGTTATTTGAACATGGAAATTATTATTTAATAAGTAGTAAAAAGTCATAACGGAATAAATTATTAAATAAGAAATATAAATATGGGTTTTTTATAATTTAATAACATACTATGGTCATTATACAGGAGCTTAAACGTACCCTCGACCAAAGGAAAGTACAAGGTAAGGGTTAATTCCTTAATCTCATTATTATCCGAGATTGTTTATGTGTAAGTTTTTGTTGGTAAAAATTTATTATCAATGTACATGTTTCATAAAATAGTTTTCAAAAATATTATTATTAAGGGACTCTTTAACTAAAACTTCATTTTAAATGGTTAAAACATTTATTCTTCTAAATCATTCTCATTAATGTACATGTTTTCAAAATGGTTTTAAGGATTTATTTATACTGACATAAATGTTTTAAAATGTTAATTCCTTTAAAAATTTTCAAAGTGGTATGAGAAAATTTGATTTAGTGATTTTTTTTTAATGTATTCCTTTCTAAATTGCATGACTTTTGAATGATTTCATGAAAAATGGATATTTCCCTCACTGAGTTTTACAGATCATTTTCAACTACGTCAAGATACTCTACTGGATATTATTAATGATTGAAATTTTATTATTTTAATACAATGTTCTATATTGTTTTTAATGAGTTATGATATGTTTGACTATGGATGTGCTATTTTTATACCATTCATGGTTTAAAGATAAAGTATTGACATTTGGTATGCTAGTTTCAATACGAATGTTTATTCTATGTTTCACCCTTTTCATATGAGGAATGCAATGGACTTATTACGTGTTGGGCGAGGACCTCTATAGCCCCTCAATGCATCGGTAGGTATCTAGAGAAAAATTAGTGTCTTGGAACAATGCCATTAGAAAAGTTTATTTATAGTCTTGGAACGAGGCCTTGACTATATGGTTATGATGTCTCGCATTATGCATTCCCTCATTATGAAATTAGTTATTAAAAGTGATTATTCGACTAGTATAATATCCATGGGCATGATTATATGGTAATTTTTTATTTATTTTTGCCATATTATGTTCAAGTTTATGTTTAAATGACTATTGTTTTTATTAAACATCTTGCCTTAAATGTTTTTAGCTTACTCTAAATTATTTACTCTTACTTAGCATCTGAGCTCAACCTATTTTTATGTTTTTTTTCCTAGGATTCTAAGAATAATATTATGATTTATATGTAGGTTTACGATAAAGGAATAATGGATTTATCAAATCATTATTTATGATATATTTTATGATATAAATTTAATGTAAAGTTTCTGCATGTTTTCTATTTTCCAAGACTGCTAAATTGATCGGTCCATCAGGACTTGATTCTTTGTAATCATGTCAATTTTTTAAAATAATACATTGGCTCCATGCTTCTGGGGTCAAGTCATTACAGTTGGTATCCGAGGAAGTTTAGAAATAACCTTGGAAACTATATCTAGATAAAATTTGATTAGCAAACAATACCCTAAGATAGACTTTGAGGATTATTATAGAAGAACATCCAAAAAATATTTTGACATATATATTATGTGGGTTTGCCAAGAAATACATCCTATATGGATACTATAGGTGGACGTGGTTCTAGAAAAGATGTAACTAGGAGTGAAAACACCGATAGGGTGTTTCGGGCTTGACCCAGCGTATATTGGTACATGACAACAGGCCTTACTATGCACCTGGTTTGACACTCCTCGGGGATATGCTTAGGATAATTCACATTTTCATTAAAAACCATTACTAAAGATTTATGAGTAAATATTGCAGAAACGAAACAATTTTTATGATTATGATACTATATGTGTGAAGATATTCAATTACTGTTGAAAATTTTTTATATTGTTGGATTATAAATTATGATATGATATAAAATAGTGTATGTCATCATTCAGAAATGGCGCCCAATATAAGGACTGATAACTCTAGTATTTCACATGATCCAAAGAGTAAGAAGGATCTCATCTTTCATAGTATTAAGAAAACATTTAGAAGGGAAATAATCTCTGACTTATTCTCAGCATATGAAGAAATACTATCATGTATTAATAAGATAAGTTTTGAATTCTCTTGAGTCCTATGGATTTGAGGGGAAGAAAGAGAAGAAGAGGTTGGTATAGATAAAGATTTATAAAGGGAAGGTCAGGCCAAATGATTTTCCCATATGTGATAACTTTGGAAAGAATCACCCTGGAAATTGCTTGAAAGGAATGAGAGTTATTTATAAGTGTGGAGAAAAGGACATCACGTTCATGATTTTAATGGTGAGAAAATGGTTTCAAATGTACAATATTTCATCATTAAAGAGTAGGGACACTATGAGAATCAACGTCCCAATTATCAGAGTACATACCAAATGATGTTATTGGATAATAATGAAGTCATGATACTACCACAGAAGAAGGAGGAACAATTAGTGTTCTTTAGTTGTTATAAAATAATTGTGTAATTTGAGTATTTTATTAATGATGTACAAGGAATACGAATTATAAAGTATATAAGGATTGTACTGAAGCACATTTTCACTAAGGATTTGGGATTTTATAGTACCAAGTAATGTAACTCTATTTCAAGTTAAACATTTTAAAAACTATATGTTTGGGGGAAATATAACACTTAATATGTTTTTATAACTAAGATAAATATTTCAGAATAAGATAGGAATCATTTGGAAAAATTATATTAGATATTATTGACTACCTTGAAAATAAAAAATTGTTTTTTAATCCATCATTGTTGGAGTTTACAACATTCTTGGATATAAGAAGTATATCTAGTATTCTATAAAGAATGAGGGAGAATGAATGTAATAAATAAGGTTTTATGGTAATTAATGGTGTTACCATGTCTTAAGAGAATACATGATGAAGGTATTCACATGTTCTTACATGGAAAAACTGATCTTTAAGATGTTTACATTCCTTATAAATTTTGGACTGTGAGTTTAGACAGAATTATTTTGGATAAGTTTAATGGTTGGAATGAATTAAGTTGGATATAGGATAATATTGTTTAAGGTTAAAACATTTCTTAAGATTAATTTTGGATTGTTATAAAAACGATAACCCGGAGGTTAGGCGACAACCCGTCGCATCTGGAAAGGCTGTGAGACATGAACTCGCAACCAAAGGGAAAAAAGAGTGCATCACCGACCACTGGCCTACACGATTTCCTGGTTCTTATAATGTAGTTTTTTCAAATGGTCTGAAAAATAAATTATAAATTTAATATTTTGGAACCCTATACGAGTATGATAAATAGAATATTTTTGAGTTATATTATATTTTAGAGTGAAATATGAGTTTGTGGTAGAAATAAGTTAAAGGATGGAACTCTAATTTTTCAAGTATTCTTGTTTCCCTTAAACATTAGGGAAATGTTCTCAAAACTAAAAACATGTTATCATAATACCATCTATTTTGTTAAAAGGATGATATTTGAAATCATCATCTCAAATTTATGGCTTTGAGGCCCTCAATTTTCCATTTATTATTCCATTGTTTGTGATTGATGACCTCAATCACTCCCTATAAATATTTATGTTTTTAATATAATTATGTGCCTCTAATTTACCCCAATTTTATCCAATTGAAAATCATAATTTTATGGTGACATTTTCATTTTCATTTCACTCTTATTAACACTAGATTTTATTAACTTTATTTTCGATGTGGGTTTTCCACAATGGTATTTTCTATTTTCAACCTTTTATTTTTGAAGAAAAATTTCAAATTGTGAGGATAAAACTTCTTAAAGGAGGGGAGAGTGTAACACCCCAAGATTTTAAAGTACTATTTATCTTTAATGTAATTTAATAGCTTGCACTACATGAAACACCGAGTTCAAGTGCATCATGACCAATCAAAGTAGCTATTTAAAAAGTGTTTATGAGTAATATTAACCTCATTTTTAATTTTATATATATCTTATATAATTTTAACATTAATATTTTGGGGTTCTTAGAAATAATTTAAGGACAAATTCAATATTTCAGATAAAAGAAATATTTTTCAAAAAATGCCATTTCTCCGCCTTTTAATAGATAACTCCTTCTAAAACCAATATTTGACTCTTTTATATATTAAATTTAATAAAATTAAATTATTACTTTTAATATAAACATAAAAATATATTTTGGATAATGTTTTGGTACTTTTCTGATAACGTTTATATTTTTATGAATAGTGATAATACTAAATCTTAATTAAAAACAACTTTTTTTAATCGAAATAATTTATAGTGATAAATTATAAATATGAGGGGTTTTAATGTATCATTAGATTATATTTTTATCTTTTAATATAATTTAGGCCATTTGAGGTAATTTCACATTTAAATTTTACCTAAACACATGTTAATATTTTGATTCTTTATTATTCTTAAAAATCCGCTTTCTAGTTTTGGTAACAGGAATTAATTTTAATTTAATTAATGAAACATATCTATTTTGAATTTGGTAAAATTTAAATAATATTTGAATTAGTAATATAAAAATTATCTTTGGGTGAATTGTTGGTATTTTTCTGAAAACATTCAATTTTTGATGAATATTGAAAAACACAGCACTGTTGATAAAAACCGACTTTTTCATTTAAATAATTATTTTTAATTAAAAATGTATCTTAATGTTAAAATAGATTTATAATACATATATTATTCCAATTTATTTCATTATAGTAATTTTATTATAAAATTGAACATACAAAATTTTATTGAACTTTTTTAACATTTTTAACCACATTCCACGAACATTTGCTAATTTGAAGAAATCATAATTTTACTGCTTATGTGAATTAAATTTCAAAACTCTGATATAAATAGTTTTCATTTTTAAGTAAAATGTGATTTAATGGGATGAAAATAATTTTTGGTGAATAGTAATGTTTGAATTTTATTTTCTATAGTTAAAAGTAAATAGGGATATTAAAGGGAAAATGATATTACAATTACCAAAAAAAATGTCATAATTCTATTAGATAAGTTTATTTCGACCAAAACCAACCTTAGGACATAAATATGATATTTTTGATCCACTATAATTAGATTAAGACATTTATTATATTTTTTATAAATATGTGTTAAACATGTTAAATTTAAATTTTATTAACTAAACCTTTTTCAATATAGAGTTACACATAATATAAATTCTACTATAATTATTCATTATAAATAAAAAATGATTTCCTAAATAAAGGTATTTTCTGTAAATTTTATATGTTTAATAATTAAATTTATTTATGACACAATGATGATGTAGTAATTACCTTATTAATGAAAGATTAAAATAATTGATTTTATTAATATCCAAATAATTTTAAAATGAGACTTTTGATGCCATCCATGAATTTTCTTGTTGAAGATTACATGTTATGGTTGATTCATTTTATTTTTTTAGAATAAATTATGTTTTTATGACTTTAAGAAAAAACAAATACTAAATATTGTCAGAATTGACAAAATTGTGTTTTAAAAAAAAATTTATTAAATGATACAATATTTCTAAAAATATAAAATTTGTCCAAAGGAAATAAATAATGATATATATGTTATTAATTAACCACTTTTGTTTCTCTTATCACTTTATAGAATGTTTATTAGCCATACATTCTATGAATATAAAATGACCTGGTATGAGTTAGAAAATTTAACTAATGGTTAAATCTAAAAGAGAATGTTAATATGGTGACATAAACTTATCTAAAACCGATTTTTTAGAGGTTTTATATCCATACCCACATTTTAATTGAAGTAAATCCATTTTATCAATTAGAAAGAGAAAATTATTTCGTAATAAAATATTATTTCAAGCTTTTTTTAATGTTCCCCTCGCCAATCTTATAAAAGGTCACACCCCTTCTCTCAAATTTACACATCCAAATCATTTTGTCTTGGCCAAACTGTGATCAAATATCCTCCCAACTACCCTAAATTAATCTTAGAGGCCTTACTTTGATATTAAATCCATCTTAGGTATCCATTTTATTCAAATCAAAATGAAGCACTTGAAGAAGAGGTAATTATTTCATCACATCTTTTAGTGTTCTTTTCTTCTCCCATTTCTTCTTTTTTAGTTGTTTCCATACTAAAATATTAACTCTGGTACCTTATACATAATGTGATATTATTATAAATATGGTAAAACCATATTTATTATTCTATCCATCCTATGAATGACAATGTCACAATACGTGCGTACATACAAATTACCATCTCCACATCGTGGTGTAGTTTGTTATTCAACACTTCTTTATTTGGATAGGTATAATAATGATGTATAATTGATATAAATAATATATATAACATGTTATTTATTTTCTATATATAATATACCATCAAATTACACACAATTTCATCTTCAATAGAATGAAATTGTCACTCGTGTGTACGTATGACTTACTATCTCCACGACACGATGAGATTCATTTCCATGTTCACCATTCAACGATGATTAAAACAATATTTATTATTAATAAGAATTTATTATATGAAATAATAATAATACTAGAAATATATTTTTATATATCTCTGTGTGTTTATATTTACATATATCTCATTCTCTTATTTCCCTTCAAAATGATATGAAAATGGAAATAACATTTATGCATATGTACGGCCTACCATCTCTATAAACCATGTTTTCTATTTCATATATCTATCTATTATACATATTTATATTCAGAATATATATGATAAATAAATAATTTTTTATATTTTGGATGCAATTAAATAATGATAAAAATGATACGATCAAGAATAAAAAGGTTAAACAGGTACAATAAAGAAAGAAATTATTACCCAAAATGTTATTTTAACATGGAAATTATTATTAAATAAGTAGTATAGATTCATAAATGAATCAAGTATTAAATCATAAATATGAATATTGTTCTGGTATAATTTAATAGCATACTATGGTCATTATGCCAGATCTTAAACGTACCCTTGACCAAACGAGAGTACAAGGTAAGGGTTAATTCCTCAATCTCATTATTATTCAAGATTGTTTATGTGTAATTTTTTACTGGGACATATTTTTTATACATGTCCCTGATTCATAAAATAGTTTTCAAAAGGAATATTTTTAAGGGGCTATTTAACTAAAAAAATCATTTTAAATGGTTTAAATATTTATTCTTCTAAATCATATTCATTAATGTATATACTTTCCAAAAGGTTTCAATGATTTATTTATATAGACATGAATATTTTAAAATGTTAATTACTTTAAAAAGATTCAAATTTTTATGGGACACTTTGATTCAATAATGGATTTTAAATCTCTTCCTTTATAAATTGTGTAATTTTTAAATGATTTCATGAAAAAGGGATATTTCTCTCAATGAGTTTTACTAATCATTTTAAACTATGCCAACATCTTTTATGGGATATTATTCATGATTGAGGTTTATTTATTGTAATACAATTTTATATATTGTATTGAATTATTTATGATATGTTTGACTATGTATGTGCTATTTTTAAACCATTCATGGTTTATTAGTAAAGTATTGATATTAAGTATGCTAATTTCAATATGAATGTTTTTGTTATAAATCCACCTTTTTATTTGTAGTATTGGCACGAGGTCTTGACTATATGGTTATGATGTCTGGAATTATGCATTCCATCATTATGAAATTAGTTAATACAAGTGATTATTAAACTAGTATAAGGTCCATGTGCATGTTTATATGGTACTGTTTTATTTATTTGCCCCACATTATGTTTAAGATTCTATTTAGAAGGCTGTTGTTTGTATTACACATTTTTTCTTAAAAGTTTGTATCTTCTGCTAAATTATTTACCCTTACTGAGCATCTGAACTCACCCCTTTCTTATTTTTGTTTTCCTAGGATTCCAAGAAGTATATTATGATTTATATGAATGTTTATGCTAGGGGAATAATGGTACTATCATAGGATTATTTATGATGTGTTATATGTTATAAATTGTAATGTAATGTTCATGTATGTAATTTATTTTCCAAGACTGCTAAACTGATTGGTCTTTCAGAACTTGATTCCATATAATCATGCTAATGTATTAAAATAATTCATAGGCTCCATGCTTCTAGGGTAGGAGCATTATGATGACTCTTTTATTATTGAAAATATAACATTATATCGAAATAAATCATATTTATTTAGTAAAATTTATTCTACTATTATCGGTACAATCAAGTATTCTAATATAATTTTATCCAAATATCACACTAAAAATATTCACCAATATATTAGGGCATCTTATATACTACCTTCTATAAACATTATATATCATGGGCACTTTGCATTGTCTTGACTTACCACTTTAGGATATTCCAATCATGGAATGTTTTTCCTCTGGACGGAATATAAAACATTGTATTTTAGAAGTCCTTAAAATATATCTCTATCATATATCATGCATTCCATTTATATATATTCATGCTTCTAATGATTTCAATTTTAATTCTATTCCATCAAGAAATTCAATATGTTAAATGAATATTTATCTATAACTCTTTAAAAATGGTAATTCTTGTGCACCGAACAAAATTAAAAGATAAATTATATTTACACATACCAAATTGAATCAAATTGATAAGATACATGGTTCATCTTCTTAAAAAGTATTTATATAATATGAAAATAATTATCCTCAAAAAACATTTCCATAGAATGAATTGTAGGCAACCCCAACCTTTCAAGGAAGAGTCTAAGATCTTAAGGTATTGAGTAGTTTCACCAAAAGTCCCTATACCCATGTTTATTCACTTAAGAGACCCAAAATTCCTATATATTTCTATCCTAAATTATGTGTAAACAAAAATTAACCTCTTGACTATAGTTCTTGAAATCATTATAATCTAAATTCAAGGTAGAAAAAATATAATCCATTTTTAATCCAAGGATGTAATTCTTAAAACTCATGTATGATACTTTATAGAATTATTTTAATAGTTAAACATAATACATCCATTTATATTAAAAAATATGAATAAATTATGAAAATAACTTTGAAAACGAACACTTTATGAATTTATAGACAAAAAAGTTTTTTTTTAAATTCAAAAATATAACATTTATAAACAAAATATAATTCATTAAAGTATTATTTGATTCCAATAAATAAATAAATATAAAATTTTTAAATTTATTTATCATATGAACCCCTTCATATTTTATTTTATATATAATTTATAAATATCTGAAACGTAAACATTTTATATTTAGTATAAATAATTATTACATTATATAATAATTTTTCGTAATCAAAATATATCATATATAATATTATTATATCCTAGATAATATTAATTATCAAAATTTATTTTTTATATGGTCATTTATTATCTCAAGAAATAATTTATACAATTCCAACAAAAAAATATGGACAATTGAAACTTTATGTCGAACAAATATATATATATATATATTATTTTTTTAATTTATAAAAAATTATATTATACCTTTTAATTTTTATATAAATAATTAATACCCAAAATATAAGCCATATAATATAAATAAAAGGTATTTTATAGTGAAAATTAATGTTATGAATATTTATTTCCAAAGTGATTTGAAAATATTTAATAAATAAATGAAAAATGTTTATAATTTATGAGTTTTTAAAAAAATTATATAAAATAAATTTAATAATATAACTTTTTATAATATTTATTTATATTTTATTTATTATGTCATTCAATTCATTATACTAAAAATGGAAAATTAGTTCTTTCCATGTATATTGTATTTTAGGATGGATCTGTGTCATATTTTATGACATAGTAAATACCATATGTTATGATTTATTATAAGATAAGTAATGGAAATGGATATAAACTCTTGTTTTTATCAATAATTTTTAAAATATAATTATCTATCATAATCCATGGTTTATTCATTTGGCTATATTTTAGTCTATTTTGGAAATTTTCAATTCATGATATCACCTTTGGTGCTAGGAATTTTATTTTATAGTATGATTGATATCAACTCAAAGATATGAGGTCTTTTTTATAGATTGTGTTAGATTAAAATTAGTTCCATTATAGATATTAATTATTAAATTTTATGTTATGATGTTGTAAAAACTGATGGATTTAAATATAGTTATATTTTAGAATATCATGTATCATATAAAGTGATCCAAACGTTTTTGATGATATCATATATCATCTCAACTAGTATATTTCCAAAACCTAATGTTTACTACTTGATTTAGATTTCTATACAATTTTTTCCAATAATTCATTTTAAAAATTACTTCATGAATAAATTAGTAAAACATTATTTTGATACAACTATAATGGTTTATTTGGATTAGATAAGACTTATTCAACTACAAGAAAAGAACAAAAATTTCATATCATGATTACAATACTATGAAAAAATAAACCATAGATAATATAATATAATGAACTTGTACACATAACATTCAAAATTGGAAAAATTCCCATCATTATTTATGTGTTTGGTGATGATCACCAAGATGTATCCAATGTACTCTCTCCACCAAGTTGTCTGTAACAACCAACGATTTTAAAATATATTTCTCTTTAAAAAAATTATATGTTCATTTTGATGTGATTCATACAATTATAATCATATATTAATAATTATTCAATAAAATATAAAATAAAATTCATTATTATATTGTTAATAGTTATTTATAAAATAAATGACTTTATAAAAATGAAAAAAAGGTATTTATGTAAATACCATTAATTCTTGAAAAAATATTTTTTCAAAATATGAAATTTAGATAAATTTAATACATTTGAGAATGATATCAATATAACATATTGATATAACTAAATTAATTATTAATAAAAAAACTATGGACATCTATGAAATGGTTATTTAATGAAAATTAATATTACTCTGATCAGTCTCAGTTTACAAAAATTTTTTCCCTTAAAACTTATTTCAATATATATTTTGTAATTAAAATTGTAATGCACTTATTTAGACTTTAATTACTGTGAAAAACTGTTTTTTATAAATTATAAAAATTTATTTATAATTGTTACATTTATTATTCATTTGTTATAAATCAAGATAAATCATTTGAATATAAAATAATGATTTTTTTTATTAAACTATTTTTATGTGTAATTTTTATTTTATCTTCATAATTTAATTAACCGCTATTAAGAATGATGGAATGTGTGATTTTATTATATATATTTATCAAAAATAAATTTACACTCATAAATTTTTCATTAATAGGATTTGAATAAAAATGAAATCCTTTTTTTATAAAGAACAATTCTTTTTTCAAAAAATGTTTCATATGTATTTTGTGCTCATATCTTTTAATTAAGTTATTACACCTTCATAAAATGAATGTTATAAAATGGATTCTATATATTGATTCAAAATTGAAATTTTAATTATTATTTCTATTTTATTTTATGATCTAAAATGTAATTACCATGGTACCTATTTAAGCTCTCATGGTTAAGGATAAAATGGGTTAAAGGGGGTTCAACTATGTAATAATTATTATAATATCATAAAAACAATATTTTTATTTAATAGGTTGATTGTGATTTCACCTATATTCATGTTATCTTATTAAATAGGCTGATTTGGTTACACTTTCCCAGTAAAGTTATATTATATTGTTTTCAAGTAAAGGGTATTTATAATGGTGACACTCCTCTCACATATAAAGAGAAAGTTACTTTCTTAAATTCGTTATAGATATTTTTCACCACAGATGAAATAGGATCATAAATTTTAAAATGTTAATTAATTTATATAATTTTAATACATTAATTAATTCCTAAATCACCCCTCCCCTAACATATTAATGATAACCTTTTATCCTATATTACATAGAGATTTTGAGAAGTCTAGTTTTTTCAAACTGGGCCTAACTATCTCCCCCACATAGATTTATACACTTAGAGGCCTTGTTTTGATTATAAAACCATCATAGGATTTTGTTTCATGAAAATTTAACATGTAATTATTAGAAGAGTTGTACATCATATCCAATAATTTTCATTTTATTTTTTGATATAACTCTATTATGAATGAATATCATTAGTACCTTCCATATTCGATGATTTTATTATGTTAATTCAATAATCCATATCCATTACCTCTTCCATCAAATGAGAAATATAAAAATCATTAGTTTGAATGAAAGACTATAACCTCGCAAACGGATATAAATTTTTTTCCATCACCACCACCCAATGGCAATTATAATGATGGATTAAAATTATAAATATTATATTTGTGAAATAATTATAATTTTTGATAGATAATATACCACACATTTTTATACCCCTTTCATTCATTGAAAAATGATAACGACGTTCAAGCGTATGTATGGAATACCACCTCCACAAAGCAATGTAATTAATTTTTCATAACTACATAACATGGATATATAAATGTATTTAAATAAATAATATGATATTTTTTTATAATAATCTATCTGAAATGGTAAAATAATACTTCCCTTTTTTCATTCTGATTGTAGAAAAATATAAGCATTACTCATTCGAACGTACAATATACCTTGTCATTGATTGAATCATATTTATTTTTTCGTAAGTATCATTCATGGTATGTTTAAAAGTATATCTGATATATAAAACTGAATATTATGTCATTAATATTATATTTTGATGATTGAATAATGAACTCTTTGACCTTAGTCAACGTACAAATGCAATTCCTGATATATGAGCTGAATATCATCAAAACATGTAATATAATCTTATATAAGTAATCAATTTGACATAAAATACGAAATAATAAAATAAAAGTAATAATAAACTGGAAAAGGTCATTATAAATGTAAATAACTAATATAAGCTAGTTATTCATTAAGATAAATAATATTTGAGAAGATTCTGAATCAATGTAAGGGAAACATTATATAAAAATCATTGTAAATGCTTTATATATTTATTTTGTAAATACTGTTATTACATGACCATATTAATAAAATTAATTTATTATTGTATTTAGATTTAATTAAACGATTTTTTTTTCATTTTACGCCACTTTTAAACTTTATTTCAGTAGTGTTTAAAATTAATTTTTTAAATAATGTTTTGACTTTCTAGTCATTATTAAAAGTGATTTTTTACCTTATACAACTTCAAATAATTTTTTCAATATTAAGAAAATTATTCTATTTTTGGGTTCCATTAAAATATTTCATGATTTCTAAAACAAAAATCCATATTTCCCTTTATTCATGGTATTTCAGTTTTGAAAGTGGGTTTTTAAAATAATACGGTGTTTCAATACACAAGTGTGTTTTGCATAAGATCCTAAAGTAATTTTTGATGGTTTTATGAAGAAATGGTGCAAACATAGAACGTTTTATTCATTATATGGTTCTTGATAACTATAGATGAATATGAGTGATCCCAATAAATATTATATGATGGGTTATTCTCATACAACTTATGTGATTGTTGAGTCGGATATAACTTATACAATGGATGAGCCTCATATTCTCTCTAATGAATTGGGCAATGTTCCTCATCTTCCATGGGTATTATGTGGGAGTTAACCAAGGATGATTCTCTAATGTACTAAACTATGCTTTAGCCATTTCTGAAATACGTGAATACTGGTTATGAATATAATGTTCATTGTTTTCAGAAATTTTAGTTTATATTATTTTCAATGGATTAAACTTTTTCTTTGAGAAAAATTTATATGTTGTTATATATATAATATTTATTTCATATTATCAATGAATTTTTTGATAAATATAACCATTTAATGTGATTTTATTTTCTAATAGACTAACAGATTTCTTTCAATTATGTCTCACACTATGAATTTTGTGTCAATCTCGTGTTTTTAAATGTTTCTCAAAGGGTTTAAGTAAGGGTAATAACAATGAAGGTCTCATGTTCAATTTCATGATGATTTTTATTTAAAATAAAATTATTTTTAATTTAAAGGACTTATAACTTGCAAAAAAATGGATACCTATTGAATTTTTTCACATTGTAATACATGAGTATATTATGTTATATTTAGGACATAATTATCTAAAAATCTAAAATGTAAGGATCCTTGAAATGTAAAGATGTGAAATATTGACTAAAAAATCATTTTTTAATATTTTAATGATATGACCTTATATTTATTATCATTGGAAGAATTTAAAAACATTAGAGTCTAGGATAATTATTTTAAAATATCCTTGTGAGATGGAAGTTTACTATTATGTTTTAATGAAATAGTATTTGAATATTAAAATGTTGCTTAACTTACTATATTTATATTCATAATGTTTTTCTTTAATTTAAACAAGGATGATAAAGTAGGAAGGGATAAGTTGGATACTATCCTTCTAAATTAGTATCATAGAAAGGTTGAATTTGGTATTTAGTAATTTTTTTTGGGGTGATTTCTCCATTAATGTATATAATAAATGGTTGTTACATCCATTTTAGAGAGATGGAATATTTACCAATGTGGAATAAGTTGTTAATTTAAAATTTCATCAAACAGAAGCCTTTATATTTAAATATAACTACAGATCTAGTGGTAGATGAAATATAAAACATTGTATTGTAAAAGATATTTAATTTTATGTAATATACAATATATTAAAAGGAAAATCATTCAATTTATTCATTTTTTAATAATATATGATTAATGGTGGTATATGGTTGAGAATATAATTTAGATATATCAGATGTGTTTTGTGGAATGATATACATTTAAGAATAAAATTATTCGAAAATATTTCTCTAATATTATTTTGACATAGAGTAGAAAAAAATTCATGTAATTAAGGTAAATAAATGAATATTTTATTACTATGTCAGAAGAAGTTGTTTCAATATTGGCCACCTATGAATTTAATTTTAATTGGTACCATTATAGTTAAATTAATAGATTTTACTAAGGATTTTAACCATGTTAATGAAGAGCATTGGACTCAAGAGAATATATAAGATATGATAAAATTATTTTTTGTGGTGATAATGACTATAAGATGTTTTTTGAAACTTATGTTCCTCAATATGACACTATTAAGAATATTTTAATGGGTAAAGAAATGGAATTTTGGTCTGGTGGGAAATATGGACATTGGGCCCCATGATTTTCCATGTGTGGTAAAAAACATCAATGAATCCTTCAATTAATATGGAATTTTTTATCAGTGTTTTATGATTTTTATATTTAACTATAATATAATAAAATAGTCATGAACAATCCATTAATTTGGTAATTAATAGCCAACAAATAGTGATATTTTTTAAATTTTTTAGTTGGGGAATTATGGTGAAGTGTGTGTAAAGTCAGATGATCTGGGAGGAGAATATCATGATAGAAATAAAAAAGGTTTTTAAAAATCATTTTCAACTATAATTCTTGATGTTGGGTCATTTAATAAAGTATATAAAGGTAAATTACTTCTTTATTAGATTAATGTTGATGCGTTATTTGACTATGGATATTCAAATTCATTCATTTTTGGTAAATTTATTTATTAAATTGGAATATAATATCATGAATAAAAGATATAAATTTTGGTGAAAAATATTGGTGGAAATATTAAAGAAATAGATATTTATAGGAATATTCAAATTATTATTAGTTTTATGGTCTCTTATAAATATCTTCTTGAATTAAAAATTGTTGGGTTTAATGTTGTTATTGGTATTGGTTGGATTTTAATTTATAATTTTAAGACAGATTTAAGAGATAATAATGTTATATAAAAAGATTCTATATATTTGATAATATATTAATAAGTTGATAAATAGATTAGAGAAAAATACTAATGTTACCTAGCACATATTTTCAATAAAAATTTTCAAATTCATGATATTCTACTAGTGAATGAATTTATATATATGTTTTTTAATTAATTTTGTTGTGTTATTCCTAATATAGAGGTTGAGTTTATTGTTAACATCTTGAGATTTTAAGAAAAATATTATTTATAATTTATTTAAATTATTGTATATCTTTTTTGGTAATCAATTGAATATTTTTAATTAATTGTATGAAACACCCATTTTTTCTTGCATGGCACTTAACTTTGACTCTATTCGATAACATCGGTTACATGCAAAACTGATATTTATATAAAAACAGTATAATATTATTATGTAATATGAGAGTTATCATGCAGATATTAGAAGGTAATTATTTAATATGATTAACTAATTCATTAATATATGGTTCATACATTTTTAAATAATTAATTATTTTGTAACCTATTATTTATAAATAAAAATAAAAAACTAATTGAATCTAATGTATTTGTATTATGAAAACTATTTTTAGGACGAGAATGGTGTTTTATCGTAATAAATTAAATTAAATACTATTCGTGAATGATATTAATGAAATGTATGTATTATACAGTTTAAATATATATTTTTTAATTTCATCCAATACATTTGATAGTATTAAGATAACAATAAATATAATTTAAAGAATAAAAATCTATAAATTTTTAAAAGGTAGTTTTATACCCTTTTACTAGAAGAATTTTTTTCAAAATAAATAGTGGATTTTATTTGAAAAAATAAAATTCTTTTTTTGATTGGTAAAATAAAAATATATTATGGGTTATTCATCTGTATTTTTCTAAACACTTTCATATTTTTATGAATATTAAATGACACCAAATTTTAATTCAAAACAACATTTTTATCAAAATAATTTATAGTGTTAAATAATATTTTTAATTGGTTTTAAATTATAATTGGATAAAATTCAAAATTTTGAATCTAATGTTTGTTATTTTTTTTCATTTTTATAGTGAATTTAAATATTCATTCATAGCAAACGTTTGAACATTTTAACGTTTAAACCACGCTTTGTCATCTCTTTTTTGGGATTAATTTTAAATTAAGTTTAGACACTTATGTGATTGAAATTTGGAAACATGGATTCGATAATTTCTCTTCGAATAACTTATAATGTCTAATAAGTTCAACATTGTTTTTTTATTCCAGAAAATAGTCAAAGTAATTAAAATCCATTACAATGGGTAATGTAAAATTGGGTTTACTTTGTGGTTAGACACTAATCTTAAGGGTAAAAATGACCTAGAAACGTGTCCAAAACCCATTTTATGGTCATTATTAGTCCACATACCAACATGGATCGAATTTGGTTTATTATCAGAGTCACATGAATTCAGTGAGCCCTCACAATATGGTTTATCTTTTTTTATTTACAAGAATGACACTCCCCCTCCAATATAAAATGCCACTAACCCACCCCACTTATTGAAACCTATAATGACCTTTAGCTCATCCAAAACCATAAAAAAATATATTCCAACATCCATTATCTCTTTCTAGAAGCCTCAATTTGGGAAGGAATGAACCAAAATAATACGTTGTTGAAAACCAAAAGGAGTTTCCTGAAAAAGTTGTAACATTTTTCAATAATCGCTTTTGTTTTAATTTTTCTCAAACCACATAAATTATTTTCTTCAATGATTATAAAATAATATGAGTATCCTAAATATAATTTTATTTTTTTATGTTTCGGTTTATACCTACACCTTCATACACATTCATCAAATGGGATATGAAATCATCATTATTGTGTACGATAGACTACAACATCATGAATAGATGTCACTCATTATCCCAATACCACCTATCAAGGAGAGGAAAAATTATTTTTTATATTTTTTGTGTGATAAATATTATATTTATTATGTAATTATGATTCATTAATTATCTTATAACACATACCTTCATGTTCTCTATTTTGTGGGAATACATTACCTTAATTTGTGGATGTGTGGACTACCGCCTCCTCAAAATGATTTGAGTCACTGGAGACTTACATTGAATATATTAAGAATAATTTAAAAAAAAATATGTAATATGAACGAAATATATATAAAATTAATTAAATACTTACAATTATGAAAATATAATATATCATTTTTTATTACCTTTTCACACACTAAAGAAGGGATAACATTGTTCTTGGACATGTGGACTACCTCCTCCTTGAACAAAGGGGATTATTTTTACATCATAATAAAGAAAATAAAAATAAATGATTAAATATTATGGTATTTATTATATAATTATAGTTTTATAGTGTTTAATGTTACATAGGTACTTCATATATTGATCATTGAAAAATGGGAACATTATTCATGAATACGTCTGACCTACTCTAAATATGATTATAATGTTGGTTAATTTTTCATAACCTTCATTCGTGATTGCTTTTGAAATAATAATTTTTATATAAATAAGATATTTATTTCATGATTATTAATTTGGATATGTTTATATAATTACCTCCTTGACCATAGTCGACCAACCTTATTTGTTATTGACACATAAACTGAATATGGTCCAAACAACTAGAATGAACATAACTGTTTATGTAGTGGTATAAAACATTATAATCAGTGAAATAAAAGTAAAAATAAATTTGAAAAAGGTTAGGACTCAATTAAATATTTAATTTTTTTATTATCTGGAAGGTAGAGTACAAGCATGACAAGTCAGAGTCATGGTAAGGGATTTTGTCTCATTTTTATTTCATTGAGGCATATAGTAATGTTATGAACCTAGTTAAATTTTTCTGGGTAATATACTACCATTTTAAATGATATATATTGAGTTTTATTTATTTCCCGATAATAAAATTTTACATTGCTGTTATTATTTCACAGATCTCATTATTTAAAAGTTAATTATGTAGTGAGGTATTTATTAATTGAACTTCCATTCACTAGGTTAAACATCTATATCATTGGTGATGTTTTTCCATGAATATGTGTAAAATGATATATGATTAGACTATTTAATATTTTCACTTTTATGTTTTTGATTTATATTTTTGACATATTATTATTTCATTGATTTTTTCTCACTCGAATGAAATGATAATTGTAATGGGATTTTAGTTTCACTTTTATTTCGATGAGAATTATTCTATAATAACCAATTTTTTGTGTGTGATGTATATATTGACCATGAATTTATTTTATGATTATTATACATAAATATATTGGTATTTACATATAATTTTAATGATCTCTCTTTCATGGGGTTTTTGGTTTCACAGGTACCAAAGAGGTGATGGATTTTTCTCACCGTTTTCATTCTTTGAGAAGTTTGTTATATTATACACCAATGATCCTTTATAATGTGTATATTAAACTACATTGAAAATTAATATCATGTATCTAAATTTTCGCATGTTTTTTTATATTTCATTTAATGTTATTTTATTCACTTGGTTAATGATTCAAATGATTTAAAGTTGTGTTTGATTCTTTTGAATGTAAAAAGATTATATTCCTAATGAATGTTTTAAAAACCTTTTATGTGTATTTCCATTAATCAAAATCAATAACCCTTGTTTTTATATGTCCACCATTGAGGATTATTTTATTTATTCCATCCTCATTTTTAATATATGTATTGATATCATTTCAAATAAATTGTTATGGACATAATTTCATTACCAAGGTCTTACTATGTTTCAGATAGATAATTGTAAAAATAATTTATTTTTGATAGGTTAATAATGTTTCAATGATATTGTTTTTGAACCCATTTCATTTACATGGGTTAATCATGTTATAATGATATTTATATGGAACCATTTATTTTCCAATTGGTTATCTTGATTCAATGATATTGTTACTGATCCCATTTATTCTTCAAGGGTTAATCATTTTCAAAAGTTATCATTATAGAAACAATTTATTTTCTATGGTCTAATCATCTTTCAAAGTTATTGTTTTTAAACCCATTTATTTTAAATCGGATAATAATTTTCTGAAAAAAAATATTATTGAAAACATTTTATTTCCATGGGGTAATAATATTTTGAAAATAGTTTTTTTGACCCCCTTTTATTTTATAATCGTGAACCTTGTGTCAAAGAGATTGACAAGAAATCCATTTTGTTGACACTGGTTGATTTGGTTATAAAATGAATAATAGGTTATCTTATAAGTTTTTGATGAAATGAAAGATTTTATTTCTAATGTAATTGAAGTAGAAAATTTTATGGGTGGTTACATGATAAAATAATGATTGTTGGTTCTGTGATAACCCAATGATAGGTTGTTCCACGATAAACCATCATCATGTGTGTCTGTGATATCCCTCAAATGCATTGGGAATGTAAGTTGGTCATATTTATATTAAATTTTAATAGTAAAATTTATGGAAGTTGAACTCATGGTTTTTAAATTCATAAGAATGAAAAGTTTAATAATGTACCAAGATACATTGATTTGGTTTCTATTCTTTTTATGAGTTTATAATGTTTCTGATGTTCTAAATTTATATCACATGGATTTTGATTATTGATTCTAATGACTATTTCCTCTTACATGTTTTCATATTTTAGGATCCAAGAATTGATGGGTGTGAGTTATTTTATGAATCACTCATGCACTTTTATTATGTCATCAAACTCTTATACAGTCTTATTCTCATTGATTACATAAAATTGTTAATTCTTATGTTGACCCTTACTAAGAATTTGAGCTCACCCATCATATGTTTCCATTACAATAGTATTTAAAGAATTATGTTCAATGATTTGTGTATATATATGATTTTATAAGGGGAATGTTGATGACATAATATAAAATAAGAAAAGCTATGTTTAATTAGAGATTATGTTCATCTTTTACGACCGGTTGTTTATGAGTCCAAGTTGATGTCAATTTTTTATATATGAGTATTTACTAAATTTTTAAAGATATTAAATAAAAAGGTACTCTATAATTTAATTGAACCATATTTTCCATAAAATTTTATGGTTTTTATGGAAAAAATTGGGTCATGATTATTGGAATCATACTCAGAAATCAATGTTATAGATTTCAGCATAGGATCTGGTAGTGCATGTACTGGTCTATTATAGTTAGAATCAAATGATATTTATAAATATTTTGAGATAAGTAAGTTTTAATATGATGAAATATTATCAGTTATGGATACCATCATAAGACTATAAATATAAGGACAATCATATGCTCAAAGTCTTAAGATACACCACCTGAGTTTTTAAGTAATAAATGTTTTGAGGTTATCAAAGACATTTTTGAAGGCATTTTTTTGGTCTGAGGTACTTTGAACCACAAGGATCAAAATGAAGTGTTTTTAGGGTGGCTTTATTTTTGATGATTATAGAATAAAAGGAAAATCTGAAGGCTGGGTGACAACTCATTACATCCGGAAATACCATGGATCTTGAACCCACAACAAAATATTGATAAGGGTGTAGAGCCAACAACTAGACTACATGATGTACTAGTCAGTATGAAATTTTTATAGGATAATATTATGTTTATATCAAAAAAATATAGTATTTTATTCTTTGAAAAACGGTTGATTTATGTTGGATGAATATATAGCCAAATCCATTTAGTCATTGGGTTTCAAATATAGTTAGGAAATGATTGATGAATTTTAAGGATAGCTATTTATAGATTAAGTTATTTAAACTCTGGGTATTACAATTAAATTTTTATGAGTAGTATATCATTCATAAGTTTACTCATTTTGGAAAATATCACACATTTTTCTAACTATTTTGGTTTTTGTTAATGTTTAAACAAAACTGGAATAAATTGAATATCCCTTTTATTGTTTTGTGGTCAATAAAATAGGATTTTATTGACTTATGAATTATAAATTCATCTTGAATGTTATTGTTTTGTTGGGAAATATGATATTTTGGTAGAAATTTATTTATGTATGAAATTGTACTCATCAATTAAGTATCTTTCTATTTTTCTCTTAGTCAAGATGGTAAAATATTTCTTTAACTCTATGAAAATAATCATTTAAAAAAATTATTATCCCTTTACCTTCAATGATAAAAAATCTAGTGTCTTTTTGAAAATCAAAAATTTATTATTTAGAGGTGATTATCTTTTTATTCATCATTCACTTTTTTGTAGTCAATGACCTCAATCATTCTCTATAATTATTTACTTTTTTACTCCTTTTCAATATATGTTCCCCCTATTTGGAATGCTGGTTAGGTGTAACATATGGGGCACTATATGGTTCCCAAATTACCTTTTTAAGAGGATGTTCTATTGACCATTTTTATGATGTGTTTTTAGTAATATAATTCTAATAATTTATATCTTTGGATAACCAAGATTAATTATGAGGGAAATATTTATTTTAATAGGGGTAGGTTGTAACATCCACTGATTTTTAGAAACCTGTTTGTTTAAATTAATTAAAATTAGTAAATATCTTCTGTTAAACACAAGGAAATTTTTATCTTTAATTATATGAAACACCATTTTTATCTTGTATATCACATAACATTAAGTCTCTTCGATAACATGTGTGCACACAAGAACATGTTTTATGGAATATCAACATAATATTAATATTTAATATGATGGTTATGACAAAGTCATTAGAAGGGAATTAGTTATTATGATTAAATAAATTATTAATATATTTTTTTTAAAAGTGTATTAAATTTATTCTTTGGTGACTAATTAATTATAAATTATTATAAAAATAAATTGAATATAAATGATGTGTTTTATGGAAAACTATTTTTATGAACATAATTACTATTTATCATAAAAAATTATATTATCAAAATTAGTGAAATATATTAAAAAAATATTCATGTTTAAGATTTTTACATTCTTATAAGTTCTTAAAATAATTTTCATAGTCTTAAGATACTAATGAATCCAATTTGAAGCATAAAAATATGTATATTTTTAAGAGATAGTTTTACTGCCTTTTAATGGAAGACATGTTTTAAAAATACTTTTTTTCACTTTTATAATATTTATTTGAAAAGATAAACTAATATTTTTAAATTTTAAAATAAAAATTTGATTTTGGTGAATTGTTTTTATATTTATAAGAACATTCATGTTTTGAGGAATAATGAATGACACCAAATATTAATTGAAAAATTCTTATTCATATAAATAATTTATGATGGTAAATTATTTTCTTAATTGGTTTTAAACAATAATTATATTTAATTTATATAATTTAATCTAATTTAGGTGATGGGAATCATTTTCATAGTCTTTTAGATATAAAAACATAGAAAATGTTTTACCATTTTTACATTAAAAACTCGCTTCATAATACCATCATTGGTATTGATTTTTAATTAATTTAATCAATTTATGTAACTGGAATTTAGAAAAAAGGATTCAATATTTTTAGTAATAAAAATTTATAATGTATAATAAGGTCTAAAAAGTTTATGAAATAAAGGATTGGTGAAATTAATTAAAATTAATTACAATGATTAAGGTAAACATGACTTGACATAGTGGTTAAACTTTAATATTAAAGGAACTAATGAACTATAAACATGTACATAACCCATTTTATGGCCATGAGTCAACCATATCTACGTTATTATATACATTTGATCTTTATTTGAGTCAATTTATGTCAGGTATACATCCCAATTATGTTAACATATTTATATTTAAAAGAATTCCACTTCGCCTCTAATCTAAATAGGGACTCACCCTCCCCACAGATTCACACCTCTAAAGCCATATGGGCCATATAAAACAAAGTAATATAATATCACTTCTTCTCTACTCTCATATTATAAGACTAAATTTGTTCTTAAATCAATCCATGGAAGTCATTTGGTGTAATCCAACAGGAGTTACCTGAAAATTAGTTAATTTTATTCAACGATCACTTTTTATTATTTATTTCACAAACCACATAAATAATTTTTAATTAATGGTTATATAATATCCTCAGTATAATAAAAATTGTAACATGTTTTTATGTTATGCGTTTAAACTACACCATCACACACTTCTATAAAATGGGATGCACAACCATTGATTGTGTGAACAATTGACTACCACCTTGCAAATCGATGTCGTTTGATCTTTCATTACCACCTCTCATGGTTGAGAATAATGATGTAATTATTGTTTTAATTATATATATATATATATGATATTTATGATGAAATAATTATAATTTAATTAATATATAACACATAACTTTTTTATTCCATTTCTTTGGAATATGATAATTTCATTTGTGGATGAGTGGACAACTGCCTCCTCAAAGAGATATGATTCATTCATGCATTACATGGAAGATGTTAACAATGTGTTTATGAAACACATGGTATATAAATAAAATATATATGTTATTAATGACACAATTAACTTTATTTAAATATAATATATAGTTTTATTTATTAGCTTTTCACATAATAAATAAGTGACATCATGATTCATAGATGTGTGAACTACCACCTCCTCGATTGATGTGATTCAATTTACGTCAACAGATTCATATATATAAGTATATATTATGAAAAAGTATGCTACTTTTTATATAATGATAATTAAGTAATGATAAGTGTTTCTTACCTTCTTCCCACAAAGATCATTGAAAAATCTGAACGTTACTCATTTGTACGTACAACCAACCGTCTTCAAGTGTGTAATGTTGGTTCATTTTTCATAACCATATTTCATTATTGGATTAAAAAGTATAATTTATCTTAAATATTATAATTATTTCGTTATTATTATTCTATATATGTTTTTATCAAGACCTCCTTGACTATATTCCACCAACCGTAGTTTTTTTTACACATAAACCAAATATGGTTGAAACACCCAATGTAAGCACAATTTTGTAAGTTATTATATACCACATTATAGAAAGTGAAATAAAAGTAATAATATGGTTTATGAGGTTTATGATTCAATTAAATAATTACCTTATGTTATTTATTTAGTAATATAGAGAATAAGCATGAACAATAGGACATACAGTAATTGATTTTGTCTACATTTCATTTCATTGAAGGATATTGTATTGTTATGCACCTAGTATATTTTTTTTGTGTATATACATACCTTTTAAATGTAATATACTAAATTTAATGTATTTAATTATTTAAAAAATCATCAATTTATGTTATTATTTAATTTATCTAATGATTCAAATGGTACTCAAGTAGTAAGGTATTTCTTAAGTAAATATTCATTCATTGGGTAAAATATCGATGTCATTAGTTATGATGTGCCCAAAATATGTGTGAAATGGAATATGATTAAATTTTTATGTATTTACACTTTAATTTTTTGCATTTAAATTTTTCACACATAAATATTTCATTGATTTATTCCCACTCAAATGATACAATGATTGTAAGGGGATTTTTAGGCCCACTTTTATTTATACGGGACTTATTCCCTATTCACCACCAATTTTGGTTATGTGGGGTATATAATAAGAATGAATATATTTTATGCTTATATAACATAAATTTATTTGGTTTTACATATCCTTTTTATTATCTTTCTTTCATGGGTTTTATGGTTTCAATGTTACTAAAGTGGTAATGGATTTTAGTCACAATTATCCCCCTTTGAGATGTTCGTTATGTTATACACCAATATTATTTTATAAGTTGTATATACTACTAATTTGATATGTTATATAATGGATATAATTATTCATATGATATTATAAATTTCATTTATTCTTACTTCATCCATGGGATTTATTACTCAAATGCTTCAAAGTTGTATGTGACCTTTTTGGAATGTTTAAATATTATTTTCCTCAAGAATTTTTATTGATATTTTAATGGTATTTACATTGATAAACATCAATAGTATTATTTTAACTTATCCTCCACTAGGGATATGTTTTATTTAAACCATAATCATTATTTTATGTATGGATTAATATTTCATCAAATATATTGTTGTGGAATTAATTTCTTTTCCACGGGCTAACCATGGTTCAATGAGATTATTTTGGAAAACATTTCCCTTACATTGATTAATCATGTTTTAATGTGATTGTTATGTAACCCACTGCATTTCCATTAGTTAAAGTTATTTTAGTGATATTTTTTTTGATAAAATTTATTTTCTTGGGTTTATCACGTTCTAGTGATATTCTTATGGAATCCATTTCTTTATCTTGGGATGATCATGTATTAAAGAGATTGTTATTAAAACCATTTCATTTCAATGTCTTAATCATGTATCAATAAGATTATTTTTGTACACATCTATTTTTAATTGGTTACTCTTATTTTGGAGAGATTAATATAGAACCAATTTCATTTTCATAAGATAATATTATTTAAAGTGATTGGAAAGAAAAACATTTCGTTTCCATAGGTTGATCAAATTATAAAAAGGATAGTGGTTTTTCCTATTTGTTAATGATGAAATGAATGTTTTTTTGTGTTATGTATTTATAAATGTACATTTTAAAGGTGGTTACATTAAAATCCAATGATGGTTGGTTCTATAATAAACCAATTATGGATGATTCGATGATAAACCAATAATGAGTGGGTCTATGATAACTTTCTAATTGAATGGGTACAGTAGTAAGCCGCACGACTATTCCATTTGTGAGAGTGACATGTATATAAGTCGACCAATTAGTTAATACATTTATAGGAATTAAAAGATTAATAATGTCCCAAGGAAACATTATGTGTTTTTTATTCTTGAGATGAGTTTATAATGGTTCTAATCATCGAGGTTGATATTAGAAGAATTTTTATTGTTGATTCTAATAACACTTTCAGTTTCCCTCTTTTCATACTTTATGATCTTGGTATTGACTATTATGAGATATTTTATGATCATCTCAGTCAATTTGGTTACGTCATCATAGTCTTATTCACTCTTATGCTCATTTGTAACATTCAACTGTTAATGATTATTATTTATCTTATCGAGCAATTGATCACACCCTTGTTATGTTACATTTTACCCTTGTTTGAATGAATAATGTTGATCAATTTATGTATATAATTTACTTCATAAGGTTGATGTCTATGACCTAATGTGAAATAAGAAAAAATGGGTATAATGGGAGACAATATTCTACTTTATGACCCAATTTCTTATGAATCCATGCTGATGTGAATTGATAATATAGAGGTTTTTCCTAATTATATAAAACTATAAACCTAAAACGTCCTCTATAATGATAGTGACCCTTGTTTTATTTTGAGGTTGTAGTGATATGGTGAAAACAAATTGGTTACCATAATCGGTATCATTTCTAGAAATGTAATGTTATGTATTTCTATATAGGATTTGGAAGTGTGGGTTCTAGTAAGTTATTTTATTTTTGAATTACTTTCTGATGATAATCCTATATTAAAACTCTCATTTAAAATCAATGAAGTGTAAGTTTTTTAATTTAATTAGATGATGATAGTGTTTCTAGATAATGGTATTTATTAGCTATCACTTCACCATGGGTTATGAATGTGATATTTGATCAAATAATGACTGTTCAATGGAAATTTCATTGATTATAAACTCTTCAATAACCTCAGTATTAGGATAATGAATCATTTAAATCAAATTGATATATTTTATTAAGTAAAAGGAGAATAGTTTTTATAGATTAATCCCATGTCACATTATTATCAGTTGAAGGTGAAATATGAATATTATCAAAGTAAAGCATTTAAGGTAACATATGGGCATTATGAGTTTGTAGATATTCTCATTGGGTTGTCTAGTGCACTAGTAGTATTTATTGATCTTATAGATAGATTTATTCCTTAGTATTTAGATATGTTTATTTTTGTTTCTTTATCATATATTTATATATTCTAAAATTCATGGCATTCATTAATGAAACATAAGGATTGTATTGAAAACATTGAATGAAATAATGTTATATAAAAAATTTAGTAATTGGTATTTTTACAACATTTTTTGATCCTTCGTAGAATTGTTTTTTTGGAATACGGTATAACTATTTAACTTTCTAAAACCAAACATGGTAAAGAATGAAATATGAATACAAATTTCATAGATATTCAGTATTTTATTATTTTAAAATGTAACCACTGTTGGTTTGTTGTAAAATATTAATGGATTTTTATACACCAGAATAATTTAATGATAAACGGAGATAAATTAATTTGGGAAAAAGATTTTGTAGATTTCTTCAACGAACCAAAAATAATATTGTTGAGTCATTTAGTCTTTTTCCTACCCTATATTAATAGAGAATATTAAATCTAAAACAATTACTTATTTACAGTATATGTTATTTTTCTTATACATAATGATCAAGTAATTAGTTAATATTTATGTAAATTAAAACCTCCTAAGTTTAATTATCATTCATATGTTTTTTAACCTTTTTACTACATAATTTACATTTAATTTTTTTTAATTATTAATATAGAGTTATGTGTGAAAAATACTAATAAAAAATGTTTCAAGTATATTTTCACTGAAAAATATTTTACCATGAGACAAATAAAAAGGATAGAACATTATAATGACAAAGACTATAAGATTCATCACAATCATATAAAATAAAATAATGTATCTAATGATTTGAGTGAAACATTTAATGCGTCATTAACCAAGGGATTTTATAATATAACCCTTTGGTCAGTTATTTGATTAACTTTGGCATATAAAATGTGCATAAAGTAAGTTCCTCAATATTTTATTAGGATATAATACAATCATCTCTAAATCAAATAATTAAAAAATCCCAGTAAATATATTAGGTGTTAAAAGAAAATGATTAATTTGTTGAGAAAAATTTTTTTTTGGAGTTTAATGTTGATGAAGAGTGTGCTATCAGATTCAAAAAATGACTATGTATGAACTGTGATTCCCAATTGATGAGAAAATTCTTGGAAGATGCTTAATGTTCCCTATTTTTAGTTCATTATAACATTAATATTATATATAAGGACCTTTAATATAATAAATTGTGGGATGGAATGAATATAAATATTATATAATTTATCCTAATTTATTTGAATCTCTATTTGGTTAATGAAGATGTAAAATTACCAAGGAGGAAACTATAATGTTTTATAGCAATGAAGTAGAAATGAGTAAATATATACATGGATTTTTTGGTGGCTTTACTAAATAAATATCATATTAAAAATATGATTAGGTTAATTTTTTAATATTTTACTATATATTCTAATTTAATTCCAATATGAGATTCAATTTATTTTGACAATATTTATCGACTAATCCTTAAAGAGATAAATAGGATAAATGGCATTCTGGTCTTAATTTTACTTTACTATGATTTAGGGTTTTACTAAAAATTTTGGAAAGGCATTCATATGTTCCTGGGAAATAAATTAAATTTTAGTACAACATTTCATCATCACTCTTCAAGAAAGTAAGAGTGAAAAAATTAGAATATTTTAGTAGTTCTTCTTTCATGATATATGGTTTACCAATGATGTTGGGATCAACATATTTCTCTAGTTAAATTTTCTTATATTAGAATTTTTCATTCTATAATATAGATGGAACATTTGGAGGGTCACATAGAAAGTAGTTTCATACTTCAACTTGTTTGGATAAAGTAGGGGAAATAAAATTTTTGGGCCCAGAGTTTGTAGTTGAAATGGTTGATAAGGTAAAGAAGATTCAATAATGTATTAGGGTGACATGTATTAGGAATATTTTATGTGAATAACTAGATTAATAGTCTATCTTTTGATGTAGGTGTAATTTTTTTATTAATGTGTCTTCATGTAAAATTGTTATTTCTTTTGGTAAATGTTTTTTGATAACATCATATAGAATTGGATAATATAAAATCATGATGCTGGTTTGACCGGTTTCCAATCTTTTGAACATTCCTCATCATCTATATTTGGTACATTATGCATTTAATGTATCATTTTTATAAAAGTATATTCTCAGTTCATATAGTGATTTGGTCCATGATTTAGTTTAGTCAGAAGAAATCATTTCATATAAGGAAAATGATATATATATTTCTTCCGAAAGAGATAATATATTATGGAATATGTTAATCCATCAAGTAATGAGTTTTTAAAGAAAAAATATTTTTTATAAAGCAACATGGAAATAATGAAATTCATTGAAGGAAAAATATATCAACTTTTTATCCAACGAATAAAATTTCAAGGAAATAATTTCCAAAAGTGGGGAAAAGTAAACTTTTAGGTAATGTAACAATTAATCTTTCATAGGCCATATTAATACTCATTTTTTAGGTTTTATATAGATATATTTTTTATAATATTATTGTGTAATTTTCATGTCAAATATGAAGTAGTTTTATTCTTAATAAATGTGGTTACCTATATTAAATGGTTTTATTTAAATTATTGATTTGAAAAAACATATAATTTCAATTTGAAAAATATAATATTATTTTTTATATCAGAATATCAAATTAATCTAGGGGAAAATTTTTTGATCTTTTTGAAACATTCAATTTTTTCAATTCATAGTGAAAAATAATGATTTTTAATTTTATGCTTTCATTTTCAGTTCAAGTATTTAAAATGTTATATTTATTTTCCCAAATGGGTCAAATTGAGGTTAGATAATTTAAATTAAAAATATTCTAATAACCATCATTAGAACCTTAATTATATAATATATTAGTGTTAGTTGTATTTTGGATGTAAAATGGAGTATTTATAAAAATAATCTCCCTAATGTATTCATTTTAATATTAAATTTATCACTAAAAATTCTTGAAATTGATTGATTAAAAAGGGATTGTTTATTTTTAATTACTATTGAAATTTTTTTAAATGCATTCCGTTTATTTTTGGACTTTATAAATAGTAATAATTGTAAATAAATTTTACCTCGATGTGGCTAAATCATGTAATTACAGTAAAAAATAATGTGATGAGGCCTCAGAATGTCCATTACATGTGTATTTATTTATTTTTAGATAATTGTGGTATCACCCTAATAGTAAATATTTGGAAAATGTATAAATTTATTACGTGTTCACTTTGATTATTACACTTATATTATTTTAGAGAAATATAATGTCACAAATGTTACTCTCATAATTTAAATATATAAAATATATTTTAATATTTTTATAAATAACTTATGTTTTATTATAAATTTTCATTTGAAATATAATTTGTTTTATCACGATAACTAAATTTTGATTTTTAGGGATAACATAATTTCCTTAAATATATAAATAACTCTGAAATAGTTCATATATAGGAAAGAGAGAAACCAAGTAAATGATTTTAAAAATTCAAAAAGTAATATTTTTTAACTGATTTTATCTTCCCCAAAACTTTTGAAGAGAAAAAACATATTAGAAATGTAAAAATAGATTTCATTATACTTCCTTTTCTATCATTATGCATTCAATTTCAAATTAGATGAACACTTCCAGATATGATATTGATGATATTTTATAATAAATTGTTATTTATAAATGATTTAGAATTAATAAAAATTCAATCATTAAACATATGATTGTATTGTTATAGAAAATAACAACCACAATATATTTATGGAAAAAAATAAATTTTATACTGAGATTTTGAATACTTTTTTGTAAAAAACATTGATATCTTGGTAATCATTAAAATGGTCAACGAGGGTTAAAATAATGAGATATGGGTAAAAAATAAATTAAAAATGAATAAATTTCATCAAATGTGATTATTTCAACCACAAATCACCATATTCTATAATAATACCAATTTATATCCATTTTTATCTGAAGAATAATTTATTTTATTTTAATATGTTTTGTAACTCTAGATTTACCCTCCCCTAACTTATAAAATGGAATCTCATATCCTATATTCCATACAAATCTTTAGGACTCTAAATTATAAAATACTGACCAAATTATATCCCATTCATTACTCCCTGAGTTCTAAATACAATTGTTTTATTATATAACATTCATACGATTTCTTTTGGTGTAAACCTATAGAGGCTGTTGAAAGAAGAAGTGTAGTGCTTAACCAAGCAATTTAATTTTATTCTTCCCTCTCCCTCTTTCAAATATTCTTCAATATTTTTGAAATAATACCATTAATTTATTCCATAAGTTCAAAATTTATTATATTTTTCTTAAAATCCATACCAATATCCTCTTTTATAAAATTTGAAACAAAACTATCTCTCAATTGTACAGTGGACAACCGCCTCACGAAATGATATAATTCATTTTCCTATCATTGTCTCTCAAATGAAATTATAATTATTGATTATATATATATAATTCGTGATGAAATTATCATTATTTATATATCATATATTTCATTATCTTTCGATTAATTGGAAAATGATAAAATTGTTTGTGCATACATGTGGATTACCACCTTTACGAAGTAAGGTGATTCATTTTTAATCACCACATCACATGGATGTTATATATAGTTTTATGTAAATAAATAATATCATATTTATGATAAATAATATTTCTTAAAATTTTAAACAAAACATACTTTCTTTTTATCATTATGATTGAAAAATGAGAATGTTGCTCATGCGTATGCAGTTGCTACTCTCTTTATGATTATACCGTTATTCTTTTTTCATAGTAACAATTGATGGATAGTTTAGTATAATTCATATCTAAAAATGATTTTTATTTCATGATTATTATTTAAGAGATGGTGTAATAATGTAATATTTTTAATAGGTTACTCTAAAGATGACATTTGGGGAAAATAAGATGAATATCATCAAAACATCTGGTATGAACATAAATGATTATGTAATTTAGTAAAACATGTTTATTTAAAAGTAAAATGAATAGTAATAAGGATAAATTATCTGTCGAAATAAAATGTTTAACATATTTTAATTATTTATAAATATAATGAATATGCATGTCAAGACTAACTAATGGTATGGGACAATACATTAAAATCCCCATTATAATTTTTTAATGATTTAATTTTCATAAATTTTCAATCAAATTACATATTATTAAAATTATTTATCAGATGTCACTATATAGAAACAAATAGTGTTAACAGTTCATTTCATTTTTCTTTTTTACTTTCTTTCAAATATTATCAAATATACCCTTTTTACAGAATAGTTTGGCTTTCATTACAATATGCAGAAGGAATATAATATTTTAATGTATATCCCATTGATGATTTTTTCCATCATAATCATTATTTTATTTTTGGATTAAATTTCAATTATTATTATTTTCATCAATGTGAAAACATATTTCACTTTATTTGGTGAAATTTATTTTTAACAATTTGTTTTAAACAGTGATGGTATTTTGATAACCAAAATTGTTTTTCATAATGGTTTAAAAGATTCCATCAAGGGTTTGGTAATAAAATAAAAAAATGTAAAATATTTTTTCATGATATGGTACATGAGTATTTTAAATTAATATGGATGATCTTGAAATAATATATATTATTGGTGAGCCGAATATAGCTTATATGACTGGTTATCTCATTCTAGATTATAAGAAAGGTGAGCCCGATATAGCTCTCCAATGTTTTGAGTAATGTAATTATATTATATAAAAATAACGGGGATATTTTTAGGTAAGTTTATAATATCTCTATAGCTATGATTAAGTTATATATGATATGAGTGAACATATATTATGAATATAAAAATCATGGTTTCATAAAAGGGTTTTCATATTGAAAGTTAATGCGTTTAAAGGGTTTCATTAAATAAAAAAATATTTCACATGGATAAGTTTTATTTAATATACTCAATGAATATTATCATAAAGGAAAATAATTTATGTGTTTTGATATTTTTCAATAGACTAATATATTTCATTCTTTTATATCTCTTGTTATATTTTTTTGTTCATCTGGTGTTTTTAGATGTTTTTATATGGTTTAAAAAACACTAAGGAAAAAAGGTGTCAAGTTGAATATCATGAAGATTTTATTTGAGAAGATAATTTTCTGAATTTAAGAGGATTATATTATGGTAAAAAAAGATACTATATAGAAGTGTAAACATTGTAATATATGGTGCTTATATAAGATTTTCGATCTAACTCTCAAAAAATAAAAACTATACAGACCCTTAAAATGCATGAAAGTTTTGTTATGAACAAAACCGATGATTATGTAATGTTTTATAGATGATTCTTTATATAATTTTGGGACTTGTGGAATAATTTTTAATGTAAATGTGATGATAAAACCTCATGTATTTAACAGAAACTATACCATGCAACATAAAGGAGGTTTGTTCACTAAATTGTAGCTTCCTGTTTATCAAAAGTTACAACTTTTGTGATTAGCCTTTCAACAGAGAGATAAATCAAGTATGACCATGTAATGTCGTTTCTTGGTTAGAACATGATTTCTAAATATGAAATTTTTTGTTCTTTATTATCTTTTATTTTTATCTTGGAATACATCTATTATAATAATGGACTCAATTTAAGGACACCAGTGTTGTGTCTTATTGGGTTTTACTGATCACACCCTACGCAAACATCATGGTCTATTTGGTTACATCTTGAATAGGGATATATACAAGGGAAATTTTACCATTTCATATTTTTTAGATTAGGATCATGTATTTGGTGGTGGTATTAGAATGAACTCTAATATTCTATCATTTTTTTACTTACACTACAATGTGGATTTTCACATTGGGTGGGATATTTATATTTTTTACAAAAGGTGAGGAATTTTTAATGAAATTTAATTTATTTAACTTCATTCATCATGAAATTTAATCTTTTAGATTATTTGTTTCTATTTTGAATAAAATTGGTTCTTGAGGGTATAGTCTCCCCACTACATCCTTAGATCCTCACCACTAGTTGGCAGCCTCATGAGTATAGGGAGGTCCATATTTGGAATTATAGTGTCACAAATTGGGTGATGCTCATCCAAATCCATGTTTTATAATTAAAAATAAATGTTCTAGTTATTACATGATTAATATTCTAGAGATGATGAAACAATGAAAAATGTGCTACGACCAGAATCTTTGAACCAAATCATTACCAGAAAATAGAAAATATGACACTACAAAATTAATTTTAATGAATATTTTCTTAAACATCGATAATTTAAAGTAATTAAGTAATTATATATAGTAGGATATGTATGAATATGGATTTTATATTTATGTGTAATAAATTTAAATTTATTATACAACATGTTATAATATATATGAATCCTGTGTGGACTTGAATTAAATATTTACATTATAATATTACTTTTATTTGGACAATGAATGTCTCATTTTAATGTATGGGAAAATTTACACACATTCTCACATCAATATGAAATCTTTACTACTACTCTTTTTTTTGGGTTTTTATGTATTATTTCATTTTACCCATTTTTGGTACTCGAAATGTCTGATAGAATTTTATTATTAAAATATACCCTTATTTCTACATTTTATTGTGAATCCATTCCTCCATATACATGTTCATGAAAATAAAGTTACATATAATAATTAATAAATTTAATTAATTATAAAGGTAGTTTTATACCATCATTGAATTACTTTATAAATATTCTATTGTATTATTCTCAACTTTTATCAAATTAATCATATTTTAATTTCATTACAAAAGTGTGAAAAATGATTTTTAGACATTTAAATCACGAACTGATTTTCCTACCACCATGTACATTATTCATCACAATACAAACATTAAATATTTCCAAGGTATTCTAAATAAAAATCTATTTACATGTTTTGGAAAAATTTATTTTCAAAATTCACATAATAAAAAGTATATTTCTTCTTGTTTTCATAGAATATATCAAATTATTTTATAAAAAATATTTTATCAATGTTCATATATTTTTATAATATTTATGATTCATTACACATATAACCATATAATGTTATCCAATAAATTTACCTAGAGCTATTACAATAATGATGCAATAATTATGTATTCATGAAACTAGTTTCATTCCCATGGATCAACTATACTATGATGAAATGAAAAATATATCTATGATCCTATGGAAAACATATTTATGGGTTCTATAATGTTATGGGTGAATAAATACAGATGTAAACATTATGGGGTATCATTTATATATCTTGATATCGATGGATATATGGGATGTAAGCCCATGAATAAGAGTGTACATGGTTAGAATTCCCAAGAACATGATGGTACATAGGCAGTGATCCCAAGCCTATGTTGGTACCCATGCAGTTATCTCAAGCCCAATATTGTACACATGTGGTTATCCCAATCCTATTATGTGATAAATTTCTTGGTGTATATCCATAATTTATTATTTCTATTCCATATTCCACAGAATTAGGTGTTGTTATTATGATATTATCTAATGTAACAAGATTGGTTATATATAAGTACTCACTATTATGACTCAGGTAAGTTATTTTGAAAAATCATTATTTGATGACATGTTATTTATGATCCATGATTTGTTGAATATTTTTTTATGCTATGATTATGTACTTATACCCTTATATTTATCTTATTCTCAATTATGATCATGGATTGATATATCCTATATTATCCCTTTCTAGGTAGTTGAACTCACACTTTTTTTATTCAATTTATCCATGTTATGAAAAAGTTTTTATGTATGATTTTTCTTATAAGGGTACTATGGGAATAATTTTTTTTAATATTTTTAATATATTTACTCAAATAAATTTATAATATTACTAATATCTAAGGTTTCTAAACCATTATTGTTCTTGGGAAGGATTTATTTTGAGATATATTTTATATTTTTATTAAATAATATAATATATAGGTATTTAATTATCATGTTGTTTATGTTGATATCAAATAAGGTTTTAGTTTTATTTATAGATTATGTTATAATTAATGATATAATAGAATATATGAACATATGTTAAAACCCAAATTTTTATAGGATGATCATGTAATTTCATATGATGATAAGAAAATTTCATAATTTATTATATGTTTGGGATGATTTTAATTATTATATAAATAAATTGTCTTATTATTATTTCAAGATGCTTAAAATAACCTTTTTTCATATAAATTATGAGAACATAAATCAAATAGATAATGATATTGTTATTATGCATCTGTGATATTTAATGATATTATTTGTATGTAGTTTTTCTCACACTTAAATCTACAGATAATTTTATATAATTTAAATTTAACTACAAAAATATTAATATATTAGTTTTTTAAAACAATTATGAATTTTACAATGATTTTATATCATGTCTTTAGCAACCATATGAAATCTTTTTTAAGAGTTTTATTAATAAAAATATTTTCATTATTAGTAATGTTGAATCTTATGATATTTCAATCATGTATTAACTTTTAACATTGGTCCCATATCAATTTAATTGTAATTTAATTCACATTTAATATTCCATAACAACCTTTTATCAACTATTAGTGTGAGGAATAATAAATAATTTTAATGAAAATTATTTCTATAATAAGGGTCTTACTATATATTAATTTGGAGGATTGGTCTCATAATGTTTAGGGGAATTAAAAATTGATTATATTTCTATTATATATAAACATAATGATGAATTTATTTAATATATTCATATTAATCAACCAATGAGTGTATTTTCATTTTTAAATGTACACATTCTTGATGCTCTTGTTTTTTAAGGAAAACAAATCAGATAGAAATAACTAAGCTATAGGAATTTAAGAAAAATTTCTTGGGTAATCTGGAAATGGGATTCATATACACCTGGGAATAAGCATTGGATGAAAACATTATTTTTTTATGAATAAATATGAATCAGATATTTTTTTTATTATCAAGAACATAAAAAGAATAATATTAAGAAACCTTATCCTATAATCTATATTGATAACTTTTTGATCAAATATATATATAACCCCAATTTTCTAATATTAGTCTTCTACCAAGATATAATCATTTATGGGTCAAAATGGACAACATTACAACCAACACGTTATATATGAAGAATATGCCATTCAAATTTCAAGAGATTCCATTTTGACTTAATAACCCCCTTGAATTCTTCATAAATCAATTTAATAGACTCTTTATCAATTTCCTTGATTATTTTTTGGCAATATTTATAGATGTGGTTCTAAAATATTCCTAGTCTATGGAATTCATGGTAGATAATTTAGGTATTTCATTTTAATCATAGATGGAAGAGAAGATATATTACAAATTCATAATGTGTATAGTGTGGTTACATAAAGTATCATTACAAGGATGTATAATTAAATTTAGTGTATATCTATGGATAAGTCAAAGGAAATGGTTTTTGAGAAATTGTTTTGAGGAACCATTTGGATAGATATCCACTTATTTCTTGTATTTTTTGGTTATTATTGATTAATTTTGGTAAATTTATGATTGGTATCAAATCCACCAGGAATGTTTTTGTGGAGGGAATTCATGTTCCTTTGGAAAAATGAATATAGATAGAATTTTAATGTTTGAAAGAGAGGGTTAGTAAGTGAACCTATGGATATAATAAAAAATTGTGGATAATGGGTTTTGATATATATTTATGAATCAAAAAATGTTTCATGTTGTTTTTCCAAGAAAAATTGCATGGAAGTAGCATATACATCAGGAAAATTAACAGATCATGTGAAAAATTACAGGAATCATGATATTTTGCTGGGAGTGGCAATTTTTTATTGAAAATAATTTGGAAAAATATTTATGGTGAAATGTGTGATATGTATAGATATTATAATATATTGAATTATATATTCATAGAAAAAGTATTTCATATTATCTGAAGAGATAGGTCGATTTTATTGATGATTATATCTGGTCAATACATTCCACCCTAAGAAGGTGAAAAGGGGGATTATTCTCTGATTTATAAGGATAATGACATCCATATGAGGACATGGATTGATAGAGATCAAACAATTAATTATTTTTAGAATATTTAAATTGATACCATAAATAAATGGGACAAATCATATATTGTATAAATAAAATTTTAACCATCCATCCATGTGAGTATTGAATAGACACATAAGTATGATTTTAAATTAAAAAATATGGTAATTTCTGTTTTAGAGATAAACCATGATTATAATGGGATGATAATATTCTTGAAATTGGATATATGTCCATTAAATACTAGAATTTAAGAAAGAGATATTGGACTAAGCATGTAGTTCATTATTTTTTATTCACTCTAAATGGAAATTGATGAATAGAGATCTCAAAGATCGTTTTTGGTGGGAAAAATTGAATAGGGACATCGTAGAGCATGTGTCATCATGATTAAAATTTCATAATTTTAAGTATGAACATTATATTTCTAAGTGTACAATATAACCATTACCCATACCCATATGTAAATTTAAAAAATCCCAATGAATTTCATTATAGAATGCTCCAAGACATTTATTGTAAATAATTCCATTTGGGTTTCATTCTATCACATTATTAATTAATCATATTTCATTGATATCATGGAATATTTTTCTCTTGATAAAATTAATAGGATATACATCATGGAGTTTCTTTGGTTTCATATAGTACATATCTTTATTGTATCAAATAGAAATCTGATATCTACCTCAATGATTTGGGGAATTATTGACTAAGAAATGAATATATGGTTGGAATTTAAAATTTCAAATCATCCAAAATAGTATGTAAATCATATAGGAATACAAATTACCTATAATATATGAGAATATGTTTTTATATGTTTTTTAACGGTTACTGAGATGAACACATTCCTCAAGTAAAATTTTTATACAATAATATTTTCTACTTGAAAATTTAAATGACCCCTTATGAATGTATCTATGGAAATATTTTTAGAAATATAATATGGTGTTATTGAGTTGGATAATGAAACGTATTTATTCTGTGCTTGTACTGGAAGAACAAAATATGATAGATCCATTAAATATCACATCAAATCATGTCATAGATGATAAAAAACTTAAGATTATAATCAATATAGATGTATATATTTCAATGTCAGTGGTAAGATAATTCTATTAGTATCTCCATAGAATAAATTAACTATATTTTTAGACAATGGGAAGATGAGATCAAAATATATCTATTTTTTGAGGTTCTAGATCATATTCTGATTGAATAATATCTCTTGGATCCTCCACGAAACCTATCTCCAGTTCATAACATGTTGCAAGTATATATTTAGAGCATATAAATAGTTGATTATTCACAAATTCTAAAATAATAGTCTATAAAAATGAACATGGTCTTTTGTAGGAGTATGCACTAGTATAAATTGTTGACATGAGAAATAACATGTCATATAATAATACCATTCACCTTATAAACATTTTTTTGGAGATAATATAAATTTAAAGGAGCTAAGTGGGGACCCAAATATGTAATGAGGGATTATTATCCTCATCAATTTTCATTATAATAATTCAATTTTAATGGTGAAATTATTTTACTGGGATATAATGTCACACCCTAGATTATATAATAAATTTCAATTTCATAAATTCAATGTGTTTATTGGATTTGGAATTACACCAAAAAAACCATAAACGAATAGTTAATTTTATTAAAAATAATAATTTAATGACTATTTTATATTGATAATGTAATCCAAAAAATTAAATACCTTTGTAAAAATAGTCAGATTCACTTATCAAAATACCACAAGATCATGAGAAACTAATTTGTTGAATTATTATTTTTTAGGGCGTAAGACTATATTATGGATAAAAGAGGGGTTTAAATTATAGTCTAAAAACCTAAACTAAGACAAAAAATCATTTTACTGAATAATTTCAATCTGTGATGTTTTTTTATGATCAAAGTGTTTAAATCATCACAAGAAATCATTCAATAAATCATAGGGGTTGTTAGAATCACAGGTAGTCTGATAAAATTATTATTATAATGATTAGTTAAAATAGATATTATAATTTATATGCATTATTTAAAATAAAACTTGTATAAACATATAAAACAAAATATTATAATAGTACAAATTAATTACATGATTTATATAATTAAATTGAACTTTTTTACAAAATCATATAATGTATTCATAAATCCTGATATAAGATATCCCCAATTTCAATACCTACTATAATGTTTTTTCATTACACACTAAGAAATCCCTTGATATAATGTTCATAATGTCAATATTTTCCAATCCTTTGGAATACCTCTATATGATGATCACTATTTCTCCATCTTCCAAGCACAAGAATCCCTCAACCTGATGGATCAGATTCACATGTCTTATTATCCTTATAATCACTCAATATTACCCGGATTTGGCATAATGAATTCAAAAGAAAAGTAATCTAAGGAATTGACAAACCACACATTCATTCTTTACAACTAAAACACTTTGGATGATTACTTTGATTATAAATGAGTTTCTCAAACAAATCCATCATCAGACATGTCCAGTTTAAAAGTATTTAGCTCCAAACTCATCTATTAAACTCATTTTTATAATAAATTCTTCAATGACCAAATTGTTTTTGAGTTGGTTGCAACAACCACATATATCTTTCAATTTTATAGATCATAATGATTTGGATCTTGATCTAGATAGAAAATTTTGAATTTTACCTCATTGTATGATGATGTTTTTGGTAGAATCGTCGTAGCACTAAAAGTAACTTTTTCCAATAGATATAATTAGGACTCTGATTATAATCATCGGATATTCCGATGGACTGTACTAGTAATTTCCGATCTAAAGAACTGTTATATAGTTAGTTCTATTATCTAAAACTATTTTCAATCTAATAGTTATGAATTTGGATGGTCTAATAGAATGATCGCTTATCTAACTAGTAGATGGGACACTAGTCGGTCTCATCTATCAAATTCCCTAGAATTCATATTTATACAATTGAATAATTAAAAATTTTGTTCTTTTTAAATTATAAAAATTTTTCTGTTCAATATAAAAAATTATTTTTTATAAAAACATACTAGATTAGATGGGATATATAATGTTAGTAAAATAGAGTTTAAAAAAAAATGTGATAATGACTTAGAAAAGGAAGTAATGAAATAATAGATTGTAAATAATTTTAATTAAAAATATCCCACATTTGGAAATCACCAAACACAACACATAAAAAATTATCATTTAAATATATACAACCTTTATATTATATAAAATCAACAAAGAGAATATTTATACGAAAGGATTCATTTCTTATCTTACCTCCCCCTGAGTTTGTAACTACTTTTGAGATCCGTCAAAAATGTTTTCTTAATTTGGATTCTCCCACCAAATAAAAATTATTCTTTATATGTTTTTCTCATTTAGATTAATTCTTACAATAATTTCCCACTAGGACTTTTCCATACCTTTAAAAGAAAACTATTCCCCTGTGTTATTTTGAAAATAAAATATAGAAATGACATAATCTCCTAAACTTTTAGGAAAAAAATATACAATTTGTTTTCAAAATTATATATTTATCCATGTTATAAATGAAGTTATATTCATCTAAAAATAATTAAAAAAACATTCTGAAGGTGTTAATTTTATATAAAAATTAATTTATACAATTATTCTGTTCAAAATATTTAATATTAAAAACACTTTCTTGGTTAAAATAATTCATACATTATTATATAATTTATTCAAAATTTTCTTCAACATATTTACACCATCTTGATACATCTTGGAATCAATAACTCAAGTCTCAAACTTCACAATCTCTTCCCCCATAATTTATTGGATTCCAATCTCTGCTTTCTAACTTTCATCCTTTTAAATAATATTAATATTTTATTACTTTAATATAAAAAACTCATGGTCAAAATTTCAGATCCAGTTATTTTCCTTTTCAACCTTATGAACCTCATCAATCAAAAATTTCATTTTCCAGTTTTGAGAATAATTCATGTATTTTAATTTTTCAACAACCATGACACTATCTGATACATCTACTGATGACATGTTGAATGAGCCTATAATGTCAAGAGAAACTTTCTTCATTTTTACAATATTATATTCAATATCATTCATATCATCCTCAAATTTCCTAGACCATTTAAAGAAATAATTAAATACTCTCTTGTTTTTTTATGATACTTCATTGAATGGTTTTATTTTATCCTCATTTTAGATCATATAATCATTCACCATCTTTAGTGATTTAGATTTTCAACACATAGAGTTATGTATTTTCTTATAACATGATTCTGCAATAGGAAGATAAGGTATTGAATCAACAAGTTGTTTTAAAGTGTGACATATGTAATAAAAACCATTATGTTCATCAGTAGTATATGACAATGATGACTCTGATGGGGCTTTGGAAACATGATGTTAGGAAAGAACAACATCTAACTTATTTTCTACTTAAATATTTCCTTGATCCAAACCTTTAAAAGTTTAAACTTTCTTATCTTACTCAACCATGTCTAGTAATTTCATATGCGAATGAAGATATTTTTACACTCTATTTGATGATGATTTTTCTTCCTCTTGAACATCAAACATAGTATTTTTATCACACTGGGATGGTAACAAAGTTGATGTGGAAGATGACTCTGATGATTTTTTTTTTCATTTTTCGCTTTTTTTATATTTATTCTTCTTCAACATGTTCAATTTATTCTTAATGTTATTTTTTTGACTTCCATGCAATTCTAAACACACCTTCAACAACATTTTATAGATATTTCAGTTTTCGATTCTCAACTATGTTAAGTTATCTCATGAGAAGAATATTCAAACATAGGTTTAAAATTAGTTCTAGAAAGAACATAAAAAGATGTAGGTTGAGTAGTTTTAAAATAAAGGGACTAGCTTCATAAAAAATACCATATAATGTTTCCTCAATGGTACCAATTATTTTATTTAAAAATATATAATACTTAATTATTGTGGACAACAAATATATTTCATCATCACATTTTGTAAATAATATATCAATGTTATCTTTAGTATTTAGAATTAAAACTTTTCATCCTCGAACATTAAAGTATGAATGTTTCATTTTTCTTCATGTTCAAAACTCATAGGGGGTTTGGTTATAAAAGGTCTAATTAAAACACAATTTATAGTATAATAAGAATTACTAATGGCTTTAACACAAAAAATATTCACATTATATAATTCACTAAATATGGTTTTAGTAATATCCTAATGATCCATATTTCTTATTTTGAATAAAACATTTTTAAGAGTATTTATACATGATTTTTTTGTATAATAGATTTTTTACTAAAAAATGTTCCAAATTTATAATTGAAAAATTCTCGACCATGATTAATATGATTAATCATAAATGAGATTATTTGCTTATATTTAACTCTTGCTAAAAATGATTTCAAATAACTAAAGGATTTATATTTTCTTTCAATAAAATATAACCAAGTATATTTAGCGAAATCATCAACTAAACCATATATATAGTATTTTCCACCAATTCATATATATTGTGTAAGACTAAATCAGATCAAGTGAACTAACTGTAAATCATCAGAAGTTGAGATATCACTAATTAGAATAGAACTTAACTAATATTTTTTATCCAATTGACAAGGATCACATTATTTGGATGAATCCATCCAATGTTCTAGTAGATACTTAACAAGTCTTTTATTAGAAACAATAGATAAGGTTCTAATATTTTTATGTCTTAATACTCTATTATAGATCTAATATTGTAATTCAATTCGACTAAGATATGGTAGATCATATATACTATGGTGTTCTATGTTTAATGTGCAATACTTTTTATGTATATTATAGGAAATAACTAACTCAAATTTTGAACTATAAATAGTACATTTAGAATTCATAATGGTCACAAGATAACCCCTATAAAATAATTTAATTATGAAAATAATGTTGCATTTAATTCCTATAACATATAATACATTAGAAAATAAATCATTACCAATGATAAAAATGTTACCTGTACCAACAATTAGTTCTTGAGTATTATCCTGAAAAGTGACTTCTCCAACATTCAATATTATGATATTCTTAATGAAATATGTAAAGACCTGAAAATTCTATGGAAATTATTTTCTTAAATACATGTAATTTTTACGAGTCCGTGAAAATTTAAGGTGCTTGATTCCGTGCCCGATGTGTCCAGAATCAATTTCTAAAGTTTTATTCGGGTACATTAAGTAAACATATGAGCATGATTTTATAACATTTGAATCAGTGCTAAGAATTGAAATCTGAGGGCACCGTTGAACTCATAGCACCGGTATTCTCTTAAGAAGACTTTCACCTCGATGGCAGTTGGTCGAGGATGAAAGTTAGTTTTTCAGTTTATAAGATTTTTTTAAATAAAAATAAAGTGTGACTTTATTTTTATTCTTGGTGGTTAAAACTTCCAAGAGGAGGTTAGGGGTGGGGTTTCCCACACCATAATATCCTGTGAGAGGTTATGGTGGTGGGGTCCACCCAAACATAACCTCCTATGGGAGGATAATTTTGGTGGGGACCACCTAGGCTTGTAACCCCTTATAACCTCCCATTTAAGGTGGAGAATCTCTTCAACTCCCCAATATTTAATTTTTTACCAACCCTATTCACTTAATTGAGACAACTACACCCCATTAATTAAATGATTTGTCTCATTTAATTAAACACCACAATTTGAATTGTTGTGCCAACAATTAATAGATAACACTTTCTTCTATTATTTTTCCCTTTGAATTTTGGTGGAACTTGGGGATAAGAGAGAACTCTATCCAATGAAGAGAGCTCTTTCGGCAAAAAAAGCTCTCCTGACGAAGAATGCCGATGGGGGATTCCTTTGACTACGAAGAAAGACCCCCTCCGACCTTCTTCCTCGGACTCCTTCAACGTGGGACGGGTTCGTCTTCCACAAATCGATTTCCATCTTTCGACGATGTCAAAGAAAAAAGAACAACGAAACTAAGGTAGGGGATTTACTTCGAGTAATATTCGTTTTCTTTTTCTCACCTATGGTTGGAATAAAAATGTTGCGGAGATTGAAAATAGCAATTAAAAATCAACTTCTTACTTCTTGATGAGCCGATTGTTTCCAACCAAAATGCAGAGGGTGCAGGCCAACCCAACATGGCCTGAACCCTCCGCCGAACTTGTTTATGATAAACCTCGACATGGAGATGAGGTGATGATGACGAAGGCAGCAACAACGAAGGCCGATCTACCCAAGACTCCATGAATCACACCACCCCTCATGATGCACCGATGATTCTATCCAAACAACTCCAGCTCGAGCGGTGCCCGATCCGCCTATTTGTGGACTCCTGGCGCTCAGCCTAGAGTGTGGCCTGCCTGCCTGAGAAACTAATGGCACCCTGCCCAGCACGCAGCCTACCTTCCCACGGCCACCCAGCGCCGTGCCCGGCGCATGTCTCACCTGCTCGCGACCTCCCGGACCCTTCCCAGTGTGCGCCCCCCTGCCCGTAGCCCTCCGGCACCCTCCCGCGGCTGGCCCGTTGCCCCCATAGCTAGCTCGACACCCCTGCGGCCTATGCGGCCCCTACCACGCCCTGCCCAGATCCCCCGCGGCCTGAACGTTGCCCCCGCGGCCTGCCAGGTGCCCTACCAGTTCCCCCGCGGCCTGCCCAACCCCTTCCTTGCCTTACCCGATGTATCTACGGCCTGCCTACACTCCACACGGCCTGCCCACTTGTCTCCCAACCGACCCAACCTCTCGGGCCGAGTCGCTCGTGCCACACCCCTTGCGACGCTAGCTGAGCCGCCTACGTGGCGATATCCAGGCCGAACTGCCCTCGTAGTCCGCTGTGTCGGGACCATCAGACTGGGCTGAACAAAACTGGTTGACCCGCCCAATAGGCTGCACCAGTCCCAGCGGGTCGGCCCAGACTGAGTTGGGCCGAGTCGGTCCGACCAGGTCGGACTAGGCCCAGGCCCATTACTGACCCATTATCTTCTTGGGCCATATTTTTGGCACCAGACATCCATTTAATGAACCGTCAGCGGCACCAGTATTGTTGGAGAGAAGTTGTCCCTTTGATAATACCCCACTGGAGTTCGGGGTATATTTGAGTTATGATCAGGTTGGATCGTACACAAATCCAACTAGGTCCCCAGGACTAAAAGGCTAATAACTCACAGACTGGGCGTCCGATCGACGCATTGTTTTTTGCGTTGAGACCCCTATGACATGGAGGACCTCTGAGATACTTCCTCATGGCACTTCGTGATAGTTGGAGTATCAGCCAGTAGCTCATGGAGTGGATCCTTCTATCAGAGAGCATACAGAGTACGAAGACCCAGTAGCTGGCTGAGACCTGACGACTGCTTGGCCGATTCGACTCAGAGTGACTCGGCTAGCCTAGTGGGAGTGCCTTTATGTGACGCGACTGACCCACAGTGTGGAGAACCTCTATGTGGGTGCGAAAGTCCCACGATACTCGACATGAGGAGTAACTCTATAGGCTACGAGGGGGAGTGCCTCTATGTTAGCATGGCAGACCCATGGTGGGGAGCGCCTCTGTGTGAGCGCAGTAGACGCACGGTACTCAATAGGTAGAGTACCTTAGAAGTCCAAGGTTTGTGGGAAGCGCCTCTGTGTGACGCAGCAGACCCACTGTACTCGATAGAGGAGGAGTACGCCACCGGCCATGGTTTCGATAATAAAAATCCCTATTTGAGTAAATTCAATGAATTTTTTGTTTTCATCATAATTGAGATGGGTTACTAGTTAACTTAGGTATATGTATGGGCATACACCAAATTAATGGTTATCAGTTGATTTCATAATTTGTGGTTTATCCTTGTTGGATTTTGTGAGACCTTGAGGGTCTCAGGGCCCCTACTAAGTTTCGTTATACTCACCCCTGCATGGGCTACGCACGCATCTCATTGTGTTGGTTGCAGATGACGGACATCGCTGGTTTAGGCAGAGAGTAGCAGGACTGGACGGTACCCAGAGGTGCACCACTCGGTGTGACGGTACACGGAGGAGAAGGATAGACATTGAGTGTTGATGAGGCCATCTGTAAATACCCTTCTGGTAGGAACCCCGGGGGATACCCCAATAGTTGCTTTACTTTTCTTCAATTGTACTTCCTTTCAGTTGTACTTTTACTTTCCTGTTGGGATTATATTTTCGGCCCCTTTTAATTTCCATCACTTCTTTTGTATACAGTTTTACTTAGTTTTTTTCTTCCATTTGTGTACTCTGATGTGTTTAGTTTATAGTTATAAAGGCAATGTCTTCCCAGTTTAGGGATTTACGCCATTGGTACTAGTCTTCAGCCTCTGGCCTATGGAAGGCGGGCTTGAGGTAGTCACTATATGGGCCTTGGGGGACGGGTCGTGACAAATTGGTATCAGAGGAGTCAGTTCTACTGTAGAACATAGAAATATGATCTTTCTTTTTTGTGAAGAAATAGTGTTAAGGGTGCTAAGTGTGTTTTTCGGTTCAGGGAGTCCAGTGTTGGTGCGGGCGGCCGACGAATCCATACACCAGGACCCTAACTTCTTATTTCTGACTCAATGCACGAAAACACTGATTTCATCCATGTTTCCAAAAGTTTTCTTTAAGTCATCTCAACCAGGTCAGCTCACCAGGTAAAATCTTTTGACCGTGTCGCATATGTTTCCTTTAGGATGCCTCCCCACAGATGACTAGTTAGAGCCCCGAGAGTCGTATGTACTGACAACCCATTGAGCGATGAGGCCTCGGTGTAGATCCCTTTACCAGTGGAGGCACCATCGGTACTACTTTCCATTGGGCCACTGATGCCACCAGCCCCAGCAGTAGACGATGCACGCAAATTGAGCGTGTTGCATGATTTCCCATGCCAGAGGCCACCCAGGTTCAGGGTAGAGATGAACCCACAGGCGGCTGAGTATTGGCTAGAGGTTGTGGTGAGAGTCTTCAAGAAGGTAGGGACACCATCAGACTTCATGGAAATCCTTACCGTGAGTCTTTTTTTGGAGTCAGCAGGTAGATGGTGGATCCGGATGCTCTAGGTGCATGAAGAGGTGACACAACTCTGGGTAGACTTCGAGATCCTGTTTTGGTGGTGTTTGTCCATGCCACTCCCCACGCAATGCAGATATAGGAGCTACTGAATCTACAGTGTGGTAGCATGATAGTGGCACAGTACTCAGCGAGCTTCACTATCCTCTCACGCTACCCCCCATATATGGTGTGAGACCCATTCTTCAGGGCCCGTACCTTTGAGCAGGGGATTCAGAGGGAGATTAGAGTTCTGATGATCTCCCTGAGCATCCCAACATAGGCGAGGGTGTTAGAGAGAGACCTCCTAGTGGAGACTTTCCTTGTTGAGAAGACACCAGCAGTGAGACCCACTACTAGACGACATGCATAGGAGTCTTCTGCAATTGGTAATAGGTAGATTTCATAGAGGTCTAAGAGGACCAGACCTACAGGAGGTCGACTGCATGACTTAGAATCGGTTGTGCTGGGAACACGGAGCTGAGGCACACATGCCAGTAGCAGACAGTGTTACTCTTGCGGCGGGCAGGGTCACATGGATCGTGATTGTCTGACCCGCCATTCAGATGATCACCAGACAATTGAGGGAACTCCTAGGTAGAGACAAAGATTCAATCGAGGTGGTACGCAGGGAGCAGGCAGATGTGAAAGTGGAGCGGTTCATGCAGCAGTCAGTGGACGACATTTTGAGGCGTCACCACCACCACCTCTAGGAGGTCCACCCCGACCGCAGGGAGCGGTTGGCAGGGGATATCTCAGCTTCAGGAAGTTGAAGTATACGACCATGGCACTCCGGAGAGGATTCGGGGTAAGATCTGTGTCTACTCCACCTTAGCTGCAATTCTTATAGACACGGGTGCTAGTCACTCTTTCATTTCCACTATCCTCATTCGGAGCTCAGAGATTCCGATGGAGCCATTGGCTCGATCCCTATGGATAGAGACTCCTATGGGAGAAAACTCGACGATTACGCACTGGTGATGGGAGTGTAAGCATGATCTAGGAGGCCAGAGCTTCGTCTGGGATCTCCTCGATGTAGCATCAGGGACTTACGATGTCATCTTGGGTATAGACTGGTTATCTACATTCCATTCTCAGATCGACTGTATGAGGTGCAAAGTGTGGTGTGTTCGCACGGATGGGACCAGGTTCACATTCACTAGATTAAAGGGAGCCTTTACAGGGCAGGACAGACTTACCAGAAGGAGGGTGCAGCCGATCACTCATTAGTTGGCCTCTCTCACCCTTATAACAGTTGACGTGGAGTGTCTGAACTATCCTGTAGTGGTGGACCAGTACGTGGATGTTTTCCATGGCGATGTTCTAAGACAACCTCCTCACAGAGAGGTTGACTTCTACATTTAACTATAACCCGGTATGACACCAATATCTACTCCAGCATATCAGAGGGATCTCGCTGAGCTTTGTGAGTTGCGAGTACAGCTGGAGGACTTAAAGGGGAAGGGATTTATCCAGCCCAGTGTTTCACCCCGGGTAGCCCCAATTCTATTCACTAAGAAGGCATATGGAAGCTTCAGGCTCTGTGTTGACTACCGTCACCTGAACCAGGTGACCGTAAAGAACAAGTACCCACTCTTGAGGATTGAAGACCACTTTTATCAGCTAAAGGGAGAACGGTGGTTCTCGAAGATAGGCCTCAGATCAGGCTATCACTAGCTAAGTGTTTGAGACAAGGATTTGCAGAAGACGTCGTTCAGGTGTCGTCATGGACACTATGAGTTATTGTTTATTCCCTTCGGCATAACCAAGTCTTCAGTAGTGTTCATGGGACTCATGAACAGGATCTTCTAGACATACCTCAATCACTTTGTTGTAGTCTTCATCAATGACATTCTGATCTACTCAACTACTGAGGAGGAGCATGCCTACCATTTATAGGTAGTACTTGACACACTCTGAGAGAACCGGCTTTATGGTAAGCTCTCAAAGTGCCAGTTTTGGATTTGAGAGGTTCAATTCTTGGGACACATCATCTCGAAGGCTGGAGTTGCAATGGATCCAGCGAAGATCAAGGCGGTACTTTCATGGGAGCCACCCAAGAGTGTGACGGAGGAACGGGGTTTCCTGGGTTTGGATGGGTACTACCGGAGGTTTGTTCCAAACTTCTCCAGAGTTTTAGCACCACTAGCAGCCTTGATGAAGAAGGGGAAACCCTTTGTGTGGTCGGAGAGATGAAATCAGAGCTTTCAAAAGCTGAGGCAGAGGTTGACTAGTACCCCCATCTTGAGGCTTCCAGAGGAAGGTGTGGGGTAAGTAGTCTGCTGCGACACATCAGGGACCGAACTCGGGTGTGTCCTGATGCAGGAGAAAGAAATGATTTCTTATGTTTCTCATTATCTAAGATAGCATGAGAAGAAATAAATTACCCATTACATAGAATTAGTAGCAGTGGTCTTGACCTTGAAGATGTGGCGACACTATCTGATGGGTAAGCATTTTACCATGTACTCTGATCATAAGAGTCTCAGGTGTATCTTCTCTCAGAAGGACCTGAACCTGAGGCATCTCCATTGTCTTGAGTTCCTCCAAGACTATGAATTTGATAAATTCTATACTCATGGGAAGGGGAACATTATTGCAGATGCGCTCAATAGGAGATATGGTATACAACTACTAGGTGAGGTGACATAGCAGCTGACTACTTTACAGATATCCTTTGTGGATAGAGATGGAAGAACATACCTAAAGTCTCTTACAGTCACTCCTCTACTTCTTCAGTGAGTCAGGGAGGCACAACGAGGGGACACTGATTGCGAGACACAACGTGCTCAGATATCCACATGGCAGGCACCTGGTGGATTTTATGAAGGTGGAGAGCACATCATTCTCATTAGAGGATGTACTATGGTACCAGTATCACTTCAGGAGGAATTTTTGAGGGAGCTACACACATCCCCTCTAGTAGTAAATCCAGGTGTGGTGATGATATATCAGGACCTTAGAAGACAGCACTGGCGGCCAGGTATGAAGAAGGCAGTAGCAGAGTTTTTCTCACGATGCCTCATTAGTCAGCAGGTAAAGGAAGAGCACCAGGTACCAGCAGGCGTGGTACAACCTTTAGAGGTCCTAGAGTGGAAGTGGGATGGAATATACATGGACATCGTGACGGTTATTCCACGTACATCCAGGGGGGACGACTTTATTTGGGTGATCGTCGACCGAATCCCCAAGTCATCCCACTTCTACTGATCAGAGAGTAGGGTTTAGTAGATGGCTTTAGATGCCTTTATCTGCAGGCGATTGAGTGTTTACATGGTATACCTTCGACGATTGTCTCCGATCATGACGCACGGTTTAATTCCCAGCTATGGAAGGGGTTTTAGGAAGCTTTCGGGACACAACTTCGCTTGAGCACTTCCTTCCACCCTCAGATAGATGGTCCAACTGAGTGACCATTCAGACCCTCGAGTACATGCTACATGAATGTTTCCTCGAATTTGGTCGTAGCTGAGAGGATCACCTTCCTTTGGTGGAGTTTTCTTATGACAACAACTATCACTCCACCATTCGAATGGCACCATTTGAGGCATTGTACATGCAATATTACAGATCACTCTTGTGCTGGAATGACCCTGGGGAGTCAGCACTAGTGGGACCGAAGATGGTATGTGCTTCTATAGAGAGGGTGTCGATCATCTAGGGGCGGATTAAGACCGCACAAAGCAGGCATAAGTCATATGCTGACAGGAGACAGAGACCTATAGAATTTGAGGATGACGACCACATCTTTGTATTGTTCTCACCTCGATGAGGTCTACAGAGATTTGGCTGAGGAAGAAAGTTATCTCCTAGATTTATCAGAACTTTCCAGTGCCTCAACAGAGTAGGAAAGGTGACTTACCACTTAGATCTTCCACCTCAGTTTCACCAGGTACACGACGTCTTCCACATTTCTCAGCTAAGGAGATACGTGCATGACCCTTACCCCATCATCGAACATAGAGAGTTGGACTTCAATGATGAGGTGACTTTTACGGAGGTTCTAGTGGAGATTGAGGATCGATAGGAGCGGGTCCTTCGTGGACATTTGATACCTATGTTGCACGTTCATTGGCATCATGAGAACCTAAAAAAGAGCACATGGGAGTGAGCGGCTCAAATGCGTGCTCAGTACCCCAATTTGTTCCCATAGTTCGAGTTGTAGCTTTCGGGGACGTAAATCACTAAGGTGGGGAGAATTTAAAGACACGGAAATTGTGTGGAAATTTTTTTCTTAAATACATGGGATTTTTACGCGTCCACAAAAATTTAGACGCTTGATTATGAGGCCCGGTGTCCCCGAAATCAAATTCTGAAGTTTTTTTGGGTACGTTCAGTAAACATATGAGTGAGATTTTATAACTTATGAACCGGTGTTTGGAATTGAAATATGAGGGAATCGTTGAACTCACAGCGCCAGTATTCTCTTAAGAAGACTTTCACCTCGACGGCAGATGGTCGAGGATGAAAGTTAGTTTATGAGTTTTCACGATTATTTTAAATAAATATAAAGTGTGAATTTTTTTTATTCTTGGTGGTTAAGACATCCAAGAGGAGGTTAAGGGTGGCGTCCACCACACCATAACCTCCGACCCACCCGAACATTACCTCCCTTGGGAGGATAATTTTGGTGGGGACAACCTGGGATTGTAACCCCTTGGAACCCCCCATTTAAGGTAGAGAAACTCTTTAACTCCCCTTTATTTAATTATTTTTCCAACCCTCATCACTTAATTGAGGCAACTCCACCCCATTAATTAAATGAGCTGTCTCATTTAATTAAACACCACAATTTGAATTGTTGTGCCAATAATTAATAGACAATGCTTTCTTCTATTATTTTTCCCTTGGAATTTTGGTGGAGCTTGGGAAAAGAGAGAACTCTCTCTAACAAAGACCACTCTTCCAGTGGAGAACACTCTCCAGATGAAGAACACTGACGAGGGACGCCTTCGACTACAAAGAACGACCCCCACCGACCTTCTTCCTCGGACTCCTTCAACGTGGGACCTGTTCATCTACTAGAGATTGATGACCATCTTCCCGCGACTTCAATGAATGACGAACAATGAAACAAAGGTATAGGGTTTATATCGAGTAATATCCTTTTTCTTTTTCTCACCTTCGACTGGAATAGAAACTTTGCAGCGATTGAAAATAACAATTGAAAATCATCTTCTTACTTCTTGATGAGCTGATTGTTAACAACCAAAATGCGGAGGGTGCGGGAAAAACCAACATGGCCCGACCCCTCTGAAGAACTTGTTTGTGAAGAACCTCGGCATGGCAATGAGGCAACGATGACGATGTTAGCAATGATGAAGGCCGTGCTACCCATGACCTCCAAGAATCGCAGCGCCCCACGCGGGCCACCGATGATTCTGGCCGAACACCGCTGACCCAAGCGGTGTGCGGCCCACCTACCCGCGGTCTCCCAGTGTCCTTCCCGACACACGGCCCGCCTGCCCACGGCCTCCCAACGCCCTACTCGGTGCGCGGCCCGCCTGCTCGCGGCCTCCGGGATCCCTACACGGTGCGTGGCCCGACTACCGACGACCTCCCGGTGCACGGACCGCCAGGCCGTGGCCCTCCGACGCCCCACCGCACCCTGGCCAGTGCCCCCGTGGACTACCCATCGCCCTGCCGATGACCCTGTGGCCTGGACGGCCCTTGTCGCGCCCGGCCCAGTGCCCCCGCGTCCTGCCCGGTGCCCTTCTGGTGGCCCACTGACATGCCCGACCCCTACCGCGCCCTACTCGGCACACCGGCGGCCTGCCTGCTGGTCTCCCAACCAACCCGACTTCCTGGGATGAGTTGCCCGAGCTGCGTCCCTCACGGCGCTGGACGAACCGACACCGATATTCAGGCCGAGCTGCCTACTTAGCGACATCCGGGCCGAACCACCCTCGCAGTCCGCTAGGTCGGGCCCAGCAGAACGTGCCGAACTTAACGGGCTGACCCACCCAATGGGCTGGGCTAGACCTAGCGGTTCGGCTGAGACGGGGTTGGGCCAAGTCGGGCCGACCAGGTCGGACCGGGCCCAGGCCCATTACTGACCCATTACCTTTTTAGGCCATATCTTTGGCATCAGATGTCCATTTGACAAACCATCAGTGGTACCGATATTCTTGGAGCAAATCCGTCCCTTTGAGAATACCCCATTGGAGTTCGGGTTATATTTGAGTTACGGTCTGGTTAGATCGTACATGAATCCAACCGGGCCCCTAGGACTAAAAGGCTAATAACTCACAAAATAGGCGTCTGATCGACGTGTCGTCTATTGTATTGAGACCCCTATGACATGGCAGAACTTTGAGATAATTCCTTGTGGAACTTCGTGACAGTTGGATTCTTGACCCGTCACTCGTGGAGTAGATCCTTCCAGAGGCGAGCAGACAGAGTACAAAGACCCAATAGCTGGCTAATACCTGATGACTGCTGGACCGATTCGACGTAGCGTTACTTGACTAGCCCAGTGGGGAGAACCTCTATGTGACGCGGCAAACCCACGGTGGGGAACGCCACTGTGTAAGCACAACAGACCCATGGTACTCGACTGGAGGATTACCTCTGCAAGCATCGAGGGGGAGCACCTCTATGTGAGCGCGACATATCCGTGGTCGGGAGTGCCTCTGTGTGAGCGGAGTAGACCCACGATACTCTATAGGAGAAGTACCTCAGCAGTCCAATGTTAGTGGGAAGTGCCTATGTCTGATGCCGCAGACCCACTGTACTCGATATAGGAGGATTACACCACCCGCCGTGGTTTCGATAATAAAAATCCTTGTTTGAGCTGAGTGAATGACTTTTTTGTTTTCCTCATGATTGAGATGAGTTACTAGATAACTTATGTATATGTATGAGCATATACCTAAGTAATGGTTATCCATTGATTTCATACTTTTTGGTTTATCCTTGATGGATTTTGTAAGACCTTGAGGGTCTCAGGTTCCCTACTGAGTATCGTTATACTCACCCCTGCATGAGCTATGGCCGCACCTCGTTGTATTGGTTGCAGATGATGGACATCGGTGATTGAGGCAAACAGTATCAGGACTAGACGGTACCCGGATATGGACCACTCCATGTGATAGTACATAGAAGATATCGATGGACGTGGAGTGCTGAGGATGCCATTTGTACCTACCCTTCAAGTAGGAACCCCGGAGGATGACCCGATAGCTTCCTTACTTTTCTTCAGTTGTACTTTCTTTCAGTTGTACTTGTACTTTCCTGTTAGGCTTGTATTTTCGGCCCATTTTACTTTCCAGTACTTCCTTTGTATACAATTTTACTAAGTGTTTTTCTTCCAGTTGTGTACTCTGATGTGTTTGTTTACATTTATAAAGGCAATGCCTTCCCAGTTTAGGGATTTATGCCTTTGGTGCTAGTCTCTAGCCCCTGGCCTATGGAAGGTGGGCTTGGGGGTAGTCATGATACGGGCCCCAGGGGATGGGTATTGACAAAATATTTTTGGCCCTTCAAATGTCTAGAAAGTACTATACATGTACCAAATATTAAATCTATTGGTACTTTATTTATTTTCAAGAAAAAAAGACCTTAAATTTTTTTAACCCAAACCTTATTATGTCTAGTATTATCATAATGTAATTATTTTGTATACAAACTTCTCCTAAATTGTTTTTTTTTGGGAAAAAGCATTTGTTTTAAAATAATCTTTAGGAAAAAATAATGACTAGAGATTATTTTATGTAATTTTTTTCTTCAAGTGTGTAACAGTTTTTCATTTATAAAAAAATGTATTAACCCTTAGAAAAAAATAGTTAATACTAAAAACTGGTTTTATAGTTATAAAACCTATTTTAAAAATACCTCTAAGATGACTAAAATGATTATTCATTTTATCACTGATTTCATTTTCAGAGGTAAAGAATGAAAAAAGCTTATTCAAAATATTAATTTTAGTTTATACTTTTACAATTATGGTTTTCTTCCTCAATAGTATTAGGAATCATTGTATATTTTATAATTTTTGTTTTTATACTAGTTATTCAAAAAAATGATTTACTATTAAATTTAGAAAAAATATATGGTAAAAACATAATTTTATCATATTCTTTGGAATGATCCGTTATTTCTATTCCCAAGTTATTAATTCTTGAAATTTATATAATATGTTTACGTTATGAAACATCATATTTTTAGAAACATTATAGTATTTATTATCATAAAATATAGAACATGTAGATAATTATGCAAAACTAGTTTGATTATTATATTCTATATTAGTGGAATATTATTTATCATATGGTTTATAATTATTCTCACCATTGATATCATGGTAATTATCTTCCAAAGTAATATTAGCAAGACATTCCTAATTTGATACCTTACCAATGAACCCCTTTTTATCCTTTTCTACTTATATAAGTAAACCAATATTTTCCTTTCTAGAAAAATAATTGCGTGAATATTTATCTAAAGATCCACTAGCACTCCATGTGTTAGAATACTTAAGACGCTTATTTATTTTGTGTTTATAGTACTTATTTTCATTACTATCATAATTCAATTATTTATTATTATTAAATTTTTAACATAGGATAATCTGGTTGTATATGTTATTTTCCCTTATAATCATAAAAAATAACATCATAAGAACCTTTCTTTTCACCATGCTATTTGGGACACTTATTATATCTCTATTGAATGGATTTCATTCCTACCATATTTTTCCCCTTATAAGAATATTACATAATAAATTCTCATAAAATTATGATGAACTAATATTATTTTAAACAATATTATGTTTTTCTAAAAGACTTTACCACTTTCTATATAAATTGAGCTCTAATTGGAATGTAATAAGTTCATAAAAATTCATCTCCTATGTTTTTATTTTTCTACACCTTTACATCCCTTCTCAGCATACCTTAATACTATATAATGGTACCAATTATAATTTATTGAGTAAAATTCACAATATTCCTTGTTTCATATAATGATGTTCATTTAGATTCTTATTCTTGAAGTGTAATCATAGTAATTATCTCAACCAATATTCCTTCAATTAAATCTTTATCTCTTAGAGAATTTTGATATTCAAAAATAGTCATGAATATTTTATGTAACATGGATAATGTTTCTCTTGGTATGAAATGAAAATAAATGTTGTAATCACTTGAAATATCTCTCATAGTTTAAATAACTCTATATTTTCAAATCTGAGTACCTTTAAAATCTTCCGTATAGTGTTTTTGAATTCAGATGAAGGAATTTACCTATAGATACTTCTTTTATAAGAAAAAATGAGAGTATTATTTACAAAAAAATTCATTGTATACTCCTTTTTTTCTTGGATTGTAAAAGTAGTAAATTCATTCTCTAGAATATAATAATCTCTAATTAACATCACAAATCTATCCTCACTTGTATTGATAAAAAATATTCATTCTACTTACCCAGTATTGATAAATATTCCCATCAAATAATGGGGGTCATCTCAAATTCATATTTTATAATGTACCTAAAATCATACCATCAATCTTATCAAATATATAAAAGTTTTTTTCAATAAGAAATTTTAGTCTCAAAAATTATAAACAATCAGTTTATAAAAAATATACAATCATTTAGTACATAAAAAAAATAAAAACTCAACATATAAAGGAAAATATTATGTTTACAAATATTAAAGGATTACATGTATTATAATTAATTATATTGTTATATAATGTTAAGGATTACGTGTCTTATAATTAGTTTTTAAAGGAAAATATTATATTTATAGATATTATTTTATATAATATTATTTATTTATTTTTTATTTCCCATATAGAGAGTATTAAAATTAAGTTACAATATTACTTATATATGTGTAATAATTAATTATCATTCATAAATTGATTATATATATATATATTTATAATTAGTGATAAAATAATTTAAATCTAAAAATTAATATAATTCAAGAAAACTATTTTTCTATATCTACAATGTATTTTACCTTATTTAATTAATCTACTCAAAATTAATAAATGTTTTTTGGAATTTTTATATATTATATTTATGAAATAAAATTCACATTAATATAGTTATTGATAATATTAATGTATTAATTATGAAATCATTTTTTTTCATAAATATACATTTTTACATAAAATGTTTTCAATATGTTTTGTGTGCAGATATTACAGTTAATTTCTCCCACAATAAAAAAAATGAATTTCAAAAAATAGATTCCATATTTAGAATCTCCATGTACAAATATTATGATATTTAAATCTATTTTTTTAAAAAAATATTTTCCTTTGTACAATGTTAATGTTTCATAACAACTATTCAAATGAGTTATAATTGGTTAAACTAATGGTAAAATCTTCAATATCACAATATCATTATATTTATTATATTTTATGAGTTCATTTAATTATTATCTCAAAAAATATTTCCAATTAGGGTTTTTCATTCCACATTACCATAAATGTGAAATTTTTCTATGTTAATGTCAAGGGTATTTATATAGGTTCCACTCCATTCACATATAATTGGGAACCTTATACACTCATTTATTCACCCACATTGGGAACCTAAACTCAACCAATATCTTCCCAAGTAACATAGAAAATATCCTCTTAATATCCTAGATGTTATGATATCACCAAATAAATAACCTATTAAGGATTATTGTGTAAGGTAAATGATGATACAAGGGGATGATGTTATTGCCTTAACTGAGTTATTTCATGATTATTAAACCCTCTAACACACAAAAATATTGTATTTCGATTGATATATGATGAAATAAATTTCATTAATAAAATAAAATGTAAATAGTTTGATGTTGTAACCATTATATAATTTTCTTATATCCAATGTAAAACGCAAGCATCACTCATTTCTCATCACCAACTCCCAGGGATGGTTATATATAGGTTAAATGAATATCAATGATACGTATAATAAGTATGGTCATAAAATTATAAATTATTATTTGCCTTACTTTCCTTCCATCCATTTAAAAATTAAAATATCACTCATCCGTACATGTTGACTAATGCCTCCACAAATTTATGTAATTCACTTTTCATCACTCATATAAATGGATTTCCTTAAAAGTGTATATATTTAATATATATAAAATTTCAGACAAAATTATTTATTTTTAGATGATGATACATTCAACAAGGTTAAATTACATGAATATATATGATATACAACATAACTATGGTTATATTATGATAAATTTATATTTACCATATTTTCCTTCCATCCTTTTAAAAATTAAAATATCACACATGCATACATGCAAACTGATGCCTCTAAAAATTGATGTAATTAACTTTTCATCACTGACACACATAAATTTTTCTAAGTTAAATGAAACTGAATCACTGAAAAGAAACATACATAGAAAAGAAAATTGTTCACACCAGAATATTAATTTTAATGATTAATTACTAATATGATGTTAAATTAAAATTATAAGGGAAAGATATTAAATTGACCTGAACATAGAGAACCCTTTTATATGGTCTAATACCACTACATTAGCATTATTACAAGGAATTGAATCCCAAGGGATCTAATAGATTAGTTGTCTTAGTAAACTAGATACATAACGAAGTATAGTATTACACATGTGTATAATAATTAAAACATTTATTTTTTTTCTTTTGAGGACAACTTTATTATTTCTAGTGTATCCACTAATATTAATCATAGTATTCTTATTTGATTTATTATGAAAGTAAATAAACTAAGGGTGATCATAAATGTTTATTGTGGGTAAATTATAGATGATGTAATAATGAATCAATGAGGATAATATTTATGGAATGATAATTAACTAAAAACACATACTATGAAACCAATAAATTGATAATGAAGTGTATAAAAAATATGGATATGTAATAACTAGAAACAAATAAAATTCAAATAAATAGATATGGAAAAATCAACATGTGAGGTGAAGAAACTAAAACAAATTACATTTAATTTATGTTCTGAGAATGAAATGAATCCACAAATATGTTGATGAAAAATATCAAAGATAAATAAATACTAAATAAAAATGTAATAAATTATTAATTATTAGATTTCATGTCTAAGGAACATGAAAATCTATAGTGTCATGACCTATCCTATGGAAAATTTACAATTATGTTTGGAAAACCATATATTATTCTTAGAAACAAACTCCAAGGATTTTTCACCAACTAATTTTGTCTCATGAAACTAATGATGCATCTAGTGGATATATAAAGGCTAGGTCCCATCAATAATTTCAAGCCCAAATAATTAATCAAATGGAATAAAAAATATGACTTATCAAATATGTTTATTGAATAAAGGTTATATATTAAACATTTTTCCCAAATAATGAAATAATATTAAATGTAAAAACCATATGTAGAATTGTATATGGTTTAGGAAATGAAAATATCTCAGATAAATTTTATTTATAATTAGGTTAAATTTAACGTTCAACGCTCATAATAAATTTAATATTTTAATGGGACTAAAAAATTAATCTAGTAAGTGAATGTGAATATTATCTTTAAAAAAATTAATTGTAAATAAGCCAGAGGTATAATAACGATGATAAAACACCAATATATTACAAGTGGAGTAAAAATAAAGGGTTATTGTCATTAATGAATATAAATAGTATTGAAAAATTTATTTTAATAACATTCATTAGAGAAATATCCTTTTTTTAAACCATTTATTTAAAAATAACTTTTGAAAACATTTTATTTAAAATATAAACTTTTAAACATGACAATAATGATTTAAAGAAATTATAGAGGCTAAATCAATACATATAATACGAGGTAAAAAAATATTCATTTTCAAGGTAAAAAGAATTGAAAATGACTTATTTCAGAAGAAACAAGAATATTACTTCGAAAATATTAGAAAATAAAAAAATTGATAAAATATGCCTTTAACAAATCAATTTGGAATGGTTACAAACATTTTTGAAAATATTTCTTGAAAAAAGGTTTTTAGAAGAATATAGATTCTATAACTAAATATAGGAATGAAATATGGTGTTCTAAAAAAAATTAAGACATTTTAGTTCCAAAAAGTGAAAAAATGGCACTCATACATCAAAAAGGTCAGGAATAACTAATGGTTAAGAAAATTAAGGGTTAATTGTAAAATTTTCAATTAATTACCTTCGATGAAAATTCAATGGTAAAAAAATCTAGAATAATATGTGATTATAATGTAAACTATTTAAAATATTATAATTTTGAGGTGAGAATCAATCAATTAGATTATTATGTATATCAATTGTAAATACACATAATAAAGTTAAAATAAATTAATGGATTTTTAAATTCATTATAAACATAATCATAAAATATATAATGATAACTAAGAAGTAATATAATCCAATGTAAAGTAATTTTTTTATGAAATTATGTTCTAACTGGAAATGTTTAACTCAAATTCATAGAGATGAAATAGTTCCAATTAAATCTAAAAATAACATAATGATTGAGTGAATCATGTTACAATATGAAAAATTGGATGTTTTCAAACTCTATATAAGAAACATGGTGCTCCAAAAAAATGTTATTATTTCAAGATAAATTTAATAATCAAGAAAGGAAGTGAGATTGTGAACATAATCATTTTGTGGGAGCCTCAATGTGGAAACTGCCTTCCTCTCACGCAGGGCTTGGGTTTCTTTAATAGATTCCCCTCCTAACATCCTCCATCACGTTTTGCTGGTTTTTACCATGTATGGGTTGGCATGGCGTTGGCATAGATCGGCTTCAGCTCCAGAATTATAATTTTGTCTTTAGAGTGACTCAGTGGTGTCTGGATTCTGGGACTAGTGTTGGCTCAAATCGGTGATGACTCTGATTCACTTCCTACTTCGTCCTTAAGTGTGGGCCAACATGGACTAAAATTTGGCTTAGGGGGGATCTTTATGGGTATTTCAAGTTCGAAATGATTTTGCAGCATCACTATCGGTAGAGGTTCTCTGCTCATTCTCGCTATCTCTGAATTCTTTCGATACATGATTCAGACTCCAGTGTGCTCTTCTAGTGTCCTGCCCTACCCGAACTCACGCTATATGTGGATTTTTTATTCTTTTAAGCTAGGATATGCACACTGGTGAGGCTTTAATGGTGTAATGTAGGGTCATCCAGTCTTGGGTGACATTGGTCTAGTTCTGCACGCCTTGGACACTTTCTTTTTAGGGTTCCTTCTACCGGTGGTTGGGGATTTCTTGTGGATGGTGGCAAGGTTGTTTTTCAGTGGTGGATCTAGTGACTGGTGAAGGTATCATGGTGTAATCATTTGTCGTCTTGGCTACAATTTGTGATTCGGCTCTCATGTGGTTGAAATTATCAAGTTGTAATGATTGAATTAAATGGATTTTTATTATTTTATTTTATTTTTTGTTCAAGGATTTTGATGCGACCGGTGGAAGTTATTTTGTTTTATTAGTTTGATCCTAGATGTGGGAAGTTAGTGCATCCAAACATGATCACTTGGAACATGAATAGAGGAGGATTCAGAGCTTGTGGTTCATCTTTATAGTGCTTATTGGATTTTGTTTTATGAGAGGGTATGACATCATTTATTGGATTGGGATTGTTCTTTGACATAGTACACTTGCTTTCTGATTATCATTGCAATGTTGGAGTGCTTCAACATGATTTTATGCTGGGGAGGGGCTTCTCTATTTCTCAATATGGTTTTCACTCCATTTTTCCTTTGTGTGTGATTTTCCTTAGTCCATGAAGTCTTTGGGTTTCCCCATTCATCCTTTAAGATGGGGCTTCATCAATATTAAAAATTTTTGAAGGTTCTCGGGTTATTGGATAGATGGAACATAATCATTAAAAAATTTCTCAAGGAGAATAATATTCATACATTCCAAAGTGTCCCATAGAACTTTAATATATTTCAATCATAATATGCATGTAGTAATAAAATTAAATGAAACATATAATATATTTATAATAAATAGATTTGTGATATATTGTGTCAAATGGATGTTTATATACCATAAAAAATAAAATAGGTGCCCAACAATAAATAAGCCTTAATGGAATATAAATTTTGAAAAAATCCTTTATCTTATGTATCCTTTTAGGTGATATGTCATTAAATTTCTATATAAGGGTTTTACAAGTGTTACCAATTTATTTGATAGTAATATTCATGTTTAAAATATCATATAAAGTGTTCTGATTTTATCATATTCCCCATTTGATAACAATATTTTATTATTTTCACTATTTTGTGTATTAATTTTCTAGATTGTAGAGTAAGTTTAAACTTGTTTCTTGTTGTTAATATAATGGTTTCAGTATCTCCAAAATTTAAACCATTATGTAAATATAATATATATTACTTATATATGTATTTATAATAATCTTTAATAATTGGAGATAAATAAATTTAATGCACCGTTTATGTAGAAGGTAGGCCATACGTACGCATAAAAACTACTTTCATTTATTTTCCATATTTTGAGAATAAAAATTAAATGATACATATTTATATTATAACACAATTATAATATCCATTTAATACATATTCCAATGTTTTATTAAAACATACTTTAAAAATTCCATGTATAGTTTGAATGAGTCACAATGCTTTGAGGGTGCAGTAGTCCACACTTCCATAATTAATGTTATAATAATTATAAAAAATAAAAATATAAAGGAATGTGTTATATAATAATAAAATAAGAATAAAGACATTATAAATATCATATATTACATATATTTATATATTTTCCATCAAAATGACCAATAATGATATATTGTAATTGAAAAATGAAAAATGATTTTTCATGAGGTGGAAGATTGATGTACACATAAAAGGTAAGTCTATTACCTATTTGATAAAAATCTCTATAATTTTAGGTAATAAAAATATCATAATAATATATCATTATATTTACAATAATGGTGTTGTTATATAATTATGGAATAAGAATATTTGAGTCGGAGGAGAATGGAAATAAAACTAATGAACTTGAGGAAAGACGTTACCCATTCTTTATGAAATCCTATTGGTTGGCTCCAAAGGGATTCCATGTATGATTATATTAACAGGGTGTGGATTCTATATTTAGGGGATGTATTTTTAGGATCTTTTTGGGTTGATATTGGTCAATCCAATGTATCTTGAGAGTTGTGAGGAAGTGGGAGGCCTAAATGACTTTTTATAGTGGTGGAGGTGTAACACTCTTTTAAATTTTGGAAAAAGAAATTAAACCCACGTTTTTATCATTTAAGGTGGATCCATTATTCAAAAAAAAATTATATAAGGGAGGATAGGGTTGAAAAATGTATAGAAAATGGATTTTGGACAAGCGTCAAGGTCATTTTGTCCCTAAATTTTGAGGTTTAGTTCTTTATTATAATTTTTTTCATAATCACTGTAATTAATTTAAATTACATTAACTAATATTTTTTGGAAAAAGATGAGTATAAATTAGTATAATTTATATATTATTATTATAAAAAATATTCAATCTATTTTTCCAAATTCCAATCTGTGTAGTAGAATGAATTAATTTAAATTTAATCCCATAGATAGGGGTATAATGTGGGGTTCTAAAGTAAAAATGTTCAATGTATTGCTAGGTTTGTTTATACAATTTCGTTTTAAAATTAATTAATATTACCAAAATTGGATTAATAAATAAATAATTTATCTAATGAAACTTTAAAAAAATTGAAATTATAATTATAACATTCAAGTAAATTTGTCAAAAAGTGGGTTTTTCTGAATTAAAATTTAGTATTCTTCATTAATCATTAAAAAAGCATCAATGAAAAATATGAAAAATTAAACCTATCATATTTTCAAGGGTTTTAATTAAATTATTTTGTTTATTTTGACATATTAAATTTATAAAAGGTTCAAAACATTTATTTAAAATAAGTTTTTCAATAAACGGAGGTAAAAGTGCCTTAAAAAAATAGGTTATTATATTTTATATTGGGTTTATTCTAATCATATGCCTATTGAATCTATTGGATAGAGAATAAAATAAATTATTGCAAATATTATATATATATACATATATAAATTATATTAATATAACTCATTAATGATAATTAAATTAATTTTTTAGGATAAAACAAATGTTGTGATCAGAAAAATAGTTTAATATGAAAACATTTTGCTTATTCTAGATTGGTTCTTATAGAAATTTCTTATTAATTTGAAACCAATGAATTATTTTCATATTTTCTATAAACCATACATTTAATAAATTTAGTTACTAATATTCATAGTCTCTAATTTAATGTCTTGGATATATCATATTATATAATATTTTAATAATATATTATCATTCGATAAAACTCAGTCTTTCTTGGAACACAAGACAATGATGAAAATCATTGTTTATTGTGACATACTCTAACTCGGTCTCATTTACATTGAAATCTATAAAATTAATTAGATTTACCTAAAATTTTAAATATATTATAAATACTTTGGATATTATATTCCCTTAAACTCTTGGTGGTGCAAGTCATAGACGTTATCAAATACAATGTTCCTACTTTAGAAATTCAGGGCGTTACATTATTCCCACCCTAATTAAATTATATACTAACAATATTAATTTGATCATAGTGATAGATTCATTGATTTTCATTACTTTGAAATCCAATATCATGAAAAGGGTATGGAAAATTCCTATAAAAATAAGAGAATGGGATGTACAAAGGTCACTTGGAATAGAATATAACTAGGTCTCTAAGTTGAAGAACATTAGTGGAAATTAAAGGTACATTAATTAAAGAAATTTTAAATATTTATAAGGATAGATTGATGTCATCAATCACAAATTAGTGAATGGATCATAGAATGTTGAGAGAATGATAGCCCAAAATATGAGGTGACGTAAAAGACCATCGGTTAAAAAAAATTAAGGTTTTATTAAAAAAATTAATATCATTATCTTAATGGTGAGAAATTCCTCTATTCCCTAATATTATATGGAAATTATCATACATGATACATCTTAATTTGATATGAACAATTTCATATTTTGGTTATCCTTCAGTAAAATTATAATTCATCCCTTACATCATTATAAAAAATTAACTTTGATCCCAAAAACACTAAAATAAAAATATAATGGATCATAATGTTTATAAAATGGTGAAAAGTCTAACTATTTTCCCTACCTTCTTATCTTAAATTATTCTATAAATCCAAAAATGTATATTACATTAATCTCTAAAACTAATCTTTTACACTACTTATTCATAATTAATTTTTATTCACTAAATTGTTTATCTAAAAACCATGACATATTAACTGATACAATTCATAGGTCAGTTGTTTATGTGAAATCCATATCATTCTTTAGGCATGGGTGCATGACATGCGTCCTTTCTTGAAATGATTGGTTCTTACCCGGAATACAAGTTGTCTTTTACTAAAACCATATTAATATAATTTTGACAATAATTATTATGTACATCCTTGAAATTAAATCATTAAAAATCCTAACTTTTTACATTTAACACTAATAAATAATTACTTCATCCATTTATTTCCATAGAGGTCCTTCCTTGGTATAGATTTTATAAATAATATTATTTATAGGATTTCTAAATCATGAAACCTTTTCATAAATATTAAACAACATAAAATTTACATTGGTCTTTCATTTTCATAATATATTCAAATCATTCATAATGGCTTGTAAGGAAAATGTGAATTATCCTAAGAATGAAACCTGATACTATCAAACTGGGTTCATAGTAAAGCCAATTTTCATGTATTGCGTTATGGTGAGTCAGTCCTGAGGCACCTTGTCAATGTTGATACCCCCAGGTACATATTTTATAGAACCACATACACATGATTTTTTTAGACATGGATGTATTGGTAACAAGACCCAAATAATTTATACATTAGAAAATCCTAGTAGGTTGTTCTATTCTTAACATTTATTCTACCTCAGGGTAATGTTCTCTAATATATATTTCCCCCAATCAGGTTCCAAAGGATTCAAGTAAACATACTCTAATCCCAACTGTATTCACCTGAACCTAGATAGTTCATAGCCATTGTCTACTACCATTACAGGGGCATGATTATATTGAATCAAACCCTGAAGGGTATAAGAGATTATTAGTCTTAATAAACCAATTAATTACATTATAATTATATTACAAAAGAATACACTAATTACAACATATTTTTTTATAGGATAACTTTATTCTATCTTGTATACAATAACATAAATTTTATATTACACTTATTAGATTCCTTGGTAATAGTAAAAATGGGGAGATTAAATTCATAGTAAGGGTAATGTACAACTGAATAAATATTGAATAAATGTGAATAATTGTTATAGAATTGTAAATAATGTAACAGACATATATTGAAACCAAAAAACATATAATGAAGTGTATAAATAATATGGAAAGTTAATAACTCCAAACACATTCCATTAAAATTACTAGGAAAAGGAGAAAATCAATTTGTAAATGTAATAAAATAAAAAACCTGAAATTTAATCAATGAACTGAGAATGAAATGTATCCATTAAAATGTCGACCAGAAATATCAGGGATAAATAAGAACTAATTCTAACTAATGGAAATGATTTAATATTGGACATCAGGTCTACCGCACTAGAGAATCAATACTCTCAAGATTTATTATCTTGATAGTTAAATATTATGGTTAGAATCTCATCTATTATACTCTGAAACAAATTTGAAGGTCTTATCCATAACTTGTTTATTCTTAGAATACTACAGATGCATCAATTGTATATATATAGTACAGTACCCACCATCACTGAATGTCTAAAACATTCCTCATATCCAATAACCAATACTCCTGATCAAATATCATTGTTGAATATGATACATATTTTTCAGTATTTCCCCAAATAATAAAAAAACATTAAATGTAAAATCCATATGTTGAATTGTATACAGTTTCAGTAATGAAAATATCACTAAAATGATATGCATAATTAGGAGAAATACAATTCCAAACAATAATTAAAAGTTTAATATTTAAAGGGGACTAAAAAATAAATCAAGGAAGTGAATGCGAATATTATCCTTAGCTAAATTAATCAAAAAAATATAGAGGAAGAATAAGGATGGTATCAATAAAATATATCCCATGTAGAGTAAAATTAAAATTTGGTTTTCATTATTGAATAAAAATACTACAAAAAGTTATTTAATAACAATATTGTGAAAAATATACTTTTTTCAAAAATGTTTTGAAAACCTTTTTCTTGAAAATATCTATTTGAAAACATTTTCGTTAAAAAACAATCATTTTATATATACAAATTATGCATCAATGAAAAGTCATAGGTTAAATCTATGCATGCCATACGAGGTAAAAATAACAATTATTTTCTTCATGATGAAAATATGAGATAAATTCCATGTTTGGAAAGATTAAAAATGATTCCATTTTCAAAAATTATTAAATGAAAGAAAGGGTAGAAATTTTCATTAATAAATCATTTTGGAATGGTTAACAAAAAGATTTACATGTTTTTACAAAAATGGTTTTTTATAAGAAAATATTTTCCCCAACTAAAGAGAGAAATGGAGTCGATTTTTCTTACAAAAACCTTTTTCAAAATATTTTGAGCTTTAAAAGTAGATAAAAATGGTTTTAATACATGAAAAAGTTCATGACTAACCATATGAGAAGAAAATAAAATTATTTAGTGAATAATGGTAAAATAATTTTCTATGATGGAAATTCACATATAAATATTCAAAAACAAATTGAAATTGTAAATTAAACCCATGAAGATATTATAACATTGAGGTGAGCATTAATCAATGAGTGGTTTATATTTATGAACTATAAAAAATATAAATAAGTAAAGATGCATAAATATATATTAAAAGTTAGTATACAAATTATCCTAGAATATTAATGATAATAAATAAGTTATATAACCCAATGAAAGTAAATTGGTTTATGAAATTATTTTCCATTAGGTACCATTATCCCAAATACTGATTGAATAAATAATTAAAATTGAAACTAAAAATACCATGAAGAATTAATGAATCATTACATTATATTAAAAGGTGGAAGTATATTGACCATATATAAGAAATTCTATGAATAAGAATAATGTGACTATTTCATTAGAAAGTTAACAATAAAATAAGTAAGTGAGATGACAAAGATAAAAATAAAAAATCTTCTCAAGGAGAATAATTATAATCATTACTAAGCATCCCATACCACATTGAAATTTTAGAATCATAATATCCATGAAGGAATAAAATTTAATGAATAATATAATAGCATGTGAATAAAAATATTCACTATATAACATGTAAAATTTAGGTATATAAACCATATAAATGAATCTAGTTGCATACTAATAAATAATTCCCAATAGAATGTAAATTGAGACGAAATCCCTCGCATTGTCATTACTTTTGGGTGAACGCCAATAAAATTTTCTATAAGGGTTTTCAAATATTTACTAACATATTTTAGAACCTTATCAAATTTTATAATTTCATATACTATCTTATTATAATACATTATTACCAATTAAATAACAATATTTCATTATTTTCACTATATCAGGTGGCAATTGCCTAGTTTTTCAAGTGTGTTTAACATATTTCTTGTTGTTTATATCATGGTATAATCATCACCATAATGTAAAAAATGGTATAAATATAATATATATTAATTATTTAATTATTTATAATAATCCCTTATACTGAGATAAGAAATTAAATTTACTGTTAGTGGAGATAGTAGACCATACATATGCATGAACGCAACTTTCATTTCTTTATCATGTTAAAATAATTAAATGTAAATGATATATATGTATATAATAACACCAATATCATATCTATGTTATATATGTAATATATTTTTATTAAAAATACCTTTCATTTGTTCCATGTATAGTGTGAAAGAGTCACATCACTTTGAGAGAGCGCTAGTCAATAATTCCACAAAAGATGTTATTATATTTTCAAAAAATGAAAATCCTAAAGGTATGTTTAATAAATGAATTATATAATTATAAAAAATTATAAATATATTATATAACACACACATATATATACATATATTCCATAATAATCCTCATCCATGAGATGTGGTAATGGAAAAAATAAAAAACATTATTTCATAAAGCAGTATTTCTCTCTACACATAAATTGTTAGTTCATTACACATTAGATGGATGTGTGTGTATGTGTACATAAAACCATTATAATAAAAACACATATATAAATTTTTGATATTTTTGTAGGTATATATTCATTTAATAAGAAGAGTTTAGGGGGCTGTAGAATGGAATTAAAACTGAAGAGATTGAGGAAAGATGTTACATATTCTTTGGGTAACTCATTTAGGATTACATGAAAGGGATTACATTAATGGATTTAGGAGAAAGGTGAAACATTGTGATTTAGGGTAGGTATTTTTAGTATTATTTTGAGAATATTTTGGTTAAGAAGAATTTTCTTTAGATGTGTAATGGCCTGGATCTCTCTGGTCCATTCCTTTGTGAAAATGTGGTGTTAGAGGTGATCTGGAAGGTCTAGGAGGCTTGGGGTGCATTTGGGTGGACTTTTAAGGAATTATAAAGGGTTATGGCCTTTGCACGGGAGGTGCACGGTTTGTCTAAACTGTGAGGCCAAACCGTGCAAGGCTGGTCTTGAGGGCAGTGGCTAATGCACGGTTAGCGCACGGTTTGTTCAACTGTGCAGACTAACCATGCATGCACTTAAAGTTAGATCCTAAAATTGTGGATCTATCTAGTTTGGACTTTAATCACCTCATTTAATCCCCTAATCGGCCATATCTTGGGATTACCCTTCCTTGGAGGTGGAAGAACCTCTCCCAAGCCTTTTGGAGGCGATCTGGAGGCTTCTCTTTGTGAATTGAATCTGGTTTCTTGAGGTATGTTGTTGTTATTCCTCATTCTTGTTTGGTTTCTTAGATCTGCTTAGATCTACTCCTCCTCTTTTCTCGTCTTCTAATATCTATGCCCGTTATGGGTAGATCTAGGTATATGGATGTCATTTGTGATGATATTTGGTCTTGGTTGTGATGGGAGAGGATATCTAAGGAGGATTCGTGGATAATCAACCCGGTTTCATGGGCGTCCATCGACCGTTGTGGTTTTCCATGAAAACCCTTGAGGTAGGGGATTTGTGGATTCTCTAATTGTTATGTGAAATTGTAGAGTTAGCATGATTTATCCCTTTGTATCACAATATAATTGACCTTATTAAATACATGAACCGGATTAAAAGAATTGGCTTGGTTGCATGTTGTTGCTTTATGTCGTGATAACGGTTTGCCTCTTGATTTGGTTGATAGTGTGATATATATGCCTTGCTTGTTAGAATGCTGTTCTTGTCAGAAATTTATAAAGAACGTAAAGCCATGATTAATTGATAATTAATTTGAGAAAGATAAAGAGGCATGTAAATGAATCTGGTTTTTCCTGTTGTTGTAGTTGTTCTAATTTGATTTTGATCAAATTGGGAATAGTAAGAATATTTAATCTTCAATGATAGCTTACTGAATTGGTTCATGATGTTCGAACCAACAAATTGAATTTTTTAATTCAAGATAAATTAAATAACTTAATTGAGTTCCATAAAGGCTTCAGAGTTTCCCTCTTGTTGTGAATTAGGCCTAAAATCCCATTTGATGAGATTGTTGGTGTTTGTTGTTTGAAGGCCGGATGCCTTGTTAAAGGTCCATGAGCCCAATTGTTGTAATGAATGTTTTCCTACTGCTTGTGGTGTGTTGTGGCCCTGGAAGGGGTGCTGTGACATCTTGTGTTGTGATGTAACCCGGGATGGGTGTTGAGACATGTGGAGGTAGGGAGGCCTTGTGGTTGTGGCAGCAGATGATGCCTGGAGTGGCGACATGCATCGGTTTATGCATGTGGGTGTCAGGGAGGACACCAGGGTTGATGGAATGGGATGGTTGTGATTGTTGGATGTTTGTTGATTCTTGGTTGTTTATCTGCTTTACTTTTCCCCACTGCTCAAGGAAGCTTGTCTTGCTTACCCTTCTTCCAAAAGGGGCGAAGACGCGCTGGGTATGCCACATGCTTTCCATGTTTATCCTCTCAAGGGAGAATGGGCCTACACACTTGCTATAGGTGGAAAAGACTCAACGGGTAGTATATCTACTCACCGTGTTGAGCCCCCTAGTGTTTAGTATCTTAGGATGCTTTTATAGAATTCCTGGGAATGTGGGAAAGTAATTATGGAATGAATGTTTGATTAAATGATGATAACCCACAGGGATGGAGATGCTGGAATTTAATGGTGACGTTGTAACTTTAAAGGAACGGTAAATTTGGAATGTGATTCCAAGAAAGTTAATGTGGGTTTTTCATGGTTAATTAATGATGGAAGACTTAATTAACGTACAGTGGAATTGATGAAAAAGGTAATTAAGTAACCTAATGATGTTCTTTAATTGGTTGTGTGCTTATAGGATACCCTGTATTAGAAATTGCATCCCGGAGTGCGAGAGACGTTAGCTGTAGTTGAGGCCAAGACTAGGTTATTCCCATAGTGTGGTTGTGAGTTATATATATTCTATACTTTTTTTGTTTCTATATGCTACTCCACCCTGTTAGTAAGGGCAACTGACACCCCAGAGATTCTGAGCCTTGGGGGGTGTTTTCCCCAACATTCTGGTGGGAGGATGAATGGCTGACTAGCCCCCCTTTGACCCCACTCTCTTCTCTTTGTAGTTACTAGTGTTGTTGGAACATCAGTTATTTTTCCCCATATATGTGTGTAGAGGGCTGTAATGGCTTGTGGTTACTTCTGCACATATATTCTTCATATATTATCCTACGGACTACTATAGGTGTAATGTGTATAGGCTGTGATGACTTGAAGATCCTTACTCGGAGTATGGGTTGTAATTGCTTGAGGTATAATACCCAATGTATGATACACGTTATGTGAGCTATGGTGGTTCCCAGAAAATACCTGGTTACTTTTGGTTGAGAGGATGGTGTGGTTTTTAGCCCGGGTGTCTGCGGGCAAGCCTTTGTGGTGCATGAGGTGTACAATGTGGAGCTTAGCCCAAGTTTATATGGGTAATCCTTTTTATAGAGATGCACATGATGTATTTCATTGGGGAAAAGAGGAAAAATAGTGGGGAATTAGTGGCGGGGTACCCTTTATATTTTTTACTATATACTATATTCTAGTATGCGTTACTTGGTGAGAGTAGCCATGCCGAGGTTGGGAACTTAGTATACCTTTTTAGGTGACGAGTTAGTTTCACTTGTTGTTCACTGTGCTTAACATGATTTATTTACTTTTTCATGAGAGGGTTTAGGGAGGATCCTACTGAGTATACTGTTATACTCACCCTACTTATATATAAACTTTTTTTAGGTCGCTTGGAGCAGGTTGGAGATCAAGCTGGTTTTTACTAGCTTGGGGTTGTAGGAGCTGTTCAGGCTTGTGGTCGCTACTGTTTTTTGCTTTATTTTGGGTACTTATAGTTTTTCCCCTTTCAGTTGTAGTAATTTTTCATGGAATTTCATATATGTACTTGGGTTTCTTTTATACTTCACTTGGAGTTGGTTGGTGTCTATCTTATCTCTCTCTTCCGCATGTGTTCTCTTAGAGGGTAATGCCTCCCATCTGTGTGTTTATTATACCCTCGGTGCTAGTTGCCAACATGGGGACTACTAGAGGTGGGACTCGGGGGTCATTATCTCCCTTTCCACATTTCCGGCCTAGGAGGGGTACACTTTGTTGGGAGGGGGTCATGACAGAGTGGTATCATAGGTCTGGTTGAGGGATAGGATGGAGTTTGGAGTTAGGCACATGTGAGGTTGCATGGGTTGGTAGGGAAACAGTGTTGTTCATGTTTTTCAAGTGCGGTAAACACTAGAAACCAGATAAGACATAAGAGTCTAGGGCCCCCTATGATCTGATGCACGGACCTTTACGTTTACAATGGCTACTAAACTGGGTGATATTAGTTGCAGGGCAGAGACCTAGGAAAGGATCATGCATCATTCTTCTTGTTCCTGTGTTTGAATGGGTAGACCTTGGGATAGGTTAACCGAAAACGAATGAATGAAAACAATAAATTAATTAATGTTGAGTCTTCCATATTCCAGGATTAGGATCTTTAACTGTTGTTATTTTTTAGGTATGGATCCAGGTCGACGTCCTCGTTCGGTTTTCATAGAAGACATTCAGCAGGTTGTTTCCGTAGGTCGCCGCATGGTAGAAGTTGACGATGAACACACTTTGAGGAAGACACTCTGAGAGTTTAAATGCCAGAGTCTGCAGAGGTACGGGGGCTCTGTTTCATATGCAGTCATGAAAGATTGGTTGGAGGAGGTTGAGATAGGCTTCAGTTCGATCTGTGCTCAGAAGAAGCACTGGGTGTCCTTGGTAGTGATGATACTGCGTGGAGCAGCAAGCCAGTGGTGGCTCTAGTTCCTTGGGGATCGTGAGGAGTCCGCAATCTCATGGGAAGAGTATTAGGAAAAGTTCAGAGTTGAGTTCCTTTATTCGACTGCGAAGACGTCCAGTCGTCAGGATCTTCTTACCCTTCGATAGGGAAGATCCAGTGTTTGGGAGTTTGGAATCTTTTTCAGGAACCTTCTACGATATGCTTTGGACCTGTTACCAGATGGGGAGGCCAGGGCGAGGCATTTCGAGTTGGATTTGCGTCCAGACATCCAGCACCAGGTCACCCCATTTATGCTGAATACATATATTGAGGTGTTGGTGGGGGCATAGGTTGTTGAGAGGACTTTGTCCATGACCGGATCATCATGAGAGGGGAATCATCATAATTCCTCATGAAGCAAGGCTGTGGTCCGGGTTCTCAGTTTTCTGGGCAGAAGAGTTTCCGTTTAGCTAGGGGTAGGTCCTAGCCCTTCACATCTCGTCTCTCCGGAGGCAGCAACTCTCAAGCCTATGCCAAGGGATCATGCGCCTGTTTTTCTTGTGGTGGTCGTGGCCATCAGCAGCAGGAGTGCCCGAACTTTCAGAGTAGTAATCGTGCACTGGGCGCTCCACTCCAGGTTCCTCCATTGAGGCAGTTATAGCCGAGGTAGAAGTAGCCAGTTTCACCAGCTTTCGATCAGTAGAGGGGAGATGTGGCGAGTAGAGGACAACCCCATGACACTGCTCATCCTCAGAGAGTAGAGTGCGGCCATGGTGGTGGTCTTCATTAGGGTCATAGAGGCCGTGGAGGAGGTTGTGGTCAGCTTCATTCCCTAGCGTTGCCAGCTCCAGATGAGCAAGACGTCGTTCGAGGTACCCTTTTCTTGTTTTCTACCTTGGTTAATTCCATGATCGATTCAGGAGCGACACACTCCTTCATATCACCTACCCTTTTCCATGCCTTGGGACTTGAGTTAGAGAGGCTTCCAGTACCCTTGGTGTTTACTACGCCATTTGGAGGTTCAGTTAGCTTGTTTAAAGTATGTAGATACTGTGAGCTAGTGTTGGGGAAACACCGCTCTTGGGGATATTTCCTATGTTTATGGATACAACCATATGATGTCATCCTCGATATGGATTGGTTGTATTAAGTGCAGGATATCATGGATTGCTTCAAGAAGAGGGTCGTTTTCCTTAGTGCAGATGGAGATAAAGTGGTGTTTGTTGGTGAACGAGATCCTCGGATGGGTCACATGCGAGTTCCATCCTTATCATCCATGGTGGATGAGATGATGCTAAGTTCTTCAGAGGTTCGGCAGTTGGCATTTCCTAGGGTCAGAGAGGAGTACTCTGATGTCTTTCACGAAGAGGTTGTAGCATTACCCCCTCGACGAGAGATAGAGTTTGGGATCAAGCTACAGCCAGGAGCATCTCCTATCTCTATGTCTCTGTATAGGATGACCCCTTCTGAGTTACAAGAGCTATGTATACAGCTTGATGTTTTGTTGCAGTGTGGTTTTGTTCGACCATGTGTGTCACCATGGGGTGCACTAGTTCTGTTCGTGAAGAATGCCGACGGCAGTTTGTAGTTTTGTGTCGATTATCATCGATTAACCAAAGTGACAATAAAGAACCGCTATCATCTTCCACAGATCGATGACTTATTCGATCAACTAGAAGGTGAAAGTTGGTTCTCAAAGATATTCTGGTGGTCAGGATATCATCAGATGCATGTGAAGGATGAGGATATCCCGAAGAATGCTTTCTGTCGTCGTCATGGGCATTATGAGTTTGTTATAATTCCATTTGGTGTGATGAATGCTCCAGTTGTGTTCATGGGTTTGGTGAATGCTGTGTTCCGTGAGTTCCTGGACAAGTTCATGGTAGTTTTCATCGAGGACATCCTTTCATAATCCACATATGATGAAAAGCATGCAGAGCATCTATGAGCCGTTTTGGGAGTTCTTCATCCACATTAGTTGTTTCGGAAGTTGTCAAAGTGTGAGTTTTGGTCTCGAGAAGTCTGTTTCTTGGGGAATGTTGTGTCCCAACAGGGAGTAGTTGTGGATCCTTCGTAGATATATGCAGTTTTTTATTGGGAATCCCCCATGATAGTTTCAGAGGTGCAATGTTTCCTTGGTCTCGCAGGCTATTACCGGAGGTTCGTATCCAATTTCTCTTGAGTTGCAACTCCTCTGACAGCTATGACTAGGAATGATCAGGATTTCATATGGACTCATTAGTGTCAGGAATATTTCGAGAATCTAAAATAGATGTCAGTAAGTGCTCCAGTTATTTGTCTTCCGGCTGAGGGAGTTCAGTTTGATGTCTTCAGTGATGCTTCACAACTGGGGTTAGGCTGTGTCCTCATGTAGTGGAGGTCAGTTGTTTCTTATGGTTCTCGACAGTTGCGTCCCCATGAACTAAACTATGCCACTCATGACCTTGAGTTGTAAGCCGTGGTGTTTGCTCTGATATTGTGGAGACATTACCTCATTGGTGAACGCTTTGTTGTTTTCACTGATCACAAGAGTTTGAGGTATGTCTTCTCCTAGCGTGACTTGAACTTGTGGCAGCATCGGTGGATGGAGTTCCTACAGGAATACGACATAGATGTATCATATGCACCTGGAAAAGGGAATGTTGTAGCTGACGTGCTGAGCTGAAAGTCACGTAGTGATGCTGTGCATGAATCCGTTGATTCCTGGAGAGTAATGGAGGAACTTCCAACTTTGCATCTTGATATGGGAGATGTTGGGGGTAGAAGATATCTTTTTCAGATGACTGTGCACTCATCCCTGGTGTAGAAGGTGGAAGTGTCCCAGTTGGGGGATATTGAGGTGGAGGTCTGGAGAGACCGAGTTGTTTGTGGTGAGGCCCCTGATGGTTGGTCTGAGGATGAACAACACATAGGTTATTATCATGGAAAGTTTTTTGTTCCCTTGGCAATGTGAGAGACGGTCCTCAGAGAGTTCCATGTTTCCCTTTTAGCGGTGCATCCTGGCGTGACAAAGATGTACCAATCCTTGAGGAGCTAGTTTTGGTGGCCTGGGCTGAAGCGTGCGGTTGCGGAGTTTGTGTCTTGATGTTTAGTATGCTAGAAGGTGAAGGCCAAACACTGTGTTTCTGGTGGTCTTCTCCAGCCATTAGAGATTCCTCAGTGGAAGTGGGGGGACATCTCATTGGACTTCGTTACAGGTTTACCTCGAGCTTCGGGAGGACATGATTCTATTTGGGTGGTAGTGGGTCGTTTAACAAAATCGGCCCACTACATAGCGATCAAGGAGTCGAGATCAGTGGAATTTTTATCGAGGAAGTATCTCGAGGAGGTGGTGAGACTTCATGGAGTCCCAAGGACGATCATTTCTGATCGAGATCTTCATTTTACCTCCAGGGTGTGGAAAGGTCTCCAACATGATTTCGGTTCTCATCTATGTCTTAGAACTACTTTTCATCCTCAAACGGATGGTCAGACGGAGCGAAGCATCCATACACATGAAGACATGTTACGCTCTTGTGTTATTGATTTTGGAGGCTCATGGGTGAGTCACTTACCCTTGGTGGAATTCACTTACAATAACAGTTTTCACTCCACCATTGGTATGGCGCCGTTTTAACCCTTGTATGGCTGACCTTGACGTTATCCATTGTGCTAGATTGGGGTCAGAGAGTCAGCAATTCTCAGACCAGAACTTGTTCATAATACAACAGAGATGGTTCAAGTGATTCGTGAGAGGATGAAGGCAGCACAAGATCATCAAAAATCATATGCAGATCAAAGAAGGAGACCCTTAGAGTTTAATTTGGGGGATCATGTGTTTCTAAAGGTGACTCCCCATAGTGGGAAGTGAAGTTTTGGCCATGGGAGTAAGATTTATCCTAGTTTTGTTGGGTCTTTCAAGGTGTTAGCTCGTGTTGGAGGTGTGGCGTATTGAGTGGAACTTCCCCCACAGATGAGTCAAATACATGATGTTTTTCCATGTTTCATAGCTCCGTTGTTATCTCCATGATGAATCTCACATCACTTATTGGGGAGAGATTGATGTTGAAGATGATGCCACCTTTGAGGATCGACCTGTGGAGATCCAAGACCACAAGGAGAAAGTGTTGCATGGACTTTCTATCCCCTAAGTTCGTGTCTTGTGGAGAAACGGTGGCATGGAGGAGAGTACTTGGGAATGTGAGTCATATATACATTCTCAGTACCCAGAGTTGTTTGATGTTTTACTCTTTTCATGTATCGTTATAGCTTTTGTGGTTTTGAGACCTTCATCTTTATGATATGGCTCCCTTTGGTGCTTTGGTGGCTTGCTCACTTTGGAGAGGTATCTTGGTGGGTGGATGTTCAGACCCTGTTTCGTTTTCTCCTTAGGTGGGTTTTGGATTCTCGAGGACAAGAATGTTATGAGAGGTATCTGATGTAATGGACTGGACCTCTACGGTCAATTCCTTTGTGAAAATGTGGTGTTGGAGGTGATCTGGAAGGTCAAAGTGGCTTGGGGTGCATTTGGGTGGTCTTAAAAAAATCTAAAGGGTTATGGCCTTCGCACGAGAGGCACATTTTTTCCCTAAACCGTGCGGCCAAACCTTTCAAGGCTAGACTTGAGGGCTGTGGCTAATGCATGGTTAGTGCATGGTTTGTCTAACCGTGCAGACTAACCATGCAAGGAGTGATTCTCGAGGAAGAATCTACCGCACGGTTAGCACAGAGTTTGTTAAACTGTGCGGACTAACCATGCGGGAACGTAAAGTTAGATCCTAAAATTGTTGATCTAACTCGTTTTGCCTTTAATCACATCATTTAAGCCCCTAATTGGCCATAACCCGGAATTACCCTTCCTTGGAGGTGGAAGAACCTCTCCGAAACATTTTGGAGATGATCTTGAGGATTCTCTTCACGAATTGAAGCCAGTTTCTTGAGGTATGTGGTCGTTCTTCCTCGTTCTTGTTTGGTTTCTTAGATCTACTTAGATATACTCCTCTTCTTCTCTTGTCTTCTTAGATCTATGCCTGTTATGGGTAGATCTAGGTATGTGGATGTTGTTTGTGATGATCTTTGGTCTTAGTTGTGATAGGATAGGAGATCTAAGCAGGATTCCTGGAGAATCGACCCGGTTTCTTGGGAATTCATAAACCGTTGTGGTTTTCCTAAAAACCCTTGAGGTAGGGGATTTGTGGCATCTCTTATTGTTATGTTCAATCGTAGAGTTAGCATGATTCATCCCTTTGGATCACAATTGAATTTACCTAATTAAATACATAAACCATATTAAAAGAATTTTCTTGATTGCATGTTGTTGCTTTGTACCATGATAACAGTTTGCCTCTTGATTTTCTAGATAGTGTGATATATATGCCTTGCTTGTTAGCATGTTTTTCTTGATGGAAATTGATATAGAACATAAATCCATAATTAAATGATAAATAATTATCAAAATATAAAGAGACATGTAAATGAATCTGGTTATTGCCGTTGTTGTAGTTGTTCTAATTTGATGTTGATCAAATTTGGCATAGTAAGCATGTTCAATCTTCGGTGATAGCTTACTGAATTGGTTCATGATGTTGGAACCAAAGAATTGAATTTGTTAAATCAAGATGGATTAAATAACATAATTGAGTTCCATGAAGGGTTCAGAGTTACCCTCTTGTTGTGAATTAGGACTAAAATCCCATTTGATGAGATTGTTGGTGTTTGTTGTTTGAAGGCCAGATGCCCTGTTAAAGGGCCAAGAGCCCAATTGTTGTAATGATTTTCTTCCTGCTGCTTGTGCTGTGCTATGACCCTGGAAGGGGTGCTGTGATATCTTGTGTTGTGATGTGACCCTGTATGGGTTTTGTGATATGTGGAGGTAGGTAGGCCTTGTGGTTGTGGCAGCGGATGACGCCTAGAGTGGCGAGATGCATCGATTTATGCATGTGGGTGTCAGAGAGGACACCGGGGATGATGGAATGGGATGGTTGTGATTGTTGGATGTTTGTTGATTCTTTGTTGTTTATCTGCTTTACCTTCCCCCACTGCTCAAGGCAGCTGGTCTTGCTTACCCTTCTTCCGAAAGGGGTGAAGACGCATGAGGTATGCCACGTGCTTTCCATGTTTTGCCTCTCGAGGGAGAATGGGCCTACGCACTGGCTATTGGTGGAAAAGAATAGACGGGTATTATATATACTCACCGTGTTGAGACCCCTTGTGTTTAGTAGCTTAGGATTCTTTTCTTGAATGCCAGGGAATGTGGAAATGTAATTCTGGAATAAAAGTTTTATTAAATGATGATAATCCATGGGGACGAAGATGTTGGAATTTAATGGAGACATTGTAACTTTAAAGGAAAAGTAAATTTGGAATGTGATGCCAAGAAAGTTAATGTGGGTTGTTCATGGTTAATTAATGATGACAAACTTAATTAATGTATAGTGGAATAGATGAAAAAGGGAATCAAGTAACCTAATGAAGTTCTTTAATTGGTTGTGTGCTTATCGGATACCAAGTCATAAAATTAGCAGCCTAGAGTCTGAGAGACGTTAGCTGTAGTTGATGCTAAGACTAGGTTATGCCCATAGTGTGGTTGTGAGTTATATATATTCTGTAATTGTTTTGTTTCTATACGCTACTCCACCCTGTCGGTAAGGGAAACTGACACCCCGAAGATTCTAAGCAATGGGGAGGTTTTTTCCCCGACATTCTGGTGGGAGGATGAATGGCTGACTACCCCCTTTGACCCCATTCTCCTCTCTTAGTAGATACTAGTGGCATTGGCACATCAGTTAGTTTTACCCATATATGTGTGTAGAGGGCTGTAATGGCTTGTGGTTACTTCCACACATATATTCTGGATATAGTATCCTATGGACTACTATAGGTGTAATGTGTATAGGCTGTGATGGCTTGAGGATCCTTACTCGGTGTATGGGCTTTAATGGCTTGAGGTATAATACCCGACGTATGATACATGTAATGAAAGCTATGGTGGATCCCGAAAACTACCTGGATACTTTTGGTTGAGAGGATGGTCTGGTGCTTATCCTAGGTGTCTGCGGGCAAGCCTTTGTGGTGCACGAGGTGCAGAATGTGGAGCTTAGCCCAAGTTTATACGGGTAAGCCTTTGGAGAGAGATGTACATGATGCATGTCGTTGGGGAAAAGTGAAAACAATAGTGGGGAAGTAGTAGCGGGGTACCCTTGATATTCTTTACTATATACTATATTCTTGTATGTATTACTTGGTGAGTGTAGCCATGGTGAGGTTGGGAACTTATTATACCTGTTTAGGAGATGAGTTAGTTTCACTTGTTGTTCACTGTGCTTTAGCATGCTTTCTTTACTTTTTCATGAGAGGCTTCAGGGAGGATCATACAGAGTATATTGTTATAATGACCCTACATATATATAAACTGTTTTTCAGGTCGCTTGGAGCAGGTTGGAGATCAAGCTGGTTTTTACAAGCTTGGGGTTGCAGGAGCTGTTCAGGCTTGTGGTCGCTACTGTTTTTTCTTTCTTTTGGGTACTTTAAGTTTTTCCCCTTTCAGTTGTAGTAATTTTTCATGGAATTTCATATATACACTTGGGTTTATTTTATACTTCAGTTGGAGTTGGTTGGTGTTTATCTTATCTCTCTCTTCCGCATGTGTTCTCTTAGAGGGTAATGCCTCTCATATGTGTGTTTATTATACCCTCGGTGCTAGTCGCCAACCTGAGGCCTACTGGAGGTGGGACTCGGGGGTTATTATCTCTCTTTCCACATTTTTGGCCCAAGAGGTGTACACTTTGTGGGGAGGGGTTCGTGACAAGATGTGTGGGGATGTAGAAGTCTTGAGTGCCTATTATAATGGAGGGGTGCCACTCTTGTAAATTTTGGAAAATGGAATTCAACCCATAGTTTTTCCATTAATATTGGATACAATAATTGAACAAAATATATCCAATGCAGAACATGATCTAAATATTTCTATCTAATTGATTTTTTATAGGATTGTAAGTCAATTTTTCAATTATCAATATGGTTTAATATATTGTTAAGCTACGTTTTTCATAATCAATATGATTTATTTTATTTGGTTTTATGAGTTTTTTTTCAAAAATTGATTTTAACTTATTAATAATTATAAATTATTCCAATTCCAAATATGTAATCCATTTTTTTAATTCTAGTTAGAAAAGTGGTCGAAATTAATTGAATTTTAAACTAGTATATGGGACGAAAATACATGGTTTTAAATTAAAAACGTTCAAAAGTTTTTTTATATCAAATTTCAATGTGAAAACTGATTAAAATGTAGTAAATTAGATTAATTAATTATTTTTATTTAATTTAGATTTTAAACTAGTATATAATATTATTTTTCCATAAAAATAAATTAGATAATTTTTTTTGAATTGAAATAGAATATTTTTCACAATTCATTAAAAAATATAACATTATAGAAAATATAAAAAATTCTCCCTATCCTAATTTTAATGACACAGTTTGGAATATTAAGATTAATTATATATATATGTTTCATAAAAGCTCAAAAAAATTGATTTCAAATAGGTTACATATTAAATAGTGAAAAGTTCATTTTTAAATAATATTGGTTTTTATTTGTAATATTATAATTATTATTATGTATGCTTATCCAATCTATTGAATTAATACTAAAAATATTTTATTTAGTAATATATATATATATATATGTAAATTAATATAACTCACTAATTGTAATTAATTTAGTTTATTCAGATAAAAATATTTGTGAGAATAAAAATATTTTTCTCTTAAAATATTACCTTTATATTTATTCAACCAATATATTAATTTATAAATTTTTAACCAATTTATTTAATTTCTATTTTTCCTAAATATAAAATTTTAATAAATTTGTAAATATTATTTATAAACTTTGTTTTAACAGCTATGTTATATATTATTATATAATATTTAAATAAAGTATTATCATTCGATAAAACTCGGTCTTGTGTGTAATGCAAGCCATTGAAGAAACTCATTATTACGTGGGACAAACAGTAACTCAAATTCATTTTCTTTCAATGCTATAACAAATATTTAATTTCATTAAAATAAGAAATACATTTAAAATAATCTTGATATTATAATCCATTATAGGCATGATTTTTCTTATTATATACACTATTGAATACAATGTTCCTCATTTTTATTTTCACAAAATTATATATATATAATAATATAATTATGAATTTCATTTAGTTATAGATTTATAATAAATTAAAATATAATATAGATTATGTTAGAGAATATATGGTGAAGTTATAAACCTAAGGTATGGATTTATCTTATTATATCACTTTTTATTAGTATTATTTATGTTTCAAAATCTATTTGGAAAATGCATATTCAATTTTAATCATAACCCAATATATTTTATCCTCATCTTATTACATATTGGGTTTTCATATATTCTAAATTTTTTTCCAACATTTTCATCTAAAAGGACAAAAAACTAATTTTAATAAAATACTACCATATTTATTGATTTTGGCTAGTAAAAGTTATCATCCATATTCATATTCAAAAAAAGTATTTTTTGTTAAGTTCACAACTACATTAAATGATTGTGAATTTCTTTTTAAATTATAATTAGATTTCCATAACGTTTTTCTATTGTAATATCCTCTTTCTTCATAATGTTTTATTTTTAAATTTCCTTATAAGTGATTGAAATGAATATTTTTTATGGATTACAACATTAATGGATTCCCTCATAATAATTTACATAAATATTAATGAATATAAATTTATATCTTTTAATTTTAATGATGAAAAATTTATTCAATATTTTCTAAGAATTTTATGTACTAAAATTCACAGAAATTAGAGGGTATTTATATTTTTTCCAAATCATATTTCTAATTAATTTAAAAAATAATTTTAATCAATTTAATCATAAATTTAGTAGTTTTATGCATAAACATGCATCTAATTTTTAGATAGCATAATCATATTTTCTCTAGATAACTTATAATGATGTTATTTTAATAATGATTTCAAGAAACTTATTTCATTAACAGAGGATAATAATTATTTAATTAAATGATGATTATTCTTTTGACCTTGTGTTTCACATATGAGAAATTCTCATTATGTGATTGGTGGTCCCATTTAATCACTTCAATGAAAAAGTTAATGTTTTATATCTAATGCGATCAAATGATACGTTAGCATGGAACATAATCCCAAATAGGGTATATGAGCTGTGGGCCAAATACCATGTGTGTACATGGGCAGTTAACCAAAATCTTAGGGGTTACACAGGTGACTATCCAAATTCCATAAAGGTACATAGGTGGTTGCATAACACCACTATGTAATGAGTGTCATTTTTTGAAACCTTAAAATATTATTTATACATTTAAGGGTACAACACGAACTAATGTGCAATGTTTATGATATGATCACCTATCCCATGATTGATTATTAATCCTTACAAACCCTTATGACTCATAATATTTTTTACTAAAAATACAAAACCATGGAATATAAACTAATAATAAATTACATTTCAGTTATATATTTTTATTTCATAATAATTTTCTAATTACATTTTTCTTATATTAAACTCACCTATGATCATCTATTAATATTTCCAATTTTTACACTTATAGAGAATATGATCTCATACATTATTATTTTAATATTTCCACATGTTTTAATGAAATATTTATGTATGATATGTCATATAATTGTACTATGTTAGATAATATTTGTGGGAGGTATTCTAGATTATTTAATAATTGTGTTTATAAGGTATCTTGTATTTAAATATAATATACTTATATTGTTCTTATGTTTTATTTATAGTGATATGTATTGAATATTCATCTAAAAAGATTTTATATTTATGAATGTGATACTAAAGTCTCCATAGTTTATCCATGTTATAAATAATTACCCATTTTTTCTATAGGATGATCCCAAAGTCTATGGTATGACATTTTCCCTTTAGTGAATGTTAATAGAGATATGACATCCTTATGAACATTTATAGGAATCAAATAATCTCAATAAATATATCTTAATCATTGATATAGTCCTCATGGATGTTCTATGATTCTTCAATAAATTAAATAATAAATTTATATAATATGTGAAAATTACATGAAATTAGATAATATTTTTACCCTTTATCACTAAAATATTAATAGTAAAATGAATCATTAAATCTCATGTTTTTATAATATAAAACATCCATAATCTATTTAATAATTAATTAAAAATAACCTAAAAATTGACACTTTTTTCATTCAAATAAAACATAAGATATCCAAATATCATTGTTTTTTAGACAACACCTCACTCAAGACTCCCCATATATGTGCTGCCGTCTTTTTCAAATGTAGAAAGTTATTGAAAATTTTACATGTGATTCTTAGGTCATTAATTGGTTGATATAATGGGTGGTCGATCTCATATTAATCCTTTTATATGATAATTCTTAACCACTTTTTGGTTTTTTAAATATATAACATATATTCATGAGTCCTAACTAGTAATAATGTTAATACTCTTTTCTATTCACCTATAAACTGAAGAAAAGCATGCATTGATTTGAATATATGTATATAATGGGTTCCTCGTATTTCCTTTACATGTAATTTTACAATGGTTTTAATCCATATAGTTAGGAAAATTGGAATTTATCTCCACCCAGAGAGGTATTAGGAGTTGTGGAATTGAGATCAATCCCCTAAGATATGATACCTACTTTTCACTATGAAGGGGATTAAAAAATAGTTATACCCATGGCGCTTATCCAGAGACATCATGCCCTTTATATATTTTGACAAGTGAAGATGCGAGAATTTTAGTGTCTTGAAGCCCCAACCAAGTGATGTTTTATTAATGGTCAGGTATCCATGATTAATGTAATACCTTCATGGTTGGGTTTCTCGGGCCTATGTGGTTTTCAGATTTAATCTCATGGAATAATCCAATATTTTCTTGTTTGGAAAAATAAAATACAATATACTTAATGTTTTGTCATTTATTTTATTGTAATATGACATGTCAATAATGTTTTGTGTCCTTTTGAAAGGACACATATATCATTAATGGTGTAATAGTTGAAGGATAAGTAGGAAATATACATGGTAGGCCTGTTTTGATAAATATTTTTCTTCAATTAATATTAATGTGTACATTTTGACTCAAAATGGATATGTCACTTTGATAAAGAGGTACAAAATTAGAATATATACCATTGATGAATGATGTACTTACACGGAATATATCCCATTCAGGAATAGTGGACCATCTTTACTGTTGACCAATATAGAATTATTTCTCATTGAGGATGTCTTTCCGCTAATATATTTTATGGGATATTTTTCTTCAAATAAATATTATTTCCACAATATCTATCATTACATGCAAAAAAAATTTAATGGACCACAACATACAATTATAATTATTATTTAAAATTGATATCTATTAAAAAGATATTATAATTTTTCAAATGATTAGTTTGAATAAATTTATACATTAATTATAATTTCATTTTATAAAGAAGTCATATTTTTAAGAAGTTCATAAATTTTACCTAACATTTTATACACTACGAATAATAGTTTTTTCTTCTAAAAAATGATTTTTTTATGAAAAATAATAAATCTATTTTTTAGAAACATTTAGAATTTTTATATGAAAATTTTAATTAAATATTTAATTTCAACATATAAAATTTATCTAAGGGTTAATTTTTGGGATTTTTGATGAATAAATTTTGAAGATGGAAAATTAAAAATATTATGTTTTGTTAAAACTGGCACTCTCATTTAAAGAATTTATAATGTTCTATTTTTATATAAAATGGTTTAAAATTTTATATTATATAAATTAAAATATAATTAATCCAATAATTTTTATTGGAAAAAACTTCAAATTTAATTTTGAGATAAATAATTTTAATACTATTGGAATTTAGTCTTTGGAAAACACCTTTCCCTTCACATATGTGGGTTTTATTTTAATTTAAATATATAAAATTATATTTATTGAATTTGGAAAAATTGATTTAATATTTTTAATTATCATAATTAATTCTATATAAATATTTCAATGTAATATTTTATAATAATTAATATTAAACATATTGAATCTTTATTGATGAGGTTATAGTAAAAATTAGTTTATTGGGGGTTAAACTAAAAAAATATAAATGACCAAGAAACATGAAAAAATAAAATTTCATGAAATATTTTGGAATTATAATTATAATGGATTTATAGAATATCAATATAGATTCTTATGTATGGTTATAAACTATGTACACTTTATTATTTTCAAAAATTGTGTGTAGTGAAGAACCGACCTTAAAACACTATATAATATTGAGTTTTAATTAAGAATTTACATTAATTACCATTGAGTATATTTTAAGGTTTATATTCTTATATAATTATTTCATAATACATAAATAACAAACCACATTCATACGAAGAGGATACTACTAAAATAATTTCCATTTTTTCAATATATAAATTTTTTAAATGAAACATGATTTCTTTGAAAAATCATCTTAACATTCCACATGACATAGTTATTTCTCATAACCATCATTATAAATAGTGATAAATATTATATCATGGGATGTTATAAAAAATATTTGTCTGTAACATAAAGACATTTAACTAATTATCCGTTGAAAACATCAAAACCTAATGAACCCCCTATCATGAAAACTAATTAGAATGCGTAAAGACATAATTTTGTTCCCTTGGGTCATATTTAAAATATCACCCTTAAATTCACCAATCAAAATGGTATAACGTTTTGGTAAAATTCTATATCTGGAGTTACCAATACATTAGAGAGATATAATGGGGATCGCTCCTCATATCTTGAGCTATAATGGGTCTCAAATTTTTCTATCATGTGCAATAATGGTGCTCAAACCTCTATATATTCATTTATAATTGATTAAACCAATAATAAATATTATAAAATTAAGATATCATGAATAAAATCCTTGATAACTAATTTATACCCATGAGAAAAACACATTGAGATATCAAAATACACTTTCAATGTAAAAAAATTTTGAATAAAAAACCCTCACATAATAATGAAATAATATTTAAAAAAATTTAAAACATATTATGGAAAAATTATATTAATAAATAATCATGATATTTGTCGAAACCTCCAATGTCTTATATAAAAAACAATGTATTTCTATTTCATTAATAGACATTTAAAAAGATTTCTAATGGAATGTCCGTTACTTCGGGTTCATCTTAATTCAAACATGTTCAAAACTCATGTATATTGGTTTAATAAGTGTCATTATTACATTAAAATTCAATATTTATATTAATAATTACATATATGATCTCATTATGACATATTTTCATCTATTTGTTAATAACATTTTTTTATTTTGAATGATTCAGGTGATTTTTTTCATGGTTTCCATGGTTATTTCATGATGAATTTTATTATCGAATGGAATAAAAATACCATAAGATGTATTGAATGGTATAGATATGTTTCCATAATTTAAAATTATGTTATATATCAATTAGTTTTCTAATATGAGGATGAATCATTAGATAAAAAATTAATAAAATTATTTAATTTATTTTGGTGTGTCTTACGACTATCACAAACATATATCATTTTATTCAATATCATGTTTTTATATTGATTCTGGAACATTAAATAAATTAGTATATGTTTAATAAAATATTATTTAACCATAATATTGTTTTCATTTACATACTTAAAGGCATCAATAGAAAATAAATGTGTATCTTCCACGGTGGTAGAATATCAGCTCATCACAGATTATGTTCTTGTTATTATAATAAATGTGAGAGGATGATAAGTTTGATGATGAATTTTTCCATAAACATCATAAAAGTACATTATATATAATATAATGTATTTTCATGAAACTTGGATAATGGTAGGTGGGGGGATAATAAAAAAATAAAATAAGATAAAAAGAATGATGATTTTACTCTTAAATTCTTCTCCTTGGGAACATCATTAGGGAACTTGGGTTTGGCCTTTTGGTGAGACCAGACTGTCTTTGACATGGGAAAGAGGCTTTAGAATGGAAATGATATAAAATTTGGCAAGGTAAAAGGATTTTATGTGTGAGGAGAATAGGTGGAGAGGTTTGGTTTTTATAGTGGCGGAGAGGGGTTTTTATTATTATTTAATTCATTAGTTTATTGTTTTTCATCATGAAAAGGAATAGTTTCAAAATTATAATTAAAGGTATTAAAATAATGAAGGATAGTTCTTTATTTTGGGATTACATCATCCTTACATAATCTATGACTCAATAATTCATGAATTTTATTAAATAGATTTAATTATCATATTTTATTATCCACAAAAAAATTCAATTAATTTTGAAAAATCTGAAAAACTCACCCAAATTATTTTTTATATGTATTTTTTAAAAATGAACTCAATTTTATGAATCTAATTTTATAAATATGATAAATTTAATTCATAATTAATACCAACATTTATTCCACAAATAAGAATTTCAAAATTATAACTACTTTTATAACACTTTGACAACATAATTATGGTGTCATTAAAATATCTTCTAATCATATGAAAATTAAATATTAAATAATTTATTTATTTTTTGAAAACAATTTTTTTTAAATTATTTAATTAATTATAAAATTATAAATAATTTTTTTTAACAAAAATACTAATACCTAATTTAATATTATCAAAAGATTTATTTACTTATTCAATGATATAAATATATCATATCATCACATATAAGAAACATAATTTTTTTTATAATTTCATAAGTAGGGTTATTATTTTTTTTATAGAATCCTTAATTTTTATAAATAAAACTTATTTCATTAGATATTTATAATGAATTTTTCTATTTCATTATTGAATTAAATAAAATTATTTTATAATTATTTGGGTTGTTACATTCTCCCCACCTTCTAGAAATTACATCCTCACAATTTCTATTAACCTACTAAAAAATGAGGATAACTTTTATTCATAGAATTTTTATTTTCCAATGTAACTTATTCAAACATGAGGTTTCTCCAAAAAACATTAACATGGTTAATTTCCTAATTCTAAAATATATACTCTCTATGAAAAATAATCTGAACATGTTTCACCTAGTAAGAAGGGTTTAATTTCAGCTGAACTTCATCTAGGATCAAAGCATTAGCTGAATCTTGAACACACATTCTTATCAACAGATCATGAAAATCATTTCGTAATTGAGATAAACATAGAGTAAATTTTACCCAATAGGAAACTATTCCATCATTCTTCAAGAATTCAAGAGGTTCAATAAACTGTGGACAGAGATCTAATTTCTTACCAAAATTCATAACACTTTTCCATGGTGAGATTCTAATCAATTCATTGTCACCTACCTTGAATGAGATGTCTTTCAACCTACTATATACATAACATTTACTCGTTCTTTGAGCTAACCACATGTGTTGTAGGATCATCTTGACTTTATCTACTATATCCTCTAATAATTTTAATCCCATATTATACCATTCCCTGACTTCATTCCAAAAAGCTGGAGTGTGAAACCACTTTCCATATAATTCATCAAAAGATTCCATATGTATATGAGAATGAAAATAATTATTAAAAAAACTCATCTAAAATGATGTTTATACAAACAACCCTGGTAAAGCTATGAACAAGTTCAAATCATACCATCCAATGTCTGAATAGTTATCTATTATTTTCAAACATATTGAGTATCAAAAGTAGTTATAATATTTAATTTAGTTCCCAAATACATCTGAACAATTTTCCTAAAGTTAGAAGTGAACATGAGATCATTTTCAAATACAATGGATTGGGAAACTCCAAGTAACCTGACAATATCATTAAGGTTTACTAAATAAAGATGATTAAAATATATATTATATCAGATAGGAATTAAATGTGTATATTTAGTCATTCTTTGAACAATAATCTAAATCACATAGTTACCTCAGGATGCATTTGATTTTTAAACTATGGAATCCAGGGATATATTTTCCCATTTCCACTATGGAACTAGAAAAGGCTGAAGAATCCCATTTGATAGTTTTCTCTCATCATTAAACTTTTGATAATTCAAACATTTCATGGTAAAATATGCAATATTTCTTTCATTTCATTCAACCAGTAATACTCCCCATGTTTCTTATACATCACCGTACTATCATGATGAATATAAAATTAAGAACTATGATATTCACATAACAATTTATTCTTTTTCTAGTAATCATAAGGAACACATATCCTCTTTCCAAATATCAAAATTCTACCTTCATCAACATTAAATTATTGGAACATACCCCTTTTCACTAATTCTACCTTTTCCTATAAGTCATTGTCTTCCATCGTCACATGCTTAATTATGTTTGAGAGAGATGATTCTACTAAATATAGATACAAAAAAAATGGAATTTCCTACCCTAATAACTTCTATTCCTAAATTTATTAAATCATTAAAAAGGGACATGTTCTAATGGTATCACGGTTAATGTAGCATTGTTTTTTCAACTCAATACATTAGACACTTTATTTTATTCTATTGGATAGTAATGAATCTTGAAATAGTAATCCTTGACTAGTTCCAACTATATTCTCTATCTCATGATAAATTATGTATGACTAAATAAATACATCAATATTTTTTTATCAATATAGTGGGTGTTACATGTACCACTGAGTTTTAATGGACTTCAACAAAAAAATTATACAATTATTCAAAGATTCCCACTATTAATGATTCATTAAACCTCGTGGATTGATTAAGAAAATGTTTTTTAAATAAGTATAATTTTTTTTATAAATAATTCATATTGATAAAAATTAATCAAATTTTAGTAAAGTTGTTATATACTCCAAAAATTACATTTTTCTTAAAAGACATTATTTTTATTACTTGTTGTAATATTAGAAAAATTAAATTAAATTTTAAAAATATTGGATAATTTATTGGATAAAATTATCTTCATTTGTGAAATAGAAATTTAAAAATTATCTTATGGTAATATTATAGGATAATTTTTCATGGTAAATTTTCAATGAATATTGAAAAATAAAATTTTAAATTTTGAACTATCATTTCATTTAAAAAAGATATAAGGTTACATTTTTTTAAAATGGTTTGAAAAGTAAAATTATAACTATTAAATTATAAATAATACAACATAGTTAATTAAAATAAATTTCATATTTCATTTTTATATAAAAATAATTTTAAATTTGAAATTGTTAGTTTGGAATATCATTTTTTTGTCATATCTGTGGGTCTAATTCAAAAATAAATTTTCAAAAATATGTGAATCGAATTTATAAAAATCTATTCTATATTTTTAATAAAAACTATTAAGTCTATTTAATAAATTTAACTTAATTTCAGTTCAATACAAATTGTAAAAAATGTTAAAAAATTATTGTGGTTAAGGGCAAAACATATTTATTAGGGTATAATCTAAAACAATAAGGTGTATAATGACCAATAAACTTGTCCAAAATCCAATTTCTATCCATATTTTTATATATTTACCAAAAATTTTATATAATTACCAATTTTAATTCCGTTTAAATTTGATAATAATGGATAAAAATTATTATTTTTGAACATTTCCTTTGTTTCCTCTCCCCCACATATATAATGCAACACCCACTCCTCTTCACATCAGACATATGAACCCATTTGTTTCAGCCATGAGCTAAATAAATATCATCCATACATCCATGAAATAATATTATATTTGAATAATTTATTAGTAAACCCTCCTACAATTGATTTTGGAATAAATCAGACATGGCTCTCTCAATATGAAGTAAAATTCAGAAACATGTGTTTTTGTATTATTTTCCCTTTTACCACCATAAAATATTCTTAAAATATTATAATAATATTACACTACTATCTCCCATATAATGATATTTTATTATTTTAGTGGAGTTAACTATATCTAAATCATATTTCATCAAATGGGAAACAAATTTTTAGATAGTGTGTGTGATAGACTATTGCCTTACGAATTGATTTTATTTTTTTGACATCATCATATTTCACTGAAAAATATAAAAAGAGACTAAATATTTAAATATTATATTTATGATATTTTTATACTTATTAATTATAATATCACACATACATTCTTATATTCCATTCCATGGGAATATGATAATGTTTCAATTGTGTGTGGCGGACTACCGCCTCGTGAAGCGATGTGATTTGTTTCTCACATAATATTCACATGATAGGTAATGAGGATTTATTTAACGAATGTATTTTGTATATATTTCAATAAATTTTTATTTAAAGATAATAAAACATTTAACTTCCATTCTTTTCATCTATCCGGAAAATGGAATCAACGAGAATGCGTACATATGACCTACTATTTCAATGAATGGTGTAATTTATTTTCTTTCACTAAATTTAATGGATTAATATAAATTTAATATTTAAGGAATATAAATTAAATTTATAGCATGGTTAATATTATAGTGATTATAGAACTATGATAAACTTAAAAAAAGACTTAAAATACCATATGTAAACATAATTGAAAAAGAAAAAAATTATTATACGAAATATGATTTTTAATAAAAATTGCCAATAAAATATATATGAAAGCTCATAAATGATTCATATATGGTATGATATATTTAATAATGGTATATTTAGATATATATATATATATATATATTTTAATTAATATAATTAAAATATATTAATTATAAATGATGGTTGAAGGTGTATGGATGAATTTGATAATTATTGTATGGTTTTTTGTCTCAATTTTCATTCTTTGCAACCTTTTGTTATGAATTTTTTTAATGAAGTGTATAAAAATCCAAATTTGATTTTTATTTAATAAAATTCATTATATTAATGATATTTAATGTTTCATTTTATTTTATATTTATTACGGATTATGATTCAAAATATACCAAATTGGTAAGGGTTTGATGTTACAATATCATTATTTATCAGAATTGTTTATAATTATTATTTTGAAGAAAAAATATTATCATATTTTTCTCAATAACATCTTGAACTTTATTATCCTATGGTTATTCATTCTTAATTCTTGTTTACCATAATTTTCATCTCATTATGTACTTAATATTCTAAAATAAAAGTTCTTAATAAAAATTGAAATAATTTAACTCTTTGGCCGAAAAACCTTTTTCATTATTATAATTCTTTTTCTAAAAATATTTTTTCTAGATTTTTCAATATTCCAATATTATTTTAATCCAATTTTCACCCTTTCCATGTTTTTCAAAATGATTTAAAATTAATCATTATGACATATTCGGAATATTCCCATTTAAATTTTACCAAATATGTGAAAGAAATATTTGTTTAATATGTAAAAATGATAATTTTTTAAGGAATTCATATAAAATAAATGTTTTAAATCATCCATTATAATATTAAATCATTATTTTTTAAAAAATATTTTATAAAAATGTTTTCTGTTTATTTAATTAAATAAATATTTAAAAAAATAATATTTGTCTCTTAAAATAGTCCAATTGATCATTCTAAATAATTTTCCATATATAATAATATCATTTGAAGTCACATAAGATTTATTGGGTATATTATTCAACTCTTCCTACCTAATTATTTCTCCAATGGTTTATCTATATGATGACATGTTGTTTAGGAAAACTATTCCTTTTTCCACCATGTATATTATGAAGGTGTGAGAAACATTATATGAATCCATTTTCTTTTCATCAATAATGATATGATCAATGTTTTATTATTTTTGGGCATAATAATTTATGATTTTTTTGATTGGTGGGAAAAATATATCCATATAATGAATTGGGTAGTGATTAATATCATATAAGTTAAAAGAATAATATTTAAACAATACCAATACAATAAAAGGGCACATGGGAAGTTTTACCATAATGAAAATTGTGTACACATGAGTTTTTAATAATACCTAAGAAAGACCATGAGTTATTATACCATTAATAGAATTTTATGAATGAATTTGGGGATAATCGTTACATATGATTTTATATTCTTATGTGTAATCCAAAAAACTATATTTTATTCCAATATCATTATCTTCAGCCTACTTTTTATTGATTCCATAGTGATTATTGTTTTATGAACTCCTATGATTTAATACATCACTCTAGTTAATGATCATAATATGATGGTTATAGTTTTTCAAATGTTATTATCATGTTCTCAGGCCAATGTGTTCATTTATGTGGATATATATCCCTTTATTAACCTTACTGAGAATATTAGAGCATTCTTTCTTATATTTCCTTTCCCTAGGTTATAAAAAGGTATTATTTGTGATATCATAAAGAAGGGTTCTTGTTATGAAAAACTCAATGGGAGATGATATAGATAACTTATGGACTTGTTTTTTTATATTTATGTTTCCAAATGTAATAGACCTAAATGATTATTGAGTGGGTCGATATGTAATGTAATGAATAATTTTCAATTAATATGAAATATATATTAATGAGAAGATTGGGTCATTATAGGATTCAGATCATTGAGGGACGATATGTCATATATAATATTTCCCATTGAGGAATGATGACTCATAGGTCATTGGACTAGATGTAAATATATATTTAATGGATTTCATTTTTTGAAAAGGAGAAGAATGTTATTGAAGAGAAGGCTATATTATATCCCATGATCCAATCTAGGGGGTCTTTTTCTATGGGGGTATTCCTTAGTGAATACGAATATAACTAAAATTAAGCCTTTATAATCAACACAAACTATAAATAGAGAGGATATGATGTAGAGGCATGGTTGTCAGATATCACTTCCTCTAGAAATAAAAAGGTAATCGTTAATCAATAATGATATCTATGTTGTCTCACATTTGCATGTGATAGAATCCATGTTTTACTTATGAAATATAATGTGTAGGATCCAAAATTGGGATAAGTAAAGTGTTCACCGATCTAATTCTTATATGACACCCTGATATAATTTTTTTTTACCATTCTACAATAAAGAAGATAAGATTTTGATTAAGGAGGGATACTTTCTACAAGAGTAGTGGATCTATTCAACTATAGGAATCAATGCTACAACACTAATGACAACACTGTGGGTTAATCGATGGAAGATATGGATACGATCAATTACTAGTAGACATTGCGTAGTATATATAAAGTGGATTATAATGCACGTGAATACAAATATCCACATCACAAGTAATTGTTTTTCACTAAAATGAGTTTTTTATATTAATTGTATTAATGGGTAAATTTCCAGGTGTTTAATTCTGATTTTATTTTCGATAAATACTCTAATATAAGAAGGAGACAATTGGAACAATCTTTGATATAATGGAATCTATCCTAACAGTTTGATTGATTTTAAAATTGGAAGAATGGTTCTAATTAAAATGATAGTAAAATAATGGTTTTTACATGAGAAGGAATTTCAATGTCTTTTCATCCTATTATAAGGATTATTGATGGTCATTATGGGATTCAATGTAGTATTTTGATTCTCACTCTAATTCAACCATTCATGTGTTTTAGATAAACACCTTAGTTGGTGAATGTCATAATTTTTATTATATTTTTAAGGAAGAGACAACTCGATGGAGTAGTACATTCCATGTTGAAAAATAGCTATGCATTTTTTGATTATTCAAGGTAGAGAATTTCGAGGGTTAGTAATACCACTGAAAATTGTAAAGTAATAATCTTATTTAATTTATTTAATAAGAAATTTTTCATACATACTCTTTATACTATCCCAGTGAGGGTGGAAAATTTACAAATCCATAAGGTTATTTACACTTTTAATCGATCTGGAGTGGAAATATAAGGAGAAATTGAGTTTTTCTTCAAGGTGAGTGAACATGATACAAACAAAATATTATGAAACATATATACCTATTCCACCCCAAACACATAGGGTGTTATCTTTTATATTGTTCTTAAATTTAATTTCATTTTGTATGGTTTATTACATTTATCTATTGTAATTAGGGCATCTATTTTCAATCATAAATGTTCCCCCATCTTATAACATCGTAATTTACTATTTTTGAATAGAATGAATCAACATTATATCATATCATTGAGAATAATAATGTATACAATAGAAAATTTTAGAATCAATTATTATATTAATAGTGGATCCCTAACAGAGAGAGTTCATCAAGAATTATATATATATATATATATATATTCAAAATCTATAAAAAAATTGTGCTACATCATTCCAATAATGTTTTTAAAATAGTAATATCCTTAAAGATATCTCAAGATATAATTAATTTTTTAATGATTATGAAGTATATTTAATGGTTTTGGGTTCAAATTTGTAAGTTGTGTGGAAATAATATAAAAATTTGTGAATGAATTCTAATAATATGAATGTTGTGGGGTCCAATCATCCAAATTTAAATATTTAGGATATTTGGGGACTTATTGGAGATATCAATGATGAGAACAACATAAATTGGATCATGATAATTCACCCTAATAATTTCAACACAAAAAATTATTGTAAAGAAATTTAGTGATACAAAATATATTTCTAATAATAGTTTCCATATTCTTATTATGGTCTATGATATGAGAATGAAATATAAGGTGTAAATAAATCTAGAATGCTTGAATTGAGTCCATTTTAATTACATGATCAAACATTCAATAACTGAGAATCTAGAAGATGATAAAGTTGATAACATTATGTCATTTCTATTCAAAGAACATAAAAGAGTCTATGGAAGATTATTTTTTAAGCTCCCTATTGTTTCCCTCATTTATGATAATGTTGTACATCATAGGGATTAATGTCCTAAAAAAATTCAAGATAATAATGATGAAGAAAAATATCATATGAACATGGAATATGAAATTTTAATTAATTCTCAATGTATATATTATAAAATTAACAAATATTTTTCTAAAGAAGAATATTGTTTGGGAGAAATCCAAGTTAAAGAAGTATAATATTATAATGATTTTGGTGTGTAAATTTCTATTATAAATTATCCATGAATCCATGATATTGATGACGAGAATAATGGAATCATTGGAAATATTATCTTATAAGTAAAAAATGATATAGCCTTTGAGGTATAAGATGTGTGGGGAGGAAGGAAAAAATTTCCATAGAAATGGTTCATTATTGGTAGCTCTAAATTCAATTACAAAAAATCATAAACATAAAAATGCATTCCAAAATTAAAAAATTGAGATCGAATATTTCATGAATCTCGTTAAAATAATAAGAACTGAGACATAAAATTGAAGGTGAATATTAGAATCATGGATGAGTGGTATATAATCATCAATGAAAGAGTTAAGAGATTTTAGGATATTGAAGAGGAGTTTGTGAACTAGAGTCATCACAATAAATATTAAGAATAAATGTTATTACAAAGAATGATTATAGACAAAACATATGCATCATCATTAAGAAATTATAAAGTACTGTCAGATGATTAATACATTCTTATTACTAATTTTGGTATTTCCAATAATATAATAAAATTTTAGGATGTTTCTAAACAAAAAACACTATCATATTGAAGGAAGATAAATATTTTAAATGATAGAATGAATAATATCCATGCGAAAATGAAAAATTTTAAACCCCCACGGGTAATATTTTTTTCTTTAAAAATACTTGATACATGTATTATATGTGATTTATTTTTATGAGGACCCTCTGGGAGAAACAAAAATAATAAAAGGATAGAAAAATTATAGATCATTCTTTTTCTATTATTTTTTTGTGACTGTTTTTTCCAAATTATGTTTATAATGATTCATGAATGCATAAATTTTAATCAATAATTCCTGAAGTAGAAGAAAGAAAAAATGTATACATCTCCAAAATTTATTTATATTAAAAATATGTTTACAGTTTTTCCAAAAAGATAATACTTCATAGAGTCTGCTATTGATAAGGAAGACTCATCAACATAATGGTTAATAAGAGGGAATTTAGAGAAGATAGTGTTTCTAATTCTTTTAAACCCCAACTCACAAGTCAGGCTCATGGATATTGGACAGTATTTGAACATTCTTTAAAACTAGAAACAATGACATCATTGTGAGTTTTAAGAAGAACAATGTAGGGGTTGTTCCATTTTATAATGTTAAGGGCCTTAAGACTTTCAGATTCAGTAATTCCATGATTTAAGAAGAGATATCAAGCATACTAATATTCTATTGGATTATAAACTAAGTCCTAATCTTCTTAGTTTCATCTAATTGTGTAACTATAGACATGTGGTAGAATCTTGTAAAATTTTACGAATGATAAAATAAAATTATTTTATACTAATTTTATAGGAAATAAGAAACAATGGGTTTTTATACCTGCATATATAGTATAGTTATTTATTCAATCCAATGAGAATAGTAACTATTTATTGAATAAGTGACTTGATCATTTGATCTATAAAAACTCATCAGAAGTTGGTTAAGAGAAATTTATAATGTGATATTCTTCATCTCACATGTAACCAAACACACAAATGTGATTTATGTAAAAATGGGAAGATTTCTGAAAATATTTGTAAGAGAAAGAAGTTGAAGGCATCAAGGTTTATTAATCTTATATATGCAGATGTTTTTGGGTCAATCTCATAAAAGGTTATATATGAAAAATGGTATTATTCTATTGATAATGTTTTAATAATTATGGAATGTATTAAGAAAATAACAGACAAAATAGATGTCTTTAATGTATCATAAAATATTAAAAGAGGGAATAAAGGATTCTAACATTACATAATTAGAAACAATGAATATATAATGGTATATAATATAAACAGCACATGTTAAATTATGTCAATAAAATCACAAAACTCAACATAAATGTTTTACTATTAGAAAAACCCATAACAATAGGGCAGTGGAATGGAGAACCAAAATAATCAATTAAATGGATTGAAAAATGAATATTCAAAAGTAAATTATAGAAAAATAATAGAATTAATGTATTATTACAACCATATATATCTCTTATAGACCATTGATTCTTGAAATGAAGGAAGAAATCTAGTTCATATTTGGTATGAATGGAAACCTACACTCATCAACTACGATGAATTTTGGAGGAATTTTTATATTCTAAAAAAGGAGAAGATTTGAAAATTTTAGATCGAGGTAATGAAGAATTATTTTTTGGACACTATTCAAAATTAAAATTTTAAAAATTCTACAATAACAAGCCTAGTATGTTGATTAAATGGAATGATGTTGTGGTGGAAGAGAGTATGAAAATTCCATCTGCACTTGAAATTTCAAATGTCTAGGATTCCATCCAAGGATTCACTTATAGAACTCAAATGTGATGGATTTTTTTTGAAATTACAAAAAATTAGTCTTCATAAATAAGTGTTTCCATTATATTAAATTTCAATTTTCTATAATTCATAGACCACTAGTATTCATTAATATTAATAGTTGATATTTTGGGTCTCCAAAATCCCCTCCCCCTCAGAATTATGGATTAATTATCCTATAGAGAATCACATTCCATGGAGTAACTATTAGACAAATAAGATCCCTATAGAGTACATATTATCCATATTTCAAACAATGGTGGTTTTTTAATATCCCTGCTATTTACTTCAAACCTAATCAAGATTTATTAAATAAAATGTATATATTATAAAACATAGAATAATGAGAGGTCTAGTGTCTTTTCAGATTTGGAACATTACATCGCAACTTAAAACATAGAACACAACATCTTATTGAAGTCTTCTTTTACATGACCACATCATTCTTTCGTACTTAGTGTTGCATTAGATAACCTGAAGACATGCATAATAAAAGGGTGAGTTATAAAGCCTATTAAGGGAGTAAAAAGGCATAACATAAATATGACAATAAATTTTAGGAAATAGGAATATCAATAGAGCATAAGAGAAAAACAATCATAAATGCGTGATCATAACATGGAAATGTGGTAACAACATTTAACATGATTTTAGATTGATCCAAGGATCATTGCATATAAAGAATGAGTAAACCCTCATTTGAATTGAATCAGAATGACTGAACCCTCATTTCACTTGATGAACCATGATATTAATCTTTACCCAATGCATTAGAACACTATCAGGGCACACCCTTCTTAATCATTTCATTTCCTACATAAGTGTGCCACATGGATCATACAACATGGAATCATTCAACATCATCATTTATTACACCACAAAGGAAGCAGAATAAATACTTGAGTCTCTATTACCAATAAGTAAATGTGTATAAAGTTTAATACACTTGATAGTGAAATGGGCATGAAATTCACTACATAATGACATTGGCATGGAAAATCGTGATGCAATTTTGGCAGCTTAACGGTGTAACATAAGAGTTCATAAATATGGTTGATGAGAGATAATGTGGTATCTCATCATATGTACATGACATTTAATTTAATGGTTTATATAGATACATGACCCATAATTTGTAATGGAATTTAGATGCATAATGTAAAATAACTTCTTGAATGTAAATGAGGGGAGTGAAATCCCTTACGGATGTTCAGCATAGTAACAGGTGTACATGGGAGTAATTAAAGAGAGAGGAGGGGTATCTCATCATTAAAATATAAGGATGGAAGTATAGGGGAGGTGTGAAATCATACCCCAACATTTTTAATTGAAATTAAAAGTGTATAACAATATAATGAAACATGGGGAAAAATGAGAATGGATGAAATCCCTTTCTTAGAAGTGTGATCCCAAAGGCTTGGGAGAAGATTGAGAGATGATTCTGGAAAATTTTGGGTGACTTGGGAGGATTATAGAGAGAGGATGGCAGAGGATGGTCGAGCTCCAAGGGATTTTAGTTAAGAGGCAGTGGGATCTTGGGTGGTTTACATTGGAAAAGTAAGAGAATTAAAAAAATTTAATGTTTTGGAAACCACACATTAAACTAATCAAAACCAAAAACCAACCCATGTTTTTTTTCTAATGATATTTTCCAAAATGGGAGTAGAAAAGATTATTTTATAAGAACAATGGAAAAACTTCTTAAAATATTAGGCTTTATTATGTGCAGGTGAGTCACACTATCAAGGAAATCAATTTAATAGCTTGGGTAACCTCGCTCGGGTGGAAATCTCTATCAAATTCTACTTCTCTCATAGGCGGTTCTATTCGAGATTAATGTGTTGATGCTTATCTTGTGATTGGACATGAGAAAATCCCAAAGATACCACATTCGTTCCAAGCTCAAACAATGGGATTCGTAAAGAGCAATTCTATTAGATGTGGACATCGCTTCCTTTCTCTGAGTAAATTGGAATTGTTAAAGACCAATATTTATACTAATCAATTGATCACTGTTTAGTGGATATATTATCAATGGATAAAATTCATAATGGTATTTTGAAATTCAAAAACATAAAACCAAGTAAGTTCATTTGTTTTATATAACAATTTTAAATAATAATACATTAAATTAGATCAAGAATAATTTTCATTGATAAATGTTTGGGTCATTAAAATATTCCCCCCTTAAGATATTTCTCCCTGAAAATTTCTTTTTCCCACACTAATGTAGATGAGGGTATCTCTGCTTCATCAGTTTCTCTAATTCCCCTGTTGCTTCTTCAATATTTTGGTTTCTCCACAATACCTTGACAAGGGGCATTATTTTATTTCATAGAATGTTTTCCGTACAATATAAGATCTTCACTATCTTATATTTATAGGAGTGGTCATTCTAAAATGGTACCACCTCTGGATTGAGTACATGTGATGGGTATGGTATGTACATCCTCAATAGTGATCCATGGAATACATCATGTACGTGAGACAGGGTTTGTAGGAGTTATATTCGATAAGCCACTACTCCAATGTGATACAGGATCTCAAAAGTGATGATGTACCTTGGGCTAAGCTTTCCCTTCTTCCCAAATATCATAACTCTCTTCCATGGTGATATGCGTAGGAATACCATGTCTCCAACATCAAACTCTAGGTCTCCTCAATGATTATCAGCATAACTCTTTTGTTGACTCTAAGTAGATTTAATGTGAAGATGGATGGTCTTAACCTTCCCCACCATTTCATTGACCATTTCTGGACCTAGGATTTCTCAATCCCCATATTCATCCCAACATGCTATTGCTCTACACCTCTTCCAATAAAGAGATTCATAAGGATCCATTTTGATTCTTGTGTGGAAACTATTTTTGTAACAGAACTCAACTAAATGGAGATGTTTATCCCATCCTCGTTTGAAGTCCATTGAGAATGCTCTCAACATTTCCTCAAGTGTTTGGATAGTCTGATCAGACTATCCTTAGATTTGAGGATGATAAGCCATATTGATGTTTAGCTCGATATCTAGAGCATGATGAAGACTCTTCCAAAACATAGAGGTTAATCTTGGATCTGGATCAGATAGAATCAATAGTGTTACTCCATGAAGACTTACCACATCTATTATATATATCTGTGTCAGTTGATCCAATGAGAAATACTCTTTTATTCCAACGAAGTGTGGAGACTTTGTAAGACGATCAACCAAAACCCAGATATCATTGTTTCCTTTGGATGTCTTCAGAAGTATGGTGACGAAGTCCATGTTCGTGTTTTCTATTTCCATGCTGGTATGGGTAATGGTTGCATCATATTATTCGAATTCTACCTCTCAACATTCACTTGCTAATAAAATAGGAACTTTGATGTACACTCAATGATCTCCTTCTTCCTGTTATTCCACTAATAATGCTCTCAGGGATCTCAATACATCTTCGTGTTTTTTGGGTGAATGGAAAAACTCAAACTATGTGAATCATCCAAAAGATATTTATTTAACTACGGACATGAAGGAACACATAGTATTGTCCCAAATATTACAATCCCTTCTTCATTAACATTGAAATATGATGGTTTCCCTTTTTTAATAGTTTCCACTAACTTTTGAATTCCCACATCATCCTATAGAGAATATATTAATTTTTTCAAAAAGACTATTGAGCAACTATTTGTTAAAGGATTGATGATATATCCTTCTTTTTGGATTCTGAGGTTGATCTTCATCAAATCTAAGATGTTTTAATCCTTTTCAATTCTCATCAATGATAGAATTACAAGTTCTTTTCTACTCAGATCATCTGCCATCTTGTTCTCTTTCTCAGGGTGGTAATGGATTGAGCAATCATAGTTTTTGATCACCTCTAACCATCTTTTTTGGCACATATTCAAATCTTTCTTTGTGAATAGATACTTGATTCTTTTGTTATCTGTGTATATTTCACACTTATCCCCAAAGTCATAATGACACCAAATTTTTAAACCAAATATTACTTCAAATAACTCCATATCATCTGTTGGAAATTTTTTATCATGAAATTTCAATTTCATTGATGCATAGGCAATGAATTTGTCATTTTTCATCAACATATAACCCAGGCCCTTATTCGAAGCATCACTGAATACCACCAAAAGTTCTCCACTTATGGGTAATGTGAGAACATGCACCGTGATAAGACTCCTTTTTAACTCCTTGATTCTATCTTCTCATTCATCAATCCATGAAAACTTGACTCCTTTATGAGTTATCTTGGTAAGAGGGTTTGAATGTCATGTGAAATTTCTCATAAATCAGAAATAATATCCACCTAACCCCAGGAAGCTACGGATATCTGTTACTGAAGTTGGACTCGACCATCCCATAATTTCAGCTGTCTTGGAGGGATCCACAGATATCCTATTGCTTGTGTTGATATAAATCAATAATGAGGCCTCCTTCCAAAAGAACTCACACTTTATATATTTTTCATAGAGCTTCTCCTTTGGCAAGGTCTCATGTATAGTTATTAGATTCTTCTCATGATCCACCTTGGTTTCAAAGTATATTAGAATATTATCTATAAAGACTACCACAAATTTTTCGAGGTAATATCCAATGGCTCTATTATTCATGTATATAAATATTTCGAGAGAATTAGTGATTCATAATGGAATTAATATGAATTCATAGTGCCTATATCTTGTACAATATGAAGTCTTGGGGATATCCTCCTTCTTCACCCTTACTTGGTAATATCCCAAACACAAATCCACCTTGGAGAGGAATTGTTCTCCACATAACCGATCGAACAAGTCTTCAATTCAGGGCAGTGAATACTTGTTCTTTATCATGATTTAGTTGAGATCATGATAATAAATGAAAAAGCTCATTGACCCATCCTTCTTCTTCACAAATAAGAGTGGTGCACCCCTTGTTGAAGCACTTGGGCATATAAAAACTTTATCCAAATTCTATTGTAGTTATTTTTAGCTCCTCAATATCTACAATAGCCATTATATATGGTGTCTTGGATATTGACAATGTCTTATGTTTATGATTGAATGAGAATTTTATAGATCTTCATGGAGGAATACAAGGAAATTCCCCAGGAAACACTTCACTGAATTCCCTCACAATAGCCATGTCTTCAAGGATAGTTGCTTTAATAGACTCAATAATCTGAGCCAGATACCCATGCTCATATAGTAGTAATATCCACACATGAGATGATGTTTCTAAAAAAGTTTAATCTTCCTCCTGGAACTTGTACAATATCAGGGGTTGATTTTCCATATGGATAGTGATTTCACTCTCATGATAATTTATATTGGCTCGATATAGAGAATTCCAATCCATGACAAGAGTTTGATCATATTCCACTAGAGAGAGTATGATTACATTTTCCAGGAAGTTCAATAAAAAAATTATGATAGGGGATGAGTTATATTCATGGGTTGTAATTATTTCACCATTTTGCGTCCCCACTGACATCTTTACTTTCATGATTTGTGTGGTGTTGGGATTTTTAAACTAAACATTTGACATATAAAATATTTCATTGAACCATAAAAAATGTACGTTATCTATTATTGAATGATTAACTAGCATAACTGTCACCACATCATTTTCGGGGTTCACTTCGGCATTAGTGATGGAAAAAGATTTACCCTGATGCCTTGGATGTTGTTGGTAGCCTCCTAAAACCCTTGGCAATGGGCACTGGTTTACAAAGTTCCCCAGTTCTTTGTAGTTGATGAAATGAACAGTTCATTGAGTGTTGAATAGAGAATTACTTTCCGCTATCATATACATGGGGTTTTCTTGTCAGCAGTTAATGTCCATTTGCCCTTATCTTCCACACCTAAATCATTTCCTCATCCCCTTTAGGCAATTTACGGGGTTATTTCTACACCTTCAGCAGGTGGGGTTCAAGATTTTATTTGCACAATTGGATTTATCCATCAGACCACTAGAATTGAATTCCACCATGAGCTTCATATCCTCATGATACCCCTGAGATTTTCTGATCTCCATTTCTACTTGGAGGGAACATCTGACTGTTTTCTCATAGCTCTTGAAGTCAAGATCGATAGGGCTTTCAGTAGGCTAAGTTTTATCCCACAAAAGAAGATTTTAAACATGAATTAAAGGGTAACAACAAAGTTGAATCCATATCATGAAAGACTTGTGAGGTTATCCTTGTACGATCCGATGGATTCATCACCTTTTTACTTGAGGGAAAGGAAGTCACTTTCCATTGTAAGTCGGAGGGTGCGAGGAAAATATTTTCCAAAAAATATTTTCCAAATATCCTTCTATTCCAAAAACTAGATATCCTCCTCAAGATTTGTATTTTTGATCAATTTCATCCATTGATCAGCTTCACCCTCAAGAAGATATGCATCTCGAATAACCTTCTCTTATTTAGAACATTTAAGGATTAATATGATTTTCTCAATGGAGCTGATCCATTGTTCAGAAGCAGAGGGATCAGATGATCCATTAAAAGTAGGAGGGCTTTGTCTGAGGAATCGTTCGATTGTTGTAGGATTGGTATAGAGTATGAGGTTTCCAACCTTTGATACCAATTTTAGGATCGAAATAGTGATGTAGATGCTCAATATACAAGAGGGGGGTGAATTGTATATTTTAAAAATTCCTTTGGAACTTTTAAAGTTAGTTATGAATAACTATGTTTTCCTTAAGAGAAGGAAAGGGCTAAGTTTAACAAAGTTAAACTAAGGAAATTCACAACACCTCTAACACCAAATGAAAACTTGGAAAGAGATTCCGAAAGTAGGTTCTGGAAATATGGTTCTGGAAATTGAAACTTAACAAAAGATTACAATATGAGATTCTACCTTAAAGCGTATAGAATATAAATGAAACAGAGTACAAATAAGGAAGTATAAGAAAGTTATACTTTCCTTATAATACAAAATGCAGCGGAATATAAACAAGTAGTTAAACTACAAGTAAAAAGATATAAGTCTTTTAACCCAAACAGAAGGGTATCCAACAACCTTGGATAAAGGTCCCTTAATTTATACTTTCAAGCAAGTCTGTCTTACCCACACCAGGGTAAGCCCTCGATACAAAGATCGGATTCTCTGTCTTGCTATCCCCGCAAGCCCTCAACTTCAAGGTAGTTGGCAACCTCTGTCTTCCTTATCAAGGAAGCCCTCGAACTTCAAGGTAGTCGGCACTTCTGTCTTCCTATCCCCGGAAGCCCTCGAATGTGATCACCAACATTTGGAGTCGCATGAAGCTTTGAGAGTTAATAAGAGCCTCTCTCACTAGAAATCATTTCAAGCATGTAATCACATGAGTCGAAGATCTGTCAGCCTTTCAGCCCCGAGCTCTTTCAAATGAGCTCCTATTTATAGGTAAGGTCGGCTCCTTCTCCAACGGTCATATTTTCCTTAATGATCGGAGGGACCTATACACGTGTCACTTAGACAACGGTGAGTTTATAACAAAATAGATGACATCATTTTATAACAAAACAAGTGTAACAGAATGTACGACATCGTTTTAAAATCTAACATAAATGTTCGGAATGAAAGCTTCGGAGTGAAGGTTCGGAGTGTAATGAAAATAATAAAGAGTAGATAAATTATAGAAGTGTATGCAGAATAAAAGTTTGGAGTCTAACCAAAAAAAAATTCGGAGTCTGAATTAATTCAGAGTGTATAAAACAAAGATGATCAGATTCTGTTTAATAGGAGAATTCGGAATGAGAATTCGGAATGAGAATTCATCATTATAATTCATAATGAGAATTCTTCATCAGAATTCGTAATGAGAATTCATCATTAAAATTCTTAATGAGAATTCATCATCAGAATTTGTAATGAGAATTCATCATTAGAATTCGTAATGAGAATTCGTCATCAGAATTCGTAATGAGAATTCATCATTAGAATTCGTAATGAGAATTCATCATCGAACTTCAAAAGAATTTGTTATCCTGAATCTGGAGTAGAACTTAATCAGAGTTCATATCCGGAATTCGGAATGAAACTTTATTGAAGTTCTCATCTGGAATTCGGAGTGAAACTTCCTTATTGTTTTTATCTAGAATTTAGATCCTAAAACAGAATACTTCATATCAAAGTTTCAAGTAATTCCGAGAAAATAAAAGTGAATCCGAATCTCATACTTAAGAAAAATCTGGATGAAAATATGATAAGAATAATTTTTCTTACAAAAGCGATTTTCATTATAAAAGCAATTTTTCTTATAAAAGCAATTTTCCTTATAAAAGCAATTTTCCTAAAGATAAGGTGTTTGTGATTTTCAAAACAAGAAGGAATGGAAAAGTCATAAGGAAAACCTTATTGACTCAACAATCTCCCCCTTTTTGTAAAGCACAAACATCCTTACGAAAAATAAATTCTAAGAAGAAAGAAAAACATTAAGGCTTATCTCCCTTTGCTTTAAGGATATTGATGAATACGACTAACTCCCCCTTAGGCTTTGAAACTCTAAGGATCGTATTCTAGATTTCCGGAGTGACATTTCATAATGAAAAAGAAAGTATTCTTTAATGAAAAACTCCCCCTTAGATAGACTCTTATTAGAGTTCTTTTTTCCTTTAAGGATCTTTTCCTTATCCCCTTTAGATAAACTCTCATTGGAGTTCTTTTTTTAAGGATATTTTCCTTCTCCCCCTTTGTGATTTTGAAAAAGAAATCAAGGGAATGGAAAAAATAACAAAGTACCTGAAAATTAGTAATAACAACAAAAGAAACGAGAGGAACAATTTTCATTCGGTTTAAAATCTCGGCAACAAAGAAAATTAGATACAACAAAAAGATCGAATTTAGTTATTTCGGATCTTTTTCCTTCTTCATGAGCCCCTTAAGAATAGTCTTGATCTTCTTCAGGTCTTTATGATCTTCTTCAGCTTGCTTCTCTAAGACCACTATTCTTGCACTTTGACCTTCAATTCTTTCTTCCTGGGCTTCAAGTTTTTCTTCCTGAGATTTGATCTTTTCTTCCTGAGCCTTAAACTTCTCTTCAAACTCAATCCGATGATCTCTTTCAAATTTTCCAGTTCTGAGAAACAGAATTCAACTTCCCATTCAGATCTCTGACTTGTTGAATCCGGAAGTTCTTTTCATCTGTCAGCTTCTCTTCAAAGGATGAAGTCAGGTCATTTATCTTCCTGTCCTCAGTCTCAAAGGCATCTTTAACATTGTCTTGAAACTCATCAAATAACCTCATCTCTTCAACATTCTTCTTCGACCAGTTTGTCATCTTCTTGAAAGATTTTCTATGAGCTTCGTAGCCAACAAAAAAGGTTTTGAACTGAGCCTCAATCTCAACGCACTTGTCCATAACCATAGACACAGAGTCTGTTTTCTGATTCAAAGCATGTTGGAGCATCTGGAATCTTGAATAAATACTTGAGAAGGTCGGAATGGTTCCTACCAACTTCTTCAATGACTGAACAACAAAGTCATGCCCCACCGAAGATGAATCCGAATCTGAAACGTTGCTTGGAGAATTTTCTTCTTCAACAAGGTCAAGATTTCTCTTCGAAGAACTACCAACTTCCTTCCTCTTCCTCACTTCTGAGCTCGGAGTATCAGCAAGAATTTTCTTTCCCTTGTCTTTTTCCGGAATTGAATCCTATTCTGGAGTTCTCTTCTCACTATCAGAAACTTGAACAACATTATCTTCCTCAACAGCAACTTCCTGAACATGAACCCCTATGTTTTCTTTCTGAGCAACATCATGTAAAAGTTGTTCTTCTTCTCCATGATAAGTAACTTCTTCTTCTCCTTTCTCTTCTTCCATTGCTGGAGTAACTAGCTTCGAAGATTCAGCTTCTAAAGTTCGGAGTGATAAGTGTTCCGAAGATGTCCCCTTGTAATCATATACTTGTTTCAACACATCTCCGGTTTCACCACTTCCTTCAGCAACATCTTCTTGTTCCACTTGCTCAACTTTCTCTACTTCCTCAGTAGTCTTAGCAATAGCTTCTTCCTGAGCAATGAAATTTCTTCCTGGAGTCTCAGGTAGAGATTCCAAGGAGAAGGATCTCGGAACAGGAATAGTTGCTGAAACAATCTCATTGAATTTCAACAAAGCCTGAGCTACCTCAGCCTCAGACATATTCTTTTTGACCTTCTTTTCCATTACTTGTTTTTCAAGCTCATCAGCAGTTCTATCCTTCAAGGCCTTAGCCTCCGCAGGGTCCAATCCGAACTGCGGATCCCCTTCTTTCTTTTTCTCTTTATCTGCTCTCCACTTCACAACAACTTCATCAGGATAGGCTTTCTTCTTCTTTGGTTTTGGAGGTGCGGAATGAACTTCCTTAGACTTGGGATTCTCTGCTTCTACTTCCACTTATTTTAGCTTTCTCTTCCTTACTGTCTTAGAGGATTGCGGATCAGCAACTTTCGGAACTGCTTCTCCTTGAGCAGGTAGATCAATAAACTGTCCAGACTCTTTGTGAAAGGCTACATCCATTCTCTTAAGAGTACCATCACTTACCAGCATAATCTTGCAAACTCTTGGCTTAGATTTGCAAGACTCCTTGAAAGACTCAAGGCACCGAACTATCAACTTGGAGAGGATTGCTGGATACATAATAATCTGAGCTCTCAGATTTCCTTTCTTCAAATTCTCAAAAGTGATAAGAATGTGCTTCATCAAGTTAAACTTCCTCAGATTTATCAGAAAATCTAGGATGTAGATCTCACTCTTCTTCAAGCTATCTTTGTCACCTTTTCTCGGTACTATAAGACCTTGTACCCATAGCTCCAGAATCCAGAAATTTGTAGATAAACTAGAAATCTTCGGAGACTTGTCATCAGTCAGTCCGAGAGTTTCTAAAGCTTTTTCCTTGTCGAAGATACCTTTAGAATCCGGCAACACATGAGAAAAAAAACTCAGCTTCACCTTCATTCTTTAGCCCTACCAAGCTGGCTGCCTTGGCATATGAAAGTTTATAAGTCTTCCCATAAGACTTAAAAGACAATTTGTCCTTTCCATCTTCCTGAAGAAAAGAAACTGTCTCATAGAATTCAACAAGTAAGTCTGAATACACTTCATCTTGGTTCCTGGGTTTTGACACCCCAACATCTTCCCAACCATTAAGCTTGATATTCTTAGAAATAATAGAATCATACTTGTTGAAGAAATCCGGATGAACCAGCCTCTCTCTATAAACTAACCACTTCGAGATCGTCTTAGATGAAGACATATCTTGAGAAACTACTTCCACAGACATTCGGATTTGAAAACCTCTGAGAAGTTCGGAACTGAGAAAACTGAAGTTCGGAACGGCCTTAAAACAAAGGGGCAGAGCTTCGGGACGCGAGAGCTTGAAAACCGATGTGGGAAAACTATTTGGGTCCCCCTTATATAGGCAATGAAACGACGGTTCAACTTCCTCGGTTGATCGAACAGTTGTGATAAGTTGAGATCAGATCTGACGGTTGAAAACCAATTCTCTAGAAAACTTGAATCCGATCTTTTTGATGTTTTTTATTAAAACAGAGAATTAAGAAAAGTATAATCCGAAAACATAATACAAGAAATTCCAGCAAGTAAAATATGACTACGAAAACTTGGGTAAGGAGATCATACCTTTCGGATTGGCTTAGAAAGATTTTTCGTATTTGGTAACATTCTTAAAAAAAACTTTTACAACGAAAAATAAATTCAGTACGAAAAACTTAGTACGAAAAACAAACTCAATACGGAAAACTCAGTACGTAAATTTTATAAAAAAAATGAAAACAAAAAACTTATTATGAAAGATTAGGTACGAAAATCCCGTTATGAAAATACCAGTACGAAATTTTCCATTCCGGACATGTTCAATACGAACACTTCCATTCCAGAAGTATTCTGTATGAACATGTCCATTCTGGAAAAATTGTAGTTCCAGAAATCTCCATTCCGGATATCTTCGTTCCGAAAAGTTTGAAAACAGATTTTTGAAAAACTTTGTTAAACTAACAAGTAAATGTACTCCCCCTATGAAAAGGAGTGTATTGCTGTAAGGAGACTTTTTCAAAAGAAAGTTAATTAAGGAGGATTACCTTACGGTTATCATTCCTAACTTCTGTTTAATATATTCAAATCTATCATAAGGCAAAGATTTTGTGAAAATATCAGCAACTTGATCTTGCGTTCCAATAAACTGAAGAATAATATCTCCTTTAAGTGTGTGATCCCTAAGAAAGTGATGCCTAATATCTATGTGTTTTGCATGGGAGTGATGTGCAGGGTTCTTACTAAGGGCAATGGCACTTGTGTTATCACACAAAATTTGAGTTTTAGTAAAACTCAAGCCATAGTCTGTGAGTGTGTGTTGCATCCACAACACTTGTGCAGAACAACTTCCACCTGCTACATATTCAGCTTCAGCAGTGGAAAGTGCTACAGAATGTTGCTTCTTGCAGGACCAAGAAACTAATGAATCTCCTAAGAAATGACAAGTTCCGGATGTACTTTTTCTATCCATTCTACATCCACCAAAGTCAGCATCAGAAAATCTTTTTAGAACAAAATCATTTCCAGAAGTATAAAATAATCCTAGATCCATGGTTCGCTTAAGGTAACGAAAAATTCTTTTTACCGCCTTTAAGTGAGATTCCTTAGGATTGGATTGATATCTTGTACATAAGCATACCGAAAACATTAAATCTGGTCGACTAGCTATTAAGTATAGTAGACTTCCTATCATACCTCTAAAAGATGTTTGATCTACTGGTTTCCCAATTTCATCAAGATCTAAAGAGTTTGAGGTACTAATGGGAGTACTTATACTCTTAGTGTTGTCAAAACCATACTTTTTAAGAAGATCTTTAATATACTTATGTTGAGATATGTAGGTTCCTTCTGGTTTATGAGAAATTTTAAAACCAAGGAAAAAAGTTAACTCACCCATCATACTTATTTCAAACTCAGATTTCATTAGACTTGCAAAAGAGTTAGTCAATGATTGCTGAGTTGAACCAAATATGATGTCATCAACATAAATTTGAACAATCAAAACATTTTTCTTGTATTTCTTTATAAAAAGGGTTGGATCTTCATTTCTCTTAATATAGTTATTTTGAAGAAAAAATCCAGTGAGTCTATCATACCATGCTCGTGGGGCTTGTTTAAGACCATACAAAGCTTTGGTATGTCTAAAAACATGATCCGGATGTTTTGTATCTTCAAAGCCAGGAGGTTGTTCGACAAAAAATTACTCTTCAACATAACCGTTAAGAAAATCACATTTCACATCCATTTGAAAAAGTTTGAAATTAAAGAATGCTGCAAAAGCAAGTAGAATACGGATAGATTCAAGTCTAGCTACTGGAGGATAGGTTTCTTCATAGTCTATTCCCTCTTGCTGATTATAGCCTTTAGCAATAATTCTAGCTTTATTTCTAACAATGACTCCATTTTCATCACATTTATTTCTGAAGACCCATTTTACTCCAATAACAAAAGTTTCCTTAGGTCTTTCAACCAAGGACCAGAATTTATTCCTTTCGAATTCATTTAGTTCATCTTGCATGGATTTAATCCAATCATCATCACCTAAAGATTCATCAGTGCTTTTAGGTTCTAATTGGGAAAGAAATGCTAGATGTTCTACTTCATTTCATAAGGAACTTCTAGTCCTTACAGGTTGATTTACATCACCAATGATACTATTACTGGGATGATTCTTAAGAAACACCTGATTTGGGTTTTGTAAAACCTGTTCATCAACATAGGGTGGAAAGTCTTCTGGGGTAAATGTTTCAGAAGTATCTTCTAGAACGTTAACCTTATCAAAAGGTTCTTCTATCAAAGGTTGGTAATCAGTTTTTGAAAACACATCTGAATCTGTAGGCTGGGATTCTTTAAAAACAAAAGGATCTAACTCATCAAATTTTACATGTACTGTTTCTTCAACAGTGCAAGTATTTTTATTAAAAACTCTATAATCCTTAGATGTTGTGGAATAACCTAAGAAAATTCCTTCATCAGATTTTGGTGTGAATTTATGTAAGTTATCTTTAGTATTCAAAATGAATACTTTGCAACCAAAAACTTTGAAGTAGGAAAGTCTTGGTTTTCTACCATTCCATAACTCATAAGGAGTTTTATTAAGAGAAGGTCTAATCAAAACTCGATTTATAGTATAGCAAGCAGTACTTACAGCTTCAGCCCAGAAATGTATAGCAATAGAATATTCACTCAACATGGTTCTAGTTATCTCTTGAAGAATTCTATTTCTTATTTCAACTACACCATTCTGTTGAGGAGTTCTAGGTGCTGAAAAATTGTGAGTAATACCTCTCTTACTACAAAAAGTTTCAAAATCAGAATTTTGAAATTCTCCTCCATGATCACTATGAATAGTTTTCAATGGAAGTTTTTTCTCATTTTTAACTTGAGCTATAAAACTTTTGAAATAAGAAAAAGCTTCATATTTCTTTGTTAGAAAATAGAACCAAGTAAATCTAGTGTAATCATCAAATAGAACAAACACATAGTATTTGCCTCCAATACATCCAGTTCGTGTTGGACCAAAAAGATCCATGTGCACTAACTTTAATGCATCAGTTGTTGAGACTTCACCGATCGATTTAAAACTAGATTTATGTTTCTTTCCATATTGACAAGGATCACAAACTTTAGAAGAATCAAATCTAAGCTCCGGTAGATCCTTAACTAGTTTCTTCTTAGAGAGTTTACAAAGGTTCCTAAGATTACAGTGACCTAGTCTTCTATGCCATAACCAGGAGTGATCTTCCATTGCACTTAGGCAAGGTAAATCTTGGCTTCTGAGGTCTTATAAGTTCAGAGTGTAAACATTCTCTTGCCTATTGGCTGAGAGAATAAATTCTTCCTTGGAATTGTGAACTAAACACTTATCATTCCTAAAATTCACAAGGTAACCTTCATCACATAACTGACTTATGCTAATGAGGTTGTGCTTAAGACCTTTAACAAAAAGAACATTTGAAATCAAGGTTTTACCAACAAGAAAAATATTACCAATACCAACAATCTCTCCCTTAGCATTATCTCCAAAAGTTACCTTTCCTCCCTTTTTTTTATAATCTTTTCAAAATAGCTTTTGTTACCAGTCATGTGTCGGGAACATCCACTATCCATGTACTATGTATTTTTGCTGGTACTTTCTTTATTTTCCTAAAATCAAGAATAAAATTAGACTTTAGGAATCTAAACTTGTTTGGATCCGAGATTTCAAGACAATAAAATTTTAGGTACCCACATCTTCTTAGAAAAGTAAGCTTTGTGAAATCCTAGAGATTGAGTTTTGTTTAAGGAACAATTCTTTGCCCAGTGACCACCACATTGACACTTGGTACAAAATGGGGCACTTTGAGGAACAAAATAATTGTTACTGAAAATAGGTTTTGCATGGGTATAAGCAAATCCAGATTTATTTCTTAAAGGTCGTATTTGGGAATACATCTTATCAAAATTTTCCTTACCATGGGTAAAGTTTGATAAACACTTCTTTAAGGAAAAAATTTCAGACTTGAGTTTTACAACCAAGTTTTTATCCTCAAAATCATTGGTTTTAGAACTAGATCTAGGCTCAAAAACATTTTTATTAGAAATTACTTTTTCTAATTATTTAGAAAGTTTATTCTTCTCAGAACTTACTTCCTCAAGATTTTTTGAAATTTTTTCAAAATCAACATTTTTCTTATCAAGATATTTAGAAAGATCTGATATCTCTTTCATAAGAATAGAATTCCTAGAATTTGCCTTATCAGGTTTCTTATTGAGTTTGGAATTCTCAATCTCAAGAAGTTCAGCAAACCTAGAGACTTATTCATAAGTAGGTAAAGTATTTTCCTCATCAGAAGATGATTCTTCATCAGAAGAGTTATAATACTTACTATCATTAGAATTTAAAGAAACATTGGTCAATGATTCAGCATTTCGTACCTTAGCCATAAAACAATGATAATCAATAGGTAATCTGGCTATAAGACCAAGATTCTTTTGTCTTGAAGATTCATAATCAGAAGATTCATCTGAAGAGTCACCACCACTGGCACTCCAGGTATCATTTGCTTTCAGAACTTTATTAGCTTTTGCTTTATAATACTTCTTCATGTTCTTGTCTGAATGCCTTTCTTTTCTTTCTTTATTTTTGAGCATAGGGCAATCTGGTCTAATATGTCCAGCTCTCTTGCATTCATAACAAGTAATTTCTCCATCTTTCTTATCTTTCCTTTCCTTTTTCTTATACTTGGATTGGAAATTTCTTTGTCCAGCTATCTTTTTCATCCTTCGAGCAAGATTTGCTAGTTCATTTTCAGAGACTTCACTCTCACTAGATTCGGATTGGAAAATAACATTCTTAGACTTGGATCTGGTTACTCTCTCAGGAGTCTTAGCTTTCATCTGATTTGAAGTTGTTGTAAAAGCAACAGTACCATTTCCATTTTTCTTTTTTATGTTGTCAGCATCTCTCTTCATTCTGGTTTCATGTTGTAGAAGGGTTCCAAAAAGCTCATCAAGAGTAATTTGAGTGACCTTCCTGTTCTCATCTATAGCTGTTCTCTTAGATTCCCACTCGTTGGGCATAATATCAATTATCTTATCCACAAGAGCTTCATCATCTAAACCTTTCTCTCCCATAGACTGTAGACTGTTGACGATAGTCATAAATCTCTGTTGCACTTTACATATTGGTTCACCATAAAGGAAGTTGAAGCTATGATATTCAGCTCTAAGCATAGCTCTTCTAGTCTCAATTACCTTAGAAGTTCCAAAGTGTGTAACTTCTAACTTCTTCCAGATACAATCAGCTGCTTCACAAGAAGAAATTTGGCTATATATATTTCTGTTCATTGAACATAGTAAAGTATTGCGTACCTTATAGTTGAGTTGATATTCTTTCTTTTCTTGATTAGTAAAAGTTCTGACTTCCTTGTCAGAAATTTTATAATCTCCAGTAAGCATAAAAAAATTGTCCACTCCGGTATTGATAACAAAAGTATTTATACGATCTCTCCAGTATTCATAATCATTACCATCAAAGATTGGTGGTCTTTTCGGATTCAGATTATCAATTGATCCAACATTAATTCCTACCATACTAGAAAAATCATTGTACACACAAACTTGTTAGTAGAAAACGATTCTTAATAACAAAGTTCGGAATGAGAAAGTTCGTAATGCGAAAGTTCGTAATGAGAAAGTTCGAAATGATAAAATTAGCAAGAAAAACTTATTCGTGAGTGTAAGTATTTTAGAGACCTACTCTGATACCAATTGTAGGATTGGTATAGAGTATTAGGTTTCCAACCTCTGATACCAATTGTAGGATCGAAATAGTGATGTAGATGCTCAATATACAAGAGGGGGGGTGAATTTCATATTTTAAAAATTCCTTTGGAACTTTTAAAGTTAGTTATGAATAACTATGTTTTCCTTAAGAGAAGGAAAGGGCTAACATTAACAAAGTTAAACTAAGAAAATTCACAACACCTCTAACACCAAATGCAAACTTGGAAAGAGATTCTGAAAGTAGGTTCTGGAAATATGGTTCCGGAAATTGAAACTTAACAAAAGATTACAATATGAGATTCTACCTTAAAGAGTATAGAATCTAAATGAAACAGAGTAAAAATAAGGAAGTATAAGAAAGTTATACTTTCCTTATAATACAAAATGCAGCGGAATATAAACAAGTAGTTAAACTACAAGTAACAAGATATAAGTCTTTTAACCCAAAGAGAAGGGTATCCAACAACCTTGGATAAAGGTACCTTGATTTATACTTTCAAGCAAGTATGTCTTACCCACACCAGGGTAAGCCCTCGATACGAAGATCAGAGTCTCTATCTTGCTATCCCCGCAAGCCCTCAACTTCAAGGTAGTTGGAAACCTCTGTCTTCCTCAGCAAGGAAGCCCTCGAACGTCAAGGTAGTCGGCACCTCTGTCTTCCTATCCCCAGAAGCCTTCGAATGTGATCACCAACATTTGGAGTCGCACGAAGCTTTGAGAGTTAATAAGAGCCTCTCTCTCTATAAATCACTTCAAGCATGTAATCACATGAGTCGAAGATCTGTCAGCCTTTCAGCCCTGAGCCCTTTCAAATGAGCTCCTATTTATAGGTAAGGTCGGCTCCTTCTCCAACGGTCATATTTTCCTTAAATATCGGAGGGACCTGTACACGTGTCACTTAGAAAATGGTTAGTTTATAACAAAATAGACGACATCGTTTTATAACAAAACAAGTGTAATAGAATATACGACATCATTTTAAAATCTAACATAAAAGTTCGGAATGAAAGCTTCGGAGTGAAGGTTCGGAGTGTAATGAAAATACTAAAGAGTAGACAACTTATAGAAGTGTAAGCAGAATAAAAGTTCGGAGTCTAACCAAAAAAAATTTCAGAGTCTGAATTAATTCAGAGTGTATAAAACAAGGATGATCAGATTCTGTTTAATAGGAGAATTCGGAATGAGAATTCGGAATGAGAATTCATCATTATAATTCGTAATGAGAATTCTTCATCCGAATTCGTAATGAGAATTCATCATTAGAACTCATAATGAGAATTCGTCATCAGAATTCGTAAGGAGAATTCATCATTAGAATTCGTAATGAGAATTCGTCATCAGAATTCGTAATGAGAATTCATCATTAGAATTCGTAATGAGAATTCGTCATCGAACTTCATAAGAATTTGTTATCCTGAATCTGGAGTAGAACTTAATCGGAGTTCGTATCCAGAATTCGAAATGAAAATTTATTGAAGTTCTCATCTGGAATTCGGAGTGAAACTTCCTTAAAGTTCTTATCCATAATTCGGATCCTAAAACAGAATACTTCATATCAAAGTTTCAATTAATTCCAAGAAAATAAAAGTGAATCCGAATCTCATAATTAAGAATATTTTGGATGAAAATATTATAAGAATAATTTTTCTTACAAAAGCGATTTTCCTTATAAAAGCAATTTTTCTTATAAAAGCAATTTTCCGTATAAAAGAAATTTTCCTAAAGATAAGGTGTTTGTGATTTTCAAAACAAGAAGGAATAGAAAAGTCATAAGGAAAACATTATTGACTCAACAATTGTGACTTGTTCTTTGGGGGGGGGGGTTGAGTATTCCTCTTGACCTAAGTTTCTATTCAGAACATGAGTTTATTGAGAGAGTATGGGGACAAAGTTCACGATTCCCTCTCCCATTGGTCTAGGAACCTCATTAGAATAATCATCACATCGATATTAAAATCAGTTTTTAGCCTGAGTCCTCCTATTACTGGACAATGGTGGGAATAGAAGGAAAGTTAGTGGTATCTCATAAAGGGTAATCCAAATAAAAAAAATAGATTACTTATAAATTACTTTTATTTCCTCAACTTATGAATTCATAGGCTTCAATCTATGTTATCCATGATCTATTTCCCAACATATATTATTTGGGGGATTTTTTTAATTCCCTCAATATTAGTTCATACTAAACATGGGAATTTACCAAATCATATCCCTCGGGAGTGTCTTAACCAAGAGTTCATAAAGGCCTATTGTGATGAATCGGTTCTCATTGGAGTCATGCTCAAAGTGGTGTTTTCGGAATTTAACCCTAGATACATCTATGCCATAGCCACATCTACATGATCGTATCCAGAAATGGATGTATTTTGTTGATAAACCACTTACTCAATACTCAAAAAAATTTAGGGATGTTTTAATTATTCTTAGTCTTATCCATAAGGATTTCACTAGGGTTTTCTAATCCCAATCCTTAAAATAACTGAACTTATCCTCCTATACCAACTATAACAACTGTAGTATTTAATTCATACTTAATCATTATTTATTTCATAAAAACATCACATGATACAGTATAGAATATTGAGGGGTTATGTATATTTTGTTACTGGGAACATTACATCACCACTTAAAATAAAAAATAAAACAACTTATTCAAGACTTCATTTACATGACCACATTATTCATTCGTACTTAGCATTGCCTGGGATAAACTGAGGAAATATATAATAAAATGGTGTGCTATAAATTCCATTAATGGAGTAAAAAGGCCTAAAATGAAGTATACAATACATTTTAGGCTCTAGTAATATCAATGGAGCGTAAGAGAAACATGAACTTAAAGGCATGTTCATAACATAGAAATGTGGAAAAAACATTTAACATGATTTTGGAATGAGCCCTGGCTCATTGCACATGGTGCATGATTAAACCCTCTTTTCACATGAATTAGAATGATTAGACCCTAATTTCACATGATATATCATGATACTCATCTTTCCCCAATGCATTGGAGCACTATAGGGGCACACCCTTCATAATTATTTCATTTGATGTATAAGTGTTCCACTTGGATCATACAACCTGGAATCATTAAACATAAAAATTTATTCAATGATAAAGGAATTTGGAATATATACTTGAAACTCTATAATAAAATATTAAATGTTCATAATGGTGAATACCCTTGATAGAGAAATGTGCATGGTATTCACTACACAATGACTTTTTCTTGGAAAATCAAGTTGCAATTTCGGCAACATAACGACGTGACATAAGAGTACATAAAAATGGTTGATGAGATAGAAATGGGTATATCATCATATTTACGTGAAATGGATAGTACTGGGGTCATATAGATACATTTCACACCTTTTTTAGTTGAATTTATATATAAAATATAAAATAATTGCTTGAATGTAAATGAAGGGAGAGAAATCCATTACAGAAGTTCGACATAGTTATGGGTGTACATGGGAGGAATTAAAGAGAGGGAAATGGGTCTATTATCATTCAAACATATGGGGGAAAGTATTATTGAGGTGAAAAATCATACCAAAACATTTTTAATTGAAATTAAATGGGTATTACATCATAATGAAACATGGGAAAAATGATAAAGGAAGAAATCTGTTACATGCATGTGTGATCAAAAAGGAATGGGAGATGCTTGAGAGAGGCTTGTTGGTAGCTTGGGGAACCTTGGGAGGATTCTGGAGAAAGGATAGAATAGGAATGTCTAGCTCCAAGGGATTTGAGTGAAGAGGAAGTGGTAGATTGGTTAGGTTTATATAGGAGAAGAGAGAGAATTCTTTGTTATTAAGGTTTTGGACACCACACATTAAACTAATAAAAAGAACAAACTAACCAATGGTTTTTCCCATGGTTTTTCTAAATTGAAGTGGAAAGAATTATTTAATAAGGCCAATGGGAAAACATTTTAAAATAATAGGCGTTATTATGTAGAGGTGAGTCACACTCTTAGGGAAATCAATTTAAAAAAGTTAAAATGTTTTATATGTCTTGGAGGGTCCACTAAAGCTTTGTAAAATAAATAAATAAAAACTAAAATAAGACTTTTAAAATGTAAAACATATATAGGATGAGAATATAATTTATATTGTTTTATTACATCACTATTGTGTCATTATGATGTCTTAAAACACATTATATATTGAAACAGAATTTAATTTTTACCAAAAATTTTTGACGGTCTCAGAAAATTATGAATAATTCACCATTATATAATTTAGATATCCTTAATCCAATTATAATATTCAATTTATCTAAATATTTTTATAAATAATTTATTTTTCAATTTTAAAATAAAATCCTTAATTTATAGAAAATTCATGTGTTTGGACAAAAACAGTTTTTAAACCTTGATAAAAATTTCAATTGTATTCATAAAAATTATAGGATAATTTATATATAATGAAATGAAATTTACTAATAATATTTTAATAAAATATTATTTAATCCAAAAATCCATTGTTTTATCAAAATAGATTTCTTAATATAATATTATATAAAAAATACTATTTGTGATTAAAAAACTATTTACAAAGTAACAATTATAAAATGAATATATATTCTCTATTATATACAAAAAATAATGCACATAATCATAATTCTAAGGTATTGTTACATATCCCCTTATAACACCTATATAAGACCTAAGGGTAACGTGTGCGGTGGTGATAGACTCTTGGTGGGGCTCAAATGATATCGCTTGAGTGGTAATATCTATCAACAAACACTTATTATATAGGTAGTTATGTTCAAGCATAATGTCTTTAAGCTCATATTGGGCTTGGTCAAGAGAGAAGCACAATGATGTCACCTCCTTTTTGAGATCCTAAAAATGGTCTTCGTACAGAGCAATTATATTGGATGAGGCCATCTGTTTCTTTTTCTAACTAAATTGTATTTGTTAAAGACCTATATTTAAATTAATAAATTGATCACTGTTCAATGACTATATTAGCAATGGTAACAATTCTTAACAGAATTTTGAAATCAAAAAACATAAAACCAAGGAAGTTTATATGTTTTATAAAACCATTTTACATAATAAGACATTAAATTTGATCAAGAGAAATTTTCATTGATAAAAGTTTGGGACGTTACATGTCTCACCCTTTATAAATAAGTCATGGTAGAACTATATTATTTATTTTGACCTAAAAAACACCTCTACCCTACACTTATTCTTCAATTGAAAACAAAAAATTATGATTTTTCAAGAACAAATCATTCTAAAAATATTTTCATTGCAAATTATTTACTTATATATTCTCTAAAAGAAAGGATCACAACATGTGAATCTAATCACAAACCAAATTAATCCAAATAAATCATTTTATAAATCTTCCATTATATAAATAATTTTTTACAACATATATTTTTCTTATTCCTTATTCATCTTTCATAAAATTATGTGAATTTTTTTAAAAAAAATTTGTTTCGTTCATGGTGATTCTTCCTAGAATTGGAATTCCCTTTGTATTAATTTTTAAAAAATATTTAATAAATTTTTTGAGGTATCAGAGTAAGGTAATAAAATGTATTCAATAGTATTGCAGCCAACTAACACCACAATATATACATATGTTGTATACTATAATAAATGATAATGGATGTATGTCTTAGATAATAATCAATATTAAAGTGGTTTCCCATATATATTTGGGATCCTATGGGATATGATAATATCAATGGTGTGACACATGAATTTGACATTTAACTCTATTAATCATCATTTTGAACTATTCCAACCTAACATCTCAGAATTGAGATGTTTCATATTTGAGGTGTACCATGTGGATTTCTATGTCCTTAAGTATCATATAATCCCATATGATTAATGATGTATTCAAAATCCAAGAATTCATTGTTATTATTCCATCTTGAAAAATATCACAGAATAAAATATATTGGGTTTGGAATTGATTTGGGATCTATTCCCTATATGTGTTTCTAGTATTGATAGGCGATCTACATTTTGGTTGAGAATTAGGTATGAAATGTTAGAACATGGGTTGAGTACAAAAAGATTTCATGATGCATTTAAGGAATCATAATATTTATTCTACCATTATAAGAAAATAATTATTAGGCCCTATCCTTAAACCTGACTTAATCTTGAGTTATTACAAGATTACACATTGAGAATCTTTTCAGGTTTAGACTTTTAGATAATTAGTTCATAAAACTTACATTACATTCCACATATAAACAAAGTGGTTACATAAAGATAGTATTCTTCTTTCCCATCAATGGAAACATATTTAAAATAAACCATGGAATCTTTCTTGACACTATCATCATATCATGTACCTTTCCCTTGAACTGTGAAAATCATTTCAAAAAAACTTGGGATGAGCATAAAAATCTCAGTAAGGGTTATAAAAAAATACTGAAAGGAAACACGAGTTCATATAAAAATAAGAATGAAATCATACTTTACCCATAAAACATAGGCACTTTAACATACCTCATCAAATCATGAAAAAATCATAGAACTCATAAGACATAAAAGGTAACTTGAGGCATTCATAACATTCTTACGTAGGGAGTAACCCTCTTGGTTACGTTTGGAATACCCATCACAGTATATTCTTTAAATCTCTTCGGAGAAACCTTAATGTTTCACTCCTTCGCGTTACCCAAAGCATTGGAGAGATATATCCAGATCACCCTCCCTTAGTTTATCATGGAACCACCCGTCTTCATAATAACGCCCAAGAACCTCAATATAATCGTATCACATAAAACATGCATATAGGAAACATAACATTTCCACCTTTCAATCACAAGATATAAATATAACACATTGATATAAAAACATTATTAAAACCATTTTCAATACTAAAATAAAAGAAAAGTAAAACATGGTATTTATTTTTCTTTTTAAAAAAAATGTATGGATTGTAGAGGAAGCCGAAACTCAAATAATGTTCACGAAGGAGGAGAAGTCGTTGTCGCCGCATACGTACGACAAAAAACATTCCCTTTTGTCGTTTAGTAAACACTTCGTATAAAAAAGATTCCTTTTGAAAAAATGTAAAAGTCAAAGGGGTTTATACACCATATAAAAGAAGGTTGTGTATAAAACAAAATATGCCTCAATGAAAGGAGATTGAGACGAAGTCCCATACCTCGGGTCCGACTTGACTCGATCGTTCTTTAATGTCCTGAATAATAAACTTGATTTAATTTCTACTTTCTTAAAAACTTTTTTCAAGTTCATTATTCCTTTTATATCACTTATTTCCATGTCATGAACACTATGTAATTATTTAAGTTAATAACGGTCGTTTTAACGATCATTGGTACTTGAGTCAAAAATAAACCCTTTATAATTACAAGTTGTTCATTAATACATTATATCCAGAATTATAATCATGATGTATATATCATATATATCCAGTATATACATGCATTTATAATATTACATAATCATTTAGAGGTAAGAAATGAAATGCACCGTTCATGGAGACGGTAAGCCGTACGTACGCATTAACGCTAATTTAATTTCTATTTCGTATTTTATAGAATTGAATCATAATGATATAAAGGTATATTATAATTCCAGTATAATATCATATATAATATCATACTTCCTTCCTTTATACGTCCCACATATGGTATTTAACGAATCAAATCACTTTGAGGGGGCGGTAGTCCGCACTTCCTTAAATGAAGATATCGCGTTTACCCATAATGGGAACCATAAAGGTATGAACAAAATGAAAAATACAGAAGCTTAAGGAAAACATAAACATAATATATATTATATATAAATATAGTGACATTTTAATGTCCACCTTTGAAGGTGTTAAAAGAATGTTGAACAATCATCGTTTCGGGAGGCATAAATTCACCATCCACGGAAATAGTATGTCCTTTAACCCTTAAATGTAGGTGGGTGTAAGTGTAGCTCTAATCCTTATTATAAAAACATACTAGTATATTTAAGATACTGGATTTGTTACAAAATAAAGGAATAAAAAGAGTTTAGGGGGTTGGAGAAGCAAAATAAAACAAAAGGACTCAAGTGAAGACATTACCTTAAAATCGGATAACTCCCTTTGGTTTGAGCTCAAAAGCTTCCTTCGGAAGACTTCTGCCCAAAGTGAGGCTTTAATGAGTAATATAGGGAAGTGGAGAGACAAAATGGGCAGGGGTTGGCCGAGCCAAAGTCTTTGGGAGTGTGGGTAAGGAGGTAGAGGTGGGGGCCTTTTATAAGAGGAGAGGAGGGGCACTCTTGGAAAGTAAACAAATGTTACTTTATTTGAAAATGATTTTCGGATTCAAAAGGTCCCACATTGATATAATTCGAGGGTAAGGTGATAAGGGTTCGAAATCCACCCATCCAATAGGTTTTGGACATGTGTAGGTCATAGATGTTACATTATCATTTCATTTTATTTAAATCCTTTATTAATGAGGTAATCACTGCATCATCATGATGTCATAAATAATTTAATTTATTTAATGTCTAAAAATTATGAAAAAAATACTATGATGTAGTAAATATTTTTAGATTTCTAATGTATATTTATAGTCCAAAATATCATTTATGTATACAAAATTAAAAATATTTTACTTAGGTGATACATTCTTTGTCACATTTAACATTCTTTAAAAATAAAAAGATAAAAAGTCACTTTCTCACAAAAGTGATTCCATGGGGCCCCCAAGTTTGGCACAAGGCATCCCATTGTCTGCCATGAGACAACCAGTATCCTTAGGACACATGTTGTGGTCTTTTTGTATTATTATGATATCATTTTATTATCTTTAACTACCTGATTACTCATTAATCAAGATAATTAAAGATAATTACCATCGTTACTATTCATAATGTCCAAAAATAAAAGAGTCTTAATTACATAATTTGGACCTTATGATTCCAAATATGTAATCCATTTTACCAAATTCCAAACACATAAATTTCAATAGTTTATTTAAAAATAATTCTCGTTGTCAAAACAAATAGCGGGTTTTTTTGAAACAATATCTATGAAAAGTTTGGCATTAGTTTATGACCAATTCCAAAGTGAAATTAATCATAATGACCACCATTGGATTAAATGGTAGAAATATATTCAGATTAAACTTTAATACCAATTAAAAGGATAATCTATCCATCTAATTAAATTAAATGAAAAAGCAGTTTTGATGTAAAATGCAGTATTTTTTCACTATTCATTAAAAAATGAACATTGTCTGAAAAATACCAAACATTTATCCAATGTAAATTTAAATGTCCCAATCATAATAAATATGTTTATTTTGACAAATATAGATTATAAAATTGTCAAAAATTTTATTTAAAAAAGGTTTGCCATCAAAAGGCAGTAAAATAATCTTTTAAGAATATTAGTGTATTCCATGCATAAGATTGTATTTATTTTCATTTTAAGCCTCTAAAACACTATCTTAATCATTAATAGACATAGATAAAAATATATATTATTCATTACTTACTTGTGATGTTACATCATTCCCCCCTTTAGAAAATTGCGTCCCCGCAATTTATTTACTTATCGAATAAATGGGGGTACTTATCCCTCATTTCATTTTCAGATTCCCATGTTGCCTCTTCCATAATGTGGTTTTTCCACAAAACCTTTACCTGATTAATCACCTTATTTCATAACACTTGCTCCCTGTGGTCAAGAATCTGGACCGGTTGTTCCTCATATGATAGGTTCTCTTCCAGCTGAACTACCTCTGGACTCAAAACATGAGATGGATCTGGCATATACTTTCTCAACATCGAAACGTGAAAAACATTGTGTACCTGAGATAAACTCGGAGGTAAAGCCACCCGGTATGCAACTGGTTCAACTCTCTCTAGAATTTCATATGGTCCAATGAACCTTGGACTCAACTTTCCTTTCTTACCAAACCGCATCACACTTTTCTATGGTGAGACTTTGAGAAAAACATGATCACCTACCTCAAAAGATAGATCCTTCCTCCTGTTGTCCGCATAACTCTTCTGCCTGCTCTGAGCTATTCTCATGTGTTTCTGAATTAGCTGAACTTTTTCTACCATCTCTTCTACCAATTCTAGTCCCATCAAATTCCTTTCACCCACTTCATCCCAGAAAGTTGGAGTTCGACACCTCTTCCCATATAACGCCTCAAATGGTTCCATCTGTATACTGGAATGAAAAATCTTATTATATGAAAATTCAACCAAAGAAAGATGCTTGTCCCAAATTCCCTGATAATCCATCGAACATACTCGTAGCATATCCTCCAAGGTCTGAATTGTTCGTTTTGACTGCCCATCTGATTGAGGATGAAATGCTGTACTAAAATTTAATTCAGTACCCAACGACTTCTGAAGGCCTTTCCAAAAGTTAGAAGTGAACCTGGGATCACGATCAGATAAAATGGAGAGGGGAACTCCATGTAACCTAACTATCTATTTAAGATACAAACGGTAAAGTTGATCTAGGGAAAAAGTATCTCGTATAGCAAGGAAATGAGCAGATTTAGTCAAGCGATCAACAATAACCCATATTGCATTATTACCTCGAGATGTCTTCGGTAATCCCACAACAAAGTCCGTTGATATATTCTACCATTTCCACTTCGGCACTGGTAAAGGCTGAAGCATCCCTTTCGGTAACTGTCGCTCTACTTTAACCTGTTGACATGTCAAACACTTCATAGTAAAATCAGCAATATCTCTTTTCATTCCATCCCACCAGTAATACTCCCGCATATCTCTCTACATCTTAGTACTGCCAGGATGAACTGAAAACGAAGAACTACGAGCTTCACATAACAACTCTCTCTTCAACTGTGAATCACAAGGCACACACAATCTCTTCCCAAATCTCAAAAAAAATCATTATCAATGTTGAATTCAGGCAACTTACCTTTCTGAACCAGCTCTACCTTTTTCTGCAACTCAATGTCTTTCTTCTGTGCTTGCTTGATTCTATCTGATAGAGATGATCTCACTGATACCTGAAACAAAACAGAAGAACTTCCTGCACCAAAAACTTCTATGCCAAAGTTCATCAAATCCTTAACCAAAGGATCACGTTCCAAATGCAACATTGCTAATGAAGCATTACTTTTTTGACTCAAAGCATCAGCCACTTTATTTGCTTTTTCCGGATGGTAATGAATTGTAAAATCATAATCCTTGATTAATTCCAGCCATCTCCTCTGTCTCATGTTTAACTCTTTCTGAGTGAATATATACTTTAAACTTTTGTTATCAGTATATATTTCACACTTTACTCCATACAAATGATGCCTCCAAATTTTTAAAGAGAAAACAACAGTAGCTAATTCCAAATCATGTGTAGGGTAATTTACCTCATGAGTTTTAAACTATCGTGAAGAATAAGCAATTACCTGATCATTCTGCATTAGGACGCAACCAAGTCCTTTCAATGAAGCATCACTGTATATAACAAACTCACCATTCCTAGAAGGTAGTGCCAAAACTGGAGTATTCACCAATCTTCTTTTCAATTCCTGAAAACAATCATCACATTCTTTTTTCCAGATAAACTTAACACCCTTCCGAGTTAGCTTAGTCATTGGACTAGATAACCGTGAAAAATTTCTAACAAACCTTCGGTAATAGCCTTCCAAACCAAGGAAGCTACGAATCTCAGTTACATTTGTGGGTCTTGGCCCGTCTTCCACAACTTTTGTTTTTGCAGGATCAACAGTTATCCCATCTTTAGAAACAATGTGACCAAGGAAAGAAATTTGTTTCAACCAAAACTCACACTTGCTGAATTTTCCATACAGTTTATTTTCTTTTAAGGTTTGAAAGATAACCCTTAAATGTATTTCATGCTCCACTTTACTTTTAGAAAATACCAAAATATCATCAATGAAAACCACCACAAACTTATCCAAGAACTCATGGAAAATTCTATTCATTAAGTCCATGAATACAGCAGGTGCATTGGTTAGCCCAAAAGGCATTACTACAAATTCATAATGGCCATGTCTTATACGGAATGCGGTCTTTGGAGTATCTGCTTCCTTTACCTTCAGCTGATGGTACCCTGATCTCAAGTCAATCTTTGAAAAATACTGAGCTACCTGGAGCTGATCAAACAAATCATCGATATGAGGCAAAGGATATTTGTTCTTAACAGTGATGTTATTCAAGGATCTATAATCAATGCAAAGTCTCATTGAACCATCTTTATTTTTAATAAATAAAACAGGAGAACCCCGTGGCGATGTGCTAGGTCGAATGAAACCTTTCTCTAATAAATCTTGCAATTGCTCCTTCAACTCTAAAAGTTTAATTTGAGCCATTCGATAAGGGGGTTTTGAAATTGTCTTAGCATCAGGAACTAAGTCAACAGTAAACTCAACTTCCCGATCTGGTATTATTCCAGGCAACTCATCAGGAAAAACATAAGGATACTCATTTACCACTGGCACATCATTAATCTGAACAGTTCCTTTATTTTCAATGATGTGTGCAATGTAACATTCATTTCCATCTTTTACAAGTTTCTTGGCCTCTTGATAAGTTATCAATAGTAAGGGTTCATTCTTGTGCACAAACTGAAAGTCTTTTTGAAAAGAAACTTCTTCAGATCTACAGTCAATCTTAGCATGGTAAATAGAGAGCCAATACGTACCCAGGATAACATCAAACTCTACTAGAGGTAGAACAATAAGGTTTGCAAGTAGGTTCTTTCCACAGGTAAGGATAGTAAGATTCTTTTAAATTCTTTTTGCCTCAACATTCCCCCCAGGTGTTTTTACCAAAAGTTCAGGAGTCATTTCTTGAGATGGTATTCCCATTTTACTAGAAATGTTTTCAGAGATGAAAGAATGTGTGGACCCCGAATCAAACAACACACTGGCATAATCTGAAAAAACAAACAAAGTACTTGATACAACTTCATTTGATGGCCTGACATCTGCTGAAGTAGTTGCAAAGGATTTCACCACCCCTTTCTTCTTGTAGTCTAACTGCTTCCCATCACTCAAGCTCTTTGTCGTACACTCATTTGCATAGTGACCCATCTCATTGCACTTAAAACATTTCACTAACTATAAATCAAATTTGGTCTTACCTTCACCTTGATCTTTTTCAGTGAAATCACGAGCCTTATGTCCCATCTTACCACATCAGTAGCACTTTCCAGAATTCAGAAGACATTCCCCAGCATGCCTTTTGCCACATTTATCCCAAACTAGAAACATAGATTTCTTACCATCAGACTTTTTTGAAGAATTCTTTCCTTTCTCCTGCCACCTTGGTCTCTTCTTCTTCTGGTTGTTATAGAACACTTGATCATCGGAAAACTCCATTTCCACCTTCTCAGCACATCGAACAAGCTTTTCATTACTATTAAACTCACGAGAAGCTAATGCCCTTCGATATTTTGTCTTTAATCCTGAGTAAAAACGATTGATTTTACTATCAAGGTCTCGGATAAAATTTGGAGCATACCTTGCCAATCGAGTGAACCTTTCTTCATAGGTAGCCACTGAGTCTTCCTCTTGCCTCAATTCCAAGAATTTTTTTTCCATCCTAAGTCGAACAACCTTAGTAAAATACTTTTCAAGAATTATACCTTTTAATTCATCCCAGTCGAGAGCATCAATCTCATCAGTGTCCTTGATATTTTTAACCATCAACCACCACTGATCTGCTTCACCCTCCAAACGGTAAATAGCAAGACTAACCTATTGATTGTCTGAACACCCCATGACATCAAAAATATTCTCCAGTGCTTTAATCCACCATTCAGCTATCACAAGGTCAGATGATCCTCTGAATGATGGGGGATGTTGCCTCATGAAATGCTCCACCACTCACATGTTCCTCTGCGGTTGATCAGGCTGATCTCGTGTATGGATACCACCGCCATTTATCTCTTGAGTCAACAGCGCCATTACTGCAACAAACTGTTTAGTTCCAATTCCGACCATCTCAGGTTGCTGATTTGGAAGGTTATTTCCTTCTACATGCCTTCCTATCACTTCTTCCCTGTTTCCTCTACGGAAAACCATTCTGAACAAACATGTCTTAGATGAAGCAACATGGTAATCTTCAAATACTATATCACTTCAATTTGACCATAAAAAAATTTGGATAATCATTTAATAGAATTCTAACACCTAAAGTTATCTAAACCGACCTCTGATACCAACTATAAGGCCCCAACCTTAAACCTTACTTAATCTTGAGTTATTACAAGATTACACATTGAGGATCCTTTCAGGTTTAGAGTTTTAGAGAATTAGATCATAAAACATGCATTACATTCCACATATAAACAAAGTGGTTACATAAAGATAGTATTCTTCTTTCTCATCAATGGAAACATATTTAAAATAAAACATGGATTCTTTCTTGACACTTCCTTGACACTATCATCATATCATGTTCCTTTCCCTTGACCTGTGAAAAAAATTTCAAAAAAACATGGGATGAGCATAAAAATCTCAGTAAGGGTTATAAAAAAATATGGAAAGGAAACATGAGTTCATATATAAATAAGAATGAAATCATACTTTACCCATAAAACATAGGCACTTTAACATACCTCATCAAATCATGAAAAAATTATAGAAATCATAAGACATAAAAGGTAACTTGAGGCATTCATAACATTCTTACGTAGGGAGTAACCCTCTTGGTTACGTTTGCAATACCCATCACAGTATATTCCCTAAATCTCTTCGGAGAAACCTTGACGTTTCACTCCTTCACGTTACCCAATGCATTGGAGAGCTATATCGGGCTCACCCGCCCTTAGTTTATCATGGAACCACCCGTCTTCATAATAATGCCCAAGAACCTCAACATAATCGTATCACATAAAACATGCATATATGAAACATAACATTTCCACCTTTCAATCACAAGATATCAATATAACACATTGATATAAAAACATTATTAAAACCATTTTCAATACTAAAATAAAAGAAAATTAAAACATGGTATTTATTTTTCTTTTTTTTAAAAAGGTATGGCTTGTAGAGGAAGTCGAAACTCAAATAATGGTCACGGCGGCGGAGAAGTCGTTGTCGTCGCATACGTATGACAAAAACATTCCCTTTTGTCGTTTAGTAAACACTTTGTATAAAAAATATTTCTTTTGATTAAATGTAAAAGTCAAATGGGTTTATACACCATATAAAAGAAGGTTGTGTATAAAACAAAATATGCCTCAATGAAAGGAGATTGAGACGAAGTCCCATACCTCGGGTCCGACATGACTCGATCGTTCTTTAATGTCCTGAATAATAAACTTGAGTTAATTTATACTTGCTTAAGAACCTTTTTCAACTTCATTATTCCTTTTATATCACTTATTTCCATGTCATGAACACTATGTAATTATTTAAGTTAATAACGGTCGTTTTAACGATCATTGGTACTTGAGTCAAAAATAAACCCTTTATAATTACAAGTTGTTCATGTATCCATTATATCCAGAATTATAATTATGATTTATATATCATATATATCCAGTATATACATGAATTTATAATATTACATAATCATTTAGAGGTAATAAATGAAATGCACCGTTCATGGAGATGGTAATCCGTACGTACACATGAACGCTACTTTCATTTCAATTTCGTATTTTATAGAATGGAATCATTATTATATAAAGGTATATTATAATTCCAGTATAATATCATATATAATATCATATTTCCATCCTTTATACGTCCCACATATGGTATTTAACGAATCAAATCACTTTGAGGGGGCGGTAGTCCGCACTTCCTTAAATGAAGATATCACGTTTACCCATAATGGGAACCATAAAGGTATGCCCAAAATTAAAAATACAGAAGCTTAAGGAAAAAATAAACATATTATATATCATATATAAATATAGTGACATCTTAATGTCCACCTTTTAAGGTGTTAAAAGAATGTTGAACAATCGTCGTTTCGGGAGGCATAAATTCACCATCCACGGAAACAGTATGTCCTTTAACCATTAGATGTAGGTGTGTGTAAGTGTAGCTCGAATAATTCTTATAAAAACATACTAGTATATTGAAGATACTGTATTTGTTAAAAAATAAATGAATAAAAAGAGTTAAGGGGTTGGAGAATAAAAATAAAACAAAAGGACTCAAGTGAAGAAATTACCTTAAAATCGGATAAATCCCTTTGGTTTGAGCTCAAAGGCTTCCTTGGTAAGACTTCTGCCCAAAGTTAGGCCATAAGGAGTAATAGAGGGAAGTGGAGAGACAAAATGGGCAGGGTTTGGCTGAGCCAAAGGCTTTGGTAGTGTGGGTAATGTGGTAGAGGTGGGGGCCTTTTATAAGAGGAGAGGAGGGGCACTCTTGGAAAGTAAAGAAATGTTACTTTATTTGAAAATGATTTTCGGATTAAAAAGGTCCCACATTGATATAATTCGAGGGTAATGTGATTAGGGTTCTAAATACACCCATCAAATAGGTTTTGGACATGTGTAGGTCTTAGATTTTACGTTATCATTTCATTTTATTTAAATCCTTTATTAATGATTTAATCGCTGCATCATCATGATGTCATAAATAATTTAATTTATTTAAAGTATAAAAATTATATAAAAACTAATATGATGTAGGAAATCTTTTTATATTTCTAATGAATATTTATAGTCCAAATTATCATTTATTTAGACAAAATTAAAAATATTTTACATAGGTGATACATTCTTTGTCACATTTAACATTATTTAAAAACAAAAAGATAAAAAGCCACTTTCTCACAAATGTGATTCCATGGGGCCCCCAAGTTTGGCACAAGGCATCCCATGGTCGGCCATGAGACAACTAGTATCCTTAGGACACATGTTGTGGTCTTTTTTTATTATTATGATATCATTTTATTATCTTTAACTACCTGATTACTCATTAATCATGATAATTAAAGATAATTACCATCGTTACTATTAATAATGTCCAAAAATAAAAGAGTCTTAATTAAATAATTTGGACCTTCTTATTCCAAATATGTAATCCATTTTACCAAATTCCAAACACATAAATTTCAATAATTGATTTAAAAATAATTCCCGTTGTCAAAACAAGTAGCGGGTTTTTTTTTAAACCATATCTATGAAAAGTTTGGCATTAGTTTATGACCAATTCCAAAGTGAAATTAATTATAATGACCACCATTGGATTAAATGGTAAAAATATATTCAGATTACACTTTAAGTCCAATTAAAAGGATAATCTAACCATATAATTAAATTAAATTAAAAAGTAGTTTTGATGTAAAATGCAGTATTTTTTCACTATTCATTAAAAAATGAACATTGTCAGAAAAATACAAAAAATTTATCCATTGTAAATTTCAATGTCCCAATCACAATTAATATGTTTATTTTGACAAATATAGATTATAAAATTGTCAAAAGTTTGATTTAAAAAGGGTTTTCCATCAAAAGGCAGTAAAACAATCTTTTAATAATATTAGTGTATTCCATGCATAAGATTGTATTTATTTTCATTTTAAGCCTCTAAAACACAATCTTAATCATTAATATACATAGATAAAAATATCTATTATTCATTACTTACTTGGTATGTTACAATAATCCTAGACATGATCATAATGTGGGTCTTAAACATTAACAAGGTACCTTGATGTACATAGTGGTTGGAATAATCTGATGGGACATGCATAATGTTACCAGGTCTATAATTATTGAAGATATGTATAATGAGAATATCTAATTGTACTTTATATGGGGGAGTATATCCATTTGAAATGGTGATTTTTAAATACATTGAACTTCCATTGGAGAGGATCTTTGACCATGGATTGATGCCCCATATAGTATCTAGCCAAATTTTCATTCATTCAAAATAGATAGGAACCCCTAACAATGTGTCCAATGATCTTCCGAAATCACAAGACTCGTGATCATCTCAGTTTCTACTCATCTGTAATAAAGGAATTCCTTTACACAATATGAGGATGGGACATATTAATATAGATCAATAGGTTTTCTATATAGTGGCATTTAGAGCAATGAATTTTATTGGATATATCACCCTACTGTGTGTTTCATACACAGAGGCAACATTTGGAAAATTCATTTTGGATTTCAAATAGGTAACCATCATGGGGATCTATTGGAGATACAAATGTTTGAAAAGTTGTATTGATATTTATAGAATATCTATTGGGGATGGACCCATTTAAGATCATTATTCTTCAAAAAAATATTATTTTGTTTTAACAGAGCCCATATAGAGGGGTTTTAAATTCATCAATTATTTGATTATTCCAAAGTATAATTTTAGGATGCATCTCCAGGGTATAGTTGGAGTTATGATTATCTAATTAAATAATACAAATAATAGAAACATGTAAAGACATTTTAATTAGTTCTTCATCACTCTATAATTAACCCCTAAAAGAATCAATATTAATAATTATTCTATACATCAAGAATAGTGTTAAAACTCTATATATCCATGAGATTGAATTCAGGAATACCAATATAATTTGGAGACAACATATGAGTGTTACAGACCCTCTATATTTAGTTATTAATTCTAATGTATAAACACTTTATCCTCAAAGAATACAATCCAAAAAACACTGAATGGTTTTATAAAAGTTCTACCTGATTCTCAAATAGTAATACATTTTCATATGATACAATCTATTTCTATCCAATGAAACCAATTTTCTTAAGGTTAATATTTCTAAAATTTTGATTTGGACACACGTTGTCTCACATTTCGATGACTTGGTGCCTCAGTTAATGGGTCAACCAATTATTAATGATGCTGTAGAGAATGACCAACCAACTTATGATGGATGTTATTATACGATGAATGGAATAATAAATTATTTTAGTTGATGAAATTCCAAAAAATTGACAGATCAATAATATTATCCCCCAAATGGACCAATCACTAATATTATCCACCAAATTAAATAGCGAATCTCTTCTACCACCCATCTATGTTGAATCTATATTCCTATAATGTTAGAGGGTGTGGGACTCATATATTGGTGCCCTAATTTTTTAGATTCCTCAATATCCCCCATTCTGAAATCAATGCCAGAAATATTAATTAGGATCTCAAACTACACATTTCCCTTTCTCTCTCCATCCAATCTCCATTTATAATGATGAGGATATTAAAATATATAGAGTAGGGGGGATGGAAAAATGCAATCCAAATTCTTTGTATTATAATATTGAATGAATTTCTCCACTTCTCCTGACCAAATCATTCACTGTATTCTTTTATAGAGGTCTTCTTAAATTAAATCCAATTTTTACCCAAAAAATTTAAGATCATTGGGTATATCAGTGAGAATGTTATGATTTTATTATCGAGTATAATTATTCCTGCCTAAAAGTGTAAAAACTTCCCCCTCCACAATTTTGAGAATAAAATTCCCACATTAATGAAATTATATATCCATGAAATGTTTTGGGATAATTAACCATTAAATTATCTTTCAAATATAGTTGTCATCTCTTTAATTAGAGGTTTCTATCCTAATTTTTGATGAAATTACTAAGGTGGGGTCCACGATACTATCTAGAATTTTTTTTTGTAAAGACTGATTTATTTGGGCCTCTCTATCAAAAATAAATAACTAGTCAATTTGAATATATTTATCCCATGAATATTTATTTCCTAAAACCTAATCATTGTATTTGAATAAAAATTATAAATTCTAATCCCTAAATAAAGAAGATATTGAAAACAGTAATAAATAAATAAATTTTCAATTTTCAATTTCAATCTCAAAACATCCCTAAATTCAAAAAACATTAATTTATTATAAAATGAAACATTTTTAGTGTTTGAATACTAAAAATAGATATATTTTTTTTAAATATTATCTCTATCAATTGCCCTAGAAATAACTCTTGGACTCCCGGATATGTGAGAATCAATTGAAGGAATACTCAAAACATATACCAATAAGGTTCACCAATTAATACAAGAGAATCAAAATATACGATGCCTCATTAAAAAACATTTATGTTCTAAATTTTTATTATTCAATAAAATTCCACTTCTTTTCTACTACCATGTACACAACATACATAACTCATATTGATTTTCTCTCAACAAAAAAATATAGATTTTCAAAAAGGATTTTCTCATCCAAACTAATGGATGAATCACTATAGGTTTGATATATTTATACATATCCACCCAATGTAATCCAAGAACATCTGATTTACATTATGAATTTTGAAGGGTTTTTATGGATTTTGGTTAGTGGGTTTCAAATGTGAAAACGTTTTGAGGATGACTAATGAGGTTATGACTCTTTGTGATGAAAATAAATCATGAATCTATTTTTTACTCATGTATGATCTCCTCTTTACTCACCCCCAAAGAAACTCATCTCTAAGAATCTATTTTCCATCCCATTATATCGATATTTTAGTAAAAATAATGACACTGTTCTTTTTTTTATAGAATGCTCCAGGTAGGGAACAACTCCATTTCATTTGAGAGATCAAGATTGGAACAATTCTTCACACAATATTTTACACAATAAAAAGTATCTCTCCAATGTTTGAAGTTCCACCCCAAAAAATTATCAAATGAGGTAGCATATCAAAATTCATTTTTCCCTACAAATAAGTTCAATAAGATAATGCATTTATACTTCTTTACCATATTGGATAGCGAAAATTGGCATGTAATGTAGAAAACCTAATAGGATTTAAATAGATAACAAGGGCTCAAGAAAGATCAAATGTGAATGGAATGAAAAAAATAAAAAGAATAACCATGAAAAAAGGGACTAAAAAATCTAATGAAATTCGTCAATCATTTAAATCACTTATACATCCCCCACATGTTTTGGTAGAAATAAATCATGTTTTGGCTCAAACAATCCTAGATTGGTTTTTTCAAGAAAAGAGAATAATTTATTCATGATTTTTGAATGTGATCATAAGCCTCATAGGAATGGTAATTTCAATGATACAGATTGTGATATGTGGCATGAGATTCAAAAACATAGGTCTTTTCCAAAAATTTCTAATTTTATGATCTTAAAATAATGTCATTTTCATCATTCAATTATGTTTATTTTCAAAGGAACAATTGGTTCAATCCTTTAATGTGTTTCAAAAGTTAAAAAGCCAATCATCTATCCTGAATTTTTTAACCAAATTTCATATAATCTAATAAATATTCAAAAATTAAAATCATAGAATTTGAAAAAGAAAAAAAGAAACACACAAAATGGAAAGAAAAATTGAAAATAAAAAATTTCAATAGAAAGATCACAAAATCAAAATCTACCCAGAATGTGCCACCACCAACACTTATTCTATGAATTTAATTCATTTTTTAAAAAAAATTATTGTAATAATGAAAATCGTGAAATTAATGACATTAAAAAAAACTAGTGAAAAGGAAAGACACAACTTGGTTTCAATTTTATTAAGCTTTATAAAGATGAATCTCCACCTCTAGAGGTTATTTAACATTAGCTATAAAAAAATCAACATATTCCCATTAATAATGAATAATATAATATTTTCTAGTTATTTTAATATAGATTTATACAATGGAAAAAATGAGTAATAATGAAAGGGACATGACATTTGAAACTAAATTTACCTGGTAACAGTATCAATATGAAATTAGACAACAAAAATTTGTCTCCATATTCTATGTTTAAATTGTGAATCATCCAATAATGAAATTAGTTGGTTATTTTTTTTACAACATGGAGAATTCATATGAATTATTTATTATCTCCTCCAAATCAATGGAACAATGCTTTCTTTCTTTTCTAAAAAAAAAGATTAATGTTACATGTTTTGATATCCAAAAAAGATTTTTGCGATAACTCAACTGGTAGGTGACCAGAATGTTTATAGACCAATTGAAATGGTGAAATGATAATTGTGGTTTTAATGCTGTAAAATAAGACCAGAGTGTATAATTAATTCTCAAACTCAAATCCTTTCTATTTTGGTTCATATATTTTTTCAGAATATGTTTGATTTTATTGTTGAAAAAAATAATACATTCCCTTTGTATAATGATGATATGGTGTATATACCCTATTATGAAATCTATATTTCTTCAAAAGTTATTCCAATGTTCTATTAAAATTGTGGGTAACTTAAAATATATAAAACATTGGAATTAAAAACCCAAATAAAAAATTTCCTTTCAAAAACATGGAAATTGTTTTGGCATCATCATCTCTCCAGGTATCCATCACTTCCCATTTGGAGACGTAATCAAAAACCAGAAATATGTAAAGATATCCTATAAAATTTTGAAAGGGACCCATGAAATCCATTCCCTATAAAAAAATAAATCAAAAAACAAAATATGTTGTTGTCCTTTCCAATTCATTTGGGAAATGATTCCTTGGAACTGAAAATTCTTATAGGTTCTAAAAATTAAAAAATATCACTAAAAATGGTGGTCCAATAAAATTCAGAATCAAACACTTTTCTTTAAGTTATTTATGGACCAATGTGTCTCTTGTATCTCAATGTTTGGAAAAATGTTCGAAGAATTGAAATTTAGAATTTGGAATGAATCTCCTAGTCATTTGATCACTACCAAAAGGCCACAACTAAGAATCATCGAAAATGAAATTCTTTAAATCACTCAGAATTTTATCAATTTTTTTCTATAAAAACGACTGGGGAACTTCTTCAATAGTAAAATAATTCACAAAATTGGAAAACCATTGGATTTTAATTTGAAAATAAAATAACTCCTCATCTAGAATGGTTTCTTTAATCGGTTGTAGGATATGATGTTTTCCATAAAAAATAGATGGTATCCTACTAAAATGATCAAAAATAAGGTTCTCACTATCCTTTTATCCTTAATTTCAAAATCAAACTCTAATAATAGCATGATCCATCTCAAAATACTTGTTTTTTCTTTATGATTCTTCATAAAAAATGAGATTGTATAATGATCTATGAAAATAATCACCTAGGAGCCAAGTGAAAAGCATCTAAATTGGTCCAAGGAAAAGACAACAATCAATGTTTATTTCTAAGTTGATGTGTACTTTTATTGGTCCTGATATAAGGTTCTTAAGGTGTTAGAGATCATATGATATTTCTCTTCCATCCATTGAATGAACATTTCCCTAAAAGAAAATTCAGATTTACTAGTCATGATTTCATTGTGGTAGTCCCATTTGGTTTGTTGAACAAAGGGAGGTTTTATATTTTTTTGTTTCAACTCCCAAAATGTCTATTTACAATTCACATCATCAAAAAATGGGGTGTCTTGTTGTTTAAATATGGATAATTGAAGTGCAACCTTATTAATGTACGCTGTAAATTTCCTAAAAAATACCACATGTTCAAGGAATGGTCTCAAATATCTCATAGGTTTTGGGTTTGAAAATGTTGAAATGACTTAAAAACATTATTTATCACATTGAATTCCATTTAGAGACACAAAATGACAAATAAAAATCTAGTTACCGACCATAAAATGTAATTTTTCTTAATTTAGGAAACAATTATTATTAATAAATACATCACAAACATGAGAAAAACATTTCAAATAATCTTCGTATGATGAGCCATAAATAGTGAATTCGACCATAAAAACATCCATGAAGGTTTCTAAAAAATTTGAGAAAATTTAAATCATATCCAATTGAAATTTTCCAGGAGAATTAGACAAACTAAAGGGCATCCTTCTATAAGAAATGGTTCAGAATATGAATGTGAATCTATTCTTCTCTTGTTCCTCCAATGAAATCAGAATTTGTAAATAACTACAAAACACATCAAGAAAACAACGTTGTATTTCCCTAGCTATTTATTCAAGGACTTGATCAAGGAATGTAAATTGGAAGTGGTCTTTCCTTGTAAAAAAATTTATTTTCCTATAATCAACACACATTCTCAATTTATTTGGATTATTAACAAGGGAAAACTCACCAAATTCATTCCTTGAGACATTAAATCTAATTTATTTGGGAGAAACATGGACTATAATCCACCATTGGATATTTGATATGGGAAAATAATCGTAGATTACAAAAGTTTGGTGAATTCCTTCTTGACAACCACTAAAAGGGTTGGGTTCAGTCTCTTATGAAATTTTCTCACTTGTTTAGTATTTTCCACCATCAAAATTATATGCATGCACACTAAAGAACTTATTCCCATTAAAGAATAGAGTATATATTATGGAATTCTTATAGGTCTTGAGGACACCTAAAATTTGGTTCTCCTAGTCCATTGAAAATAATGTAGATATAATGATAGGAAATTGTTCATTCTCACCTAAGAAGGAATATTTGAGTTTCTCAGGAAGTGGTTCTAACTATAACGTATGTGGAATTTTTTTCATTGATCAAAGGACACATCATATAGCTATGATTACTTAGTTAATCTCTAGATTATAAATTAAATCCATCATGAATATCACATTCTATGTTTATAGGACTTGTTTCATTGGAAAAAATTGAAATATTTCCAAGGATACAACTAAAATGATCACGAGTTTCCAAAAATTATTCTTCATTAATTCCATTATCAACATTCTCAAAATCCCCCAACTGAAAAAAACATTCCTTTTCAACCTCTTGTTGATCAGATTCACCAATTATAAAATTTCTATCTTTTAGACCAGTATTTGGTTTTTCATTACAATAAATATTAGGGAAAAACTCATGGGAAAACAATTCAATCATGTTTACATATGGGGTTGAATGATCCTCAATTAGGTGTTTCATGGAATGAAAAATATTGAAATGAACAATATTTACTCCAAATTCTAATGATCATGTACCTTTGTGAACACTAATGATTAATTTTACAGTTTTCAATAATGATCTCCATAAAATTATTGGTACATGTGTACAAAAAGAATCATCTTCCATATCCAAGATATATAAATCCATAGGAAACAATAATTCTCTCGCCCGAACAATAACATCCACTATACCTCTCACAAGAATTGTATTACTTATGTTTTAATGTTGAATGATAATTCTATAGGGTCACAATTTTCCAACATAAATAGATTTGTAAATAGAATATGGAATAAAAATTATAAAGGTCCCTAAATCCAACATGACATCTTTGAATTCACAATTCCCAATGGTGTGTGGAATGGTGAAGGTTCCTGGGTCATTATAATTTACAATAAAAACATTTTTAAGATTAGATGAAGCATTCCTCCCAATGTTGACTTTTTCAACTCATTTATATTTTATATTGTGGGTACACATCTCTTTCAGAAGTATAACATAACATGCAATTTGATTCAAAGAATCAAGATTATGTATATTGACGTGAACATTCCTAAAAGTTTCAAAAATCTACTTATAAAACTCAATTTTTGCAATTGACTTCAATGGATTTTCACTCCAAGATAAGTTATTGGAGCATTGAATGTTTCTCGGATATTTTTTGCACTTATTTTGAAAATAATTGAACCAATAATCCTCTTTCAATAATTATTTTTCAAAAACAAATAACTATTTTATTTACATTGTGTTTCCATTCATGTAAAAATAATAATTTTTATCATTTCTATTAGTAGTGGGATTATCATTAACATTTTCTGTACAAGGATTTATATTATCAGTTATATGGGTCTTCAATTTTGTGCCCCTCCTATGTTCAATTGAACATACATTTTATTTTACTGTGTCTCTATGATTCACATAGGGATGTTTGGGTAAAATTCTACTCATTTAAATTTTCCTGGAACGATCACCAGATGCATGTTGACCCATTTGAGTCATCAAGGTATTTATAATGTTTGTTTATTGATCTTGTGTTTATCTCATTACCACTTTTTGTTTCCATATTACCTCCTTATTGTTTCTCTCTGACTTCATAGCGGGAGGGTTGGATAAAAGATAAATTTAGAATGATCATTGTCTTTATCATTGAAATATCTTGGTTGATAATTACTTTATTTTCGTTTGAAGAAGCATCTGGGTTGTATCGGATGTCAAAATATTTCATTACAGTTGTTTTTCCAGAATTGATTGAGATTTTGGTTGGTTTGAAATGGCCATTGTTTGTTTGAATTAATGGGTTTTCCAGGAAAAACTATGTTGTACATATCATAAGGCTCTTGAATTTGTAGGAATTGAAAAATTAATGTATATTATAATGTATAATTATACATCAAACATGCAGTTGAATAGTATCTTTAGGATTTGTTAGTGTTGGACTGTTATTGGACAACATATTCAGCCTCATAAAAGTTTCATGATCATTATGTTTACTCACAATAATGTTTTTTCAAGACTATTAGGGTGATATTCTTGGCTATCTTTCTCATGAAGAATGTCTCTTTTTATAATTTATTGAATATTTGGATAATGGTTTCAATTAATGTCAAATAATAATCTAATGTTTTATAAATAAATCCCCTCCCACATCATCATCAATCATTCTTATATCAATAAGACATAATCTCCTCTAAAATTATTGAATCAAAAGTTTTTCACTTATTTAATGGTGGTTAAAACTAAAACATATTGTTTTGAATCATTCCCATTAATCATGAAATGTCTAACCTTGAGTTTTCCTAAATCCAAAAATATTCTTTCTAATGGAATTAGTTATTAATTTAGAGAAACAATTTCAAGTAAAATTTTATTCAATTCATTACAATCTTTAATCAAAGATGAATTTTTAAAGAAAACCCATTCTTTAGAAAATTATTCAAATGAAAAATGAAAGAACATCAATTTCCTTTTATTTTCTTCAACTACTTGATTATTCATATTAAAACAATGGTAACTAATTTATTGATGGTGTTTATATTGATATTCACCTTGAAACCCATTGAATTTAGGATGTTGGTGGATGAAACTAGATTTTATTTCAAACCCAATAGGTGCGTTAGGATATTCCACATGATTTTCTCTATTTACATCGTTAGATGAAGACAATTAATTCAAGGTTCTATATTCACAAATTGGAATTGAATTTAAACCACGATTCTTATTTTTGTATTTGTGGAATATTCACCACTTGGGATAGTGGGATTTATTTATCCTCTTACCCTAAAATGAAATGTTCTATTAATATTAGAATCCAATGATAACATGAGATGGTCATAATTTCTAGTCAAGAATATTTATCTAAAAAACCATCTCAAGCAACCACATTGACAATTAAGCTACTTAATTTAAGGGTTATAATAATTTAAACCTCAAACAAAAAATTTATCCTCAAGATAAATACAATATATCAGTCCTTAGTTTGTCTCTTTAGTAGGTTTCAATTTTGGTTTTAGGACTATCATTTTTGTTCTGTTGGATTTCACAAGAAAATATATTTTGTGATTTAATTAAAAGTTAAAATGATGAATATAAATAGAAAATAAAGTACAATAAAATATAATGGAACGAATTAAAAATTTTGAAAAAATATAATGGGTTTGAAATCCAAGACAAAACAGAAATTATGGACAAGCATCAACCTCTTAGATACTCCCCTCTTATGTGTTTTGAAATATTTCTCAATTGAATTTGTAAATGCCACCCACCAAAGAAAACCATGTGAACACTCAAATATATATATATATATATATGTGTGTGTGTGTGTGTGTGTATATGTCATTAAAGTACCTTAACATTATTTTCCCCTCCTATATAAGTGATTAAACTACTTGAAGACCTCCATGAAATCAAACCTATTTGAAATCACTATGCTAAACGGTAAGACCTCACTAAGGAAATTTAAATTGTCAAAATAAATAAATTTTTCTCTTAGACTGATCAACCATCCAAAAAATTATTAAAATATATTCAGTATAGAAACCAAACAAATTCATTCAAATTTATAAGTTTAAAATAAATTCAAAAAGAGATTACATGATAAGAATAAAACTCAGGAAAGTGTGTATCTCTGATGTCACTGTCCATAACCACTTGTTTCTTAGCCTCGCTACACTTGAACATCCTAAATATTTTCTATTCCATCATCAATTAAAGAAACATTCATAAAGATCTCAATATATACCTTTAAATTAGTCTATCTAACTTATCCACCTTTTTAATGATGAGGACATGAAAACATATAGAAAAGGGGGGGTTGAAAATTTATTGTCAAGTTTCTGTCTATCAGAAATTAGAACGAATTTATACCCTTTTTTTGCAGAATCATTTTCTGAACTCTTTCATATTTTTTTCTAAATTAAAATATATTTAGACCCTAAAAACTTCCAATCTATTTGACACATATTGAGAATGTTATGATATAATTACTGAATAAACCTATTTCACCACAAATGATTCTTAAAATTTTCCCAAATTTCTAAAATATATTTTCAATATTAGTGGTATTATATTTACATTATATCTATTTTAATAATTAACCATTAAACTATATTTAATGTTCATTTATAATCACTTTAATTGGAGGTGTTTAGACTGAGTTATGACCTAATTATGGAGGTGGCGTCCTCGCTGCCATCCAGAGAAACTGTCCATAAAAATGTATTTTTTAGGCATCCAAATCTTCGAATCAAGATATTATCCAGTTTATAAATAGTTATCCCTTGAATAATTATTTAATATTAAAAAATAATTATTATATTTGGACCAAATTTGAATAATATATACCAAAAATACAGAATCTATTGAAAACATCTAAAATTACAAAATTGTGCAACTTTCTGTTTTAAGCTCAAAACATCACTAAATTCCAAAATCATTGCAATTTCACATAAAATGACACATTAGTGAATTTAAAACCATTAAAATAGATATAATAATTATTTAAATTAATATATCTATCTATTTTTTATGTGACTAGGTAGAAGAAGGAGGTTCTCCTAACCTAATGGCATATCTCTATGCAGTGTCATATAATCCCATAAGAAAGTTCCCAATGCCACCACCACATGTTCTTATTATAAATATATCCCATATTTAAATTCACATGTAATAGTAAGTGAGGCTACAAGTGAAACATCCTTTCTTAGGTGCAGTAGGTAAATGAGGTGTTTTCATTACTAGTTCTGCAATACCCATTCTAACTAGTCACCAATATGTTTTCAAATTTAGTCATTATGTTAGGCATCAATGATTTTATGGGTATGTAACGTTATTAAACTAATGTTGGTATTGAAATCTCTTAAAAAACACCTTCTTAAAACTTAGATATATATTACATCATATAGTATCCAAGATATCTCAGTATCTTTTGATGAACTTATAGAGGTCGATATTTTAGACCCTTTTCTAAATCAAGAAATTTCAGTGACGACTATATTTACTAACATTAGTATTTATGTTTATTTCTCCATGTAACTAAATTTGTCATTCCTGTGCTAGATATTTATATAGATCTTACATACCCATAATTAGTGGGTTAAAAATACATATATCTAAGACATGATATACCATGTTAAGACCCTTGTGTTTTAGCTTCTAAATTAGTTTCAATGGATGAAGAAAAGGTATATTTGATGAATAAAGGTGTTTATTCACATATAATATTATGTGTATTCATATAATATTTATTGACTAATATACTTTGGATTTCAATTTCAATAGTTTATTCTGAATCCATTGTCAATAGATCGATGTTAGTGTGGAGCTATGATTTAGAGCTATTTCACGTAGAAGATATTTAGGAGAACACAACTATATGAATATTGGGTCTGGACTATTTCTTAATGCTTAATATTGACTCTAATTTGGATACTTAGTACTCTCCAATTCAATAAAATATGTGTATGTGGGTGTGAAAAAAGAATCGAGGAGTTGGGTTGTGAGACTTAGCATATTGATCCCGAGGACCAATTACTTATCCTCGAAAATAAATTTTCAACTCTAGGAATTGGTGGGTATGATGAAAATTAATTCCATATCAATATAGGGTAATTTACTACATTTTGGTAGTTAATGAGTGTACAATAATTGAATCACTCATCTGTGGAATCCATGCCTTACTACTTTAATCTCAAAACTGAATCACATAAAAAATATTCCCAATATGTGGAGATAATAGATGAATGATGACCCAAAGAATTGGTAGGGAAGGACCTAATGTATAAAATTATTCAAGGGTAAGATAATGATGAGAAATAAATATAGGAGCAATAAAATTTTCTTGAAGATTCCCAAATGCTTTTAATTGATTTTTTTTGCAATGGTATAGATAATAGGAAATGATATAAAAGTGGAATATATAATGTTATCCAAGCCATGTGAGTCATTAAATAAATATAATAATGAAATGATTAAAAATTAAGAGAAAATATATCATTAATTTTAGAATCATTCCACTTATTTATTCCATTTCATGAGATTGAGAGGCTCCAAATTGTGGATGCTCTTCTCCCTTCTGATCAAAAAATGAAAAAGTAGTTCTATTTCATACTTTTTCCAATTTTAAAAATATTCCCTATTGTTTGGACTAATGTTATAAGATAATTTTAGAACCTAATTATGAGTAATGAAATAAAAAATTATTCCAAATAAAAATTATATTGGTATTAATCTAGTAATTAAAATTTTTAATTCATGAGATATTGATGAAATATGTATAATGTCATTACCATTTAATTTTTTTCTATAAATTGGATATAGGTGGGATAGAAATGAGGATATTATTAATGTTATTATAAATTGATGTGATTCTGTATGATAATGTACTATATAATTTATAATTATTCTAATAATGAAATAATTGAATGATATATGTAGGATTAAAATAGTAGCGCGTACACCAAATCTTTATTCCATGGTATGCTCACTTCATTACAAATTATGAATACCTAAATGATGTTTGCACTTAAACAAATATAATTGGCCCATATATAATATCATATATACTCTCTCTATTATCTAAGGGTATAAAATTTAGGATTATGAGAGGTGGGTGACTCTAAATTCCCCCTCTATGGGATTTAATTCTAACATGTTTTTTCCTTTTCCCTTTCAAAAAATTCATAAATTTTTAGTGAGTATATGACATTTATGATTAGAGAGTATATTCTATCTTTTTATCACATGATAAAATTAAATTTTTTTTTCACCATGGTGAGTTTTATGTGTCTTTTATTTATATTTCATGAAAGAGAAGATTTTGTTTCAAGTTAGGAAATTAACATAAGATTTATGGTTTAAAATTATGTTCATACAACATTATAAAAATTGTGATATGGCTTATTTATAATAATTGTGGTCAGTAATAGTATAATTCTGATTTCAATGATAACATAGATGACCTAAAAGATATGTGATCATACTTTAATTTCATATAAATCAGGCCATCATGTTGTGCAGTTTAGTGGGACTTAGATATGACAATTAAGGGTATAATAATAATATAGATTAATCATCTATTAAAATTAGGTATATATCACAAATTTATATCATTGAGGTCATTCTAATATGCCTGAATTGTTATATTATATATTGTGTATATCATAAGCCTCAATGTTTGAATTGAAAATAGATGAGATTTAAGAAGTATGTGGTGGATAACCACTGATAAATTTTTAATGTTAGGTTCAACTATAATATTTTCATTTGAATAAAAGGTTAGTGGAACTTCTTCTATAGATGAAACATGAATATGGATTTTTGTTCAAAATATTTAATTTTTAATGTCATTTCTAGGATGAAGGATACTTTGGTGTTGAATTCACTCAGTACAAAAAAACATTTATGGGGTATAAGGATTAAATTAAAATATAAAATAAATATAATTATGAATAAAATGATATTAATTAATGGTTAAATCACCCTAATGTTTATTCCATAGTATATTGAACACTTTTTTATAGTGAATGATTATTAATAAAAATATCTTGAGAACATGTTCAGGATAGAAAAAATGGTCTCATTTAATTATATCTTTTACTAGTATGTTCATTTAGTATAGATTAAATTTTTTTATTTCTATATGGTGGACAAAAAAAGCCATGATATTTCATTATTTGGTACTCTAAAAGTTTTATATTCCATGAAAGGTAATGTATAAATTGGTGCTGACTCAACTATTACTAATGCACACATTTATAATGTTTATACATAATTAGTATTTATGTTAACATTATTTTCATTTTATGGTCATGAATCTTAGAAAATTAATGGATATAGTTGATTGCCATATAACATTGAAATAATTTCTAGAGTTTATGGTAATATAGTTTTTACCTTTAAATGATAAATTTTATACACCAATGAAAAAGTGAAATGTTGATGTAATTAAGAGACCATCACTAGTATATATAATCTTAGATATGGATGAACAATATTTAGGGTAATGATACTCATACTCAATGATTTGGATATATACTAAGATTCAAGGATAAGACAAAACTAATTTGAATAAGAGACCAATGGTAGTCAAGAACACCTCAAAGATAGTTTATTCATAAAAATTTTATATTTATCAAAATACTGATAGGACATGTGGTTTTGAAACCTGAATATTTTATAAAATATATGATCACTCAAATATCATTTAATCATGAATAAAATAATATATAAATCTTAACATAAATTAATTGAGTTCAAATGTAATGAAATGAGATAAGTGTGTTAAGTATGCATACAAAACTACATTTAAATGATAGGATCCATGGTGTTAGAAGATATTCCATACCTTATGAAAAATATCTCTGGTTGGAAGGCATGATATGGTGGAAAAAATTTATTTTCCAAGAAGAAGTTTCATTTTGTAGTTTAACTCACTCTTTACCAAAATTCATGAAATATTTATATTTAATGAAGAAAAATATTAGTACGACACATGATCTTTGTTCTGGGTATATATAAATTTATTAGAATATTCTTATCTAAAACTAATTATGTTTTGAATATTAATATATGTTAATAGGGGAATAACGGTGGATAATAATTTCTTGTAGGATTTGAAATATATAGTTGAAGCATAACAATTTATCATAATATAACAATAATTAAATCTCATATACCTCTTATATATGATATGATATTCATGTGTAAATTATACTATATAAAGTTCTAATGTTAATGGGACGATCATTCCCATTGTAATGGAATTAAAATTATTTTGATTTGTGGGTGGACCCTAAATAAGTGATTTGGGCCTTACTATTTAACTTATGTTGATAGTAATCATTCCACAAAATATCTCATATGTGGTGTTTTACTATTATTTTTTAGGATAGAAAGGCAGAAGATTCCCTTTGGATGTATCTAGAAAATGATATTTTCTGTTCCCTTAAGAATGGATCATTTTATAAAAATTTATAATTAGGGATGTAAGTCATACACTAGGTTCCATGACATTGGTCAAAAACTCTAGTAGGGATTATGGGTCCAACACTATGGGACTTTGAAACTATTTTAAATATTTTTTGAGCCTTATGTTATATGGTTTCTCATCATGAAATAACATCTCATATTTCACAAAATCTAGTTTCATATGTCAAGGACCTTTTTATATTATTTTTTACTATATTAGAACGTTTGTGAAAAAAAATCGATTTCACTGAATCTTAAACCCCCTAGAGGTAATCATGATGTGAATGGAAGGAACCAAACATGAGTTGAATTGAGGGTTTGAGTTTAATAGTGATTTGTTGATTGAAACTTGTTTTGACCTATCAATGTTAATATATGCTTCAAGATATTTTGAATGATGAGACACATGGTTCTTTTCAATGATATATCATCCTATGATGGTGGAGAAAATATAAATATATTATATGGGTTGAAAATATTTATACTAGGATGTGATTTTGGATAAAAGAAGTTTTTAAAACTCAGTCCCAGATAAGTAATAAAGAGTTCACTACAAATATTATGAATATAGGTATCATTAAATTCATAGTTCATATTTAGGATCCATTACATAGATCAAAATCAAGTTTAAGGGAAATACCAACAAGATATTGTTCATAATATTTGGATATTGATAAAATAATATTAAAATTAGTGTCAATACTAGAATGGTGAAGATTTTCATGTTATTAGTATTTATAATTTGGTATGATATATTAAATAATTATATCACTAACTCTATGTACATATCAAGAATATTAGAAAATATATTTTCATATATATGGTTTTCCAATTTATCTCATATACAGAGAAAAAAATGGTAAATGTGTTTATACTTCGGTTAGATAAAATGATAAAAAATCCAACAGGATTTATGAATGGATTCATCACAAAAGAAAAAAACATGTTAATAGAAGTTATCTATGATGAAATAATAAAAAGGAGATTTTTCAATGTATATTAATATAGAAAGAATCAATAAACATATAGTTCTTGACTTGGGATTATCTTTTATGTGAATGTGAAAGATGAATTTTTGGTTAGGTGGTATAGCCATAACTATGAACTCCCTGATGAAAGAAAACCTATACGTTGACCAAGATCATATATATGTGGATTTTTATGTTTCATAGTTAAATGGGATCAAATTCACCAGAATTATTTTATTTCATGTAGGATGTACCACTCTGATTAGTATAAATTAATGTGAGATGGACAATATGTTATACAGTTTGAGGTAATATGATGAGGAAAAATTTATGGTTGTTTTCATAGATCAATCTCAGGAAAAAATTTTAATTATTCCACATCCTAGGAGGGATGTCAATGTTACTATGGTTCATGAATTGGGATAGTTTGAGGTGTTACCATCCAAAGAATATGGCATCATGAGATATGATATAGATTAGAGATCCCAAACATAGGGGTGGAACTCATGTAAATTGGGGTCATTTTAACCGAAAATACATTAATGGATAGGAAACTAAACACTAAGGATATTTAATAAATATATCTTAAATTTTTGGAATTTAGGACCCATATAATTAATCTCCCTACTTAGCTTAGGGTCTTGTATAATGGACCACACACCGTAAGATTTTTATTATCTAACAAGGAAATTTATGTTCTGCATTATGTTAAGTGACAAAGATATTGTAATATTTATTTTTCAATGTGATGGGGATATTTTTATTCTATTTTATATCAGATGACAAGGAAGTTTTCGTTTAGTTTTTCATCATCTGAAATGATGTTGTTTACCTAAAATGAAATTACGATACATTATTATTAAGAAATCATGCTTTGGTTTTGGGAATGATACACTATGAAAGCATTCCAATCAAGGTATGGGGAGTGTCATGGTAGATTATATGTGTTGAAAAATTTATTTTACACATTAGATCAATATTTAAAGGACTAATAATACGTATCATTGAAGTTATCAATGATAAAACATGTTTCTGATAGATTAATCAATAAAGGAGAACCTTCTTATTGATTCTATACTTGAATCGACTATGATGCGTCTCAATGTTATGCACTATATGTAACCCTTAACATATCAAGGGGGAAAATTTTAATGGTTAATATCAGTCTATTAACCTTTGAACAATAATATACTATATACAAATTAAAAGGTAGGTAAATTGGATCATAATTTGTAATACAACCATTATACTGTATCGAAGATAATATTGTGGGGCATTTATGGTAGTATAGGTTATCAGGTGAATAGACCATGGTGAATATTGAATTTTATTTAAAGAATATTTAATTTATTAATACTATTTATTATAAAGTATATTAAATATAGTTTCATTGAATTCCTTAGTATATTTATTATTCATTGAATAATAGTGTGACAAGATCTTAGACCTAATAATATACTCATGATAAAACCTTTTTATTTAGATACCATGATTTTAGTGTCATTTTTTGTCAATATTGTGTGAGGAACACCAAATATGTAAATGATATTATACGTCATAAAACTTTTTCTAGAAATTTATCTGACTACTTTATGGATATAACATTGAATAATTGAGATAATAAATCAATACAAGTAAGAATATACTTGACTAATATATATTTGGTTATAATCTGAACTCTAGTAACCCGAAGTTAGAGGTTAATTCATTTAATTGGTGTTAATACAATGAATTTCATCATGAAGGAAATACTAGTTTAGTATTTTTTTGATAAAAATATATATACATAGAACCCTTATTACATTTTTAATTAAATATAGGACATAACCAAGGAAATTAAATTACATCATTGAGTTCATTCTAACATTTTATCATTAGGTCATTAGGAAAAGGGAAGAAATAAAAGGGTGATCTCATATAGTAAATATGAGTAATATATAGCAGAATATATCTTGAAATCAATAATACTTAATAAATATAGCATGGTAAATAATTGAACATACATTCCATATAATTCAAAAACCTTTTCAAAATCTTAATCCATGGGTAATATCATTGTGAAAATATCATGGATAAATATAAATAAATTATTAATTATGGAAATGTTTAATTATTGGACTTCATGTTTCCTTGGAACATAATAAGTTTAGCATTATGACCCTTCAACATATGGTTTAATCATTATGGAAAAAACCCATTTCATTTCGCCATCTTTATCATCCCATGAGACTGCTGATGCATGAAGGGGATTTTCTATATATATATTCCCTAACTATTCATTCACAACCAAATCATTAATTATATATATAAATGGTAGTTCAAATTAATAAATAAATAAGACATGTCAATAATTATTTATATTGAGTATAATATATATATTAATATTTATTTCCCTCAAAATTCAATCAACTTTAAATGTAGATACCATATGTAAAAATCATATATGTTTTAGGAAATAATTAAAAAAATAGATTCTGTTTATCAAACATAAATAGAAAAATAACTTGTAGAAATAATAGTCGATACAATAAAAAAATTTCACACAATATCATAGAATGAAATAATCAATGAATTATAATTTTAAGACAATGATTGGAAATTTAGTTATGAAATCCCACACCACTTTGTAATCATTTGAATCTTATTCCCCATAAAAGTGCACATTTGAAACAAAAACATAAAATATAATGATAATAAATAAATTCATGATATAACATTTCAAAGGAGTCATATATATACACCACACAAATTAAATAAGTGGTGAATAAATCATATGTCTCACTAAAATAAAAGTGAGATGAAAAACCCATTCCTGACACATTTTTTTTGTTTTAGGTGTTTTAACAAAATAATGTAATGATTAAATATTTTTATTTATTTATACCAGAACCATTTTCATTTTTATATGCATATTTTGTTGTTTATGTTTTGATTCATTTGTATATGATATGGTTATGTATTCTATAGAATGGTATTAATTATATTAATATCATATTTAAATATTAATTATAGTTTTACAATCATTATTTAATGTCGAACATGGAAAATGAATACCATTTCGTCGTGGAGGCTGCAGGTCATACGTACCCATGTGTGACTATACCATTCCACTAATGGTTAAAGGGGAAGTAATAGGATGGTATATTAGTAATAAATAATTAATATCACTTCATTAGTACCATATATATCAATTATTTACATCATTATACCCATCCATGTAATGTGGTGGGAAAATCAATTACACCACAACATGGAGACGGTAAGTCGCACATACGCATGAAAATCACTTTTGTTTTTCATAGGATGGATAAATCATAGAGTATGTTTATCTAATTATAATAACATATCATAATATATATGATATTAATGTTGTGACTTTACCATGGATGAAACTCATGTATAGTAAGTGGAAGAATAAATATATTTGGGAAAGTTGATAAACACGATTTCCTCTTCTACAAAGGGGACCCAATATAACATCTATTAAGGGACCTTGGGTAGGTCTTTTTAAAATCTCAAGAACTAAATAACAAGAATAGATATAATGGTAAAACAATTGGATAGGGTGTGGTCATGATATAAGGCTGACAATAGTGTGAATAAGTGGGGGAGGATGCGTCCTTTTATAACTGAGGTGCGGGGTACATTTGGAAACTGAAAAAATATTAAAATAATATAAATTAATCATAAAATTGAATTGGATAAAAAGTGGGGTATTTATAAGATACGATGATTATGGGTATTTATACTCTCTTAAAAGAATTTTTTGAATATTTTTGGTATCGTTACTACCCTTATCTTTAAGTTTTAATCCATTGTTAGACACATTAACTCTTACCGTGACAACATGGTTTTTTACTATTTAAAAGGTAATATAGGTAAAATAAAATTACTAATAGAGAATAAATGAATAATGGGTGATATATTAAACAATATACCAATTTTTGGGACAATTATTTTATTTTTACAAATTTTATAGCATTTAATTATTTATTATATATTTTAAAATATCATCACTGTCAATTTTAACATTATTAATTACATGACTTTTTAAAAATATCATAAACAATTATATATTAGAAAAAAATATTTTAAATAATAAATAACATATCAAATTAATCAATATAATTCAATAATGACATTAATAATTTATAATTCTATTTATTGTAATATTTTTAATATCATTTATTTGATATTTCCATTAATTATACATTCACTACATCATCATTGTGTCAACAACTACTGTAGTTATTTAATCACATAAAATAATTTAAATTTAATTTTTTATGTAAATAAATTATATTTTAAATTTATATTTATATGGAAATATGATATATAAATAAACCTATATTAAAAATGCTATTGTTATTAAAAAATAAGTATATCATTAAATCATTTTCATTAAAATAAAATATTGTAAACAGAATAAATTCAAAAAAGTGGATATAATAAGTCATAAAATAGTACCAAGGATGATTTTGTTCTAAAATAACACATCCAATAAATATCAATCATATGCTATGGTAATTTTCTAAAATTTATAAAATTATTTTTACCCTTATTTACTAAATTGACACTTAACCGGGGTAATACAAATTTTTAAATATACTACTAATATTGTCGAAAAATAAAATATGTAAATTTTATAAATTCGGACCTTATTTTCAAAATATTTAATCCATTTCTAAAATATAACACAGAATTTTCTAAAATTAATTTAAAATCAATCTCATTGATGGGGTGAAAAAAATAGGTGAATACAGTGAAAACTCTCAAATGATTATAATGTTTTTATATCCAAAATCACAATGAAATTGATTCTAATGACATAATTGGGATTAAATGATATAAAATTGATCTAATTATACTTTGAAAATAATAAAAATAAAATATAACACTATAAATTATTTATATGAAAAAACTTTTTTAAATTAAAATATAGTAGTTTTCACTATTTATAAAAAACGAAACATATCATAAAAATACCAAAAATTTTAAAAAAATTAAATTTTGATAGTACACATTAAAATATTGTGTTATTTCTTCAAAGAGAATTTATAAATTTTTCATAAATTTTTCATAAAATAGTGCACCATTAAATGGAATCAAAACTCACTTTAATTTTGTTTTCTTTTTATATGTAACATTATATTTATTATAATTTTATTCATATAATATCTACTGGATGAATGTAAAAACAATTTAATATTTAAAAAATATCTAATGTGGTAAATATTATTCATTCTTTCTAATTTAACAGCTTGGTTATATTAATATTTTACGGTCCTGTTAATTTTGGTGTTGCATGCAACATATGCTTCCAAAGAAATTGATTTTTTTAAGAAGATACATACCTTAAAATATTGGGCTGTTATATTTTTCCCTCCTTAAAAAAGTTTATTACTCTAAATTTTCTTGAATATTATTTTAATAAAATGAGGGTGGTTATTGTAAATAAAATTCTTAGGATCCCATGTGGTTCTTCAATTTTATTGTTTCTCCAATGAACCATTACCAATGGGGTCATCTGATTCTTTAACACTTTCTCTCTAGTGTCACAAATATCTATTTAACCTTCATAGTATGATATTTCAACTTACAATTCTATTTCTTCATAGATGCGTACATATGTGGGGTATGGAATATACTTTCTTAATGATATGTGGAACACAACACGAACATTGGGTTTATATAGTGGAATTAAAAATCGATAAGATAAAAATCCAATTAATTACCAAATTTCAAATGGTCTAATATACATGGGGATCCATTTCTGTTTCTTATTTAACATTATGACACCCCTCCAAGGAGATACATTAAAAAAATACTTGATATCACACTTGAAATTCCAAATCCTTTTCTGGGGTCAAATGTAACACTTTTTCATACATTGAACTTTCTTATTATGATCTTGAATAGTCTATACCTTTATCAGTGTCGCATCAAAAAGTTATGGATCTATAAATTTCCATTCACCAACTTCATCTGAACATGTTAGAGTATGACATCTCTTTCCATTAAATATTTCGTAAGTAACTATTTGATTATTTTAATGGGAACTATTATTTTAGTAAGACTCTACCAAAAGTTATTACTAATCACCCATATATTCAAAGTTAGGTGAGTATGATCTCAACATGTCATATAATGTTCGAATAGTCCTTTTAGACGTTCAACCAGTTTTAGGATGGTAGGTTGTTGTCCAATATATCTTAGTATCTTGAAATTTTTGAAGACTCTTTCAGAATTTATATATAGAATTGGGATCTCAATAAAAAATAATAGATAGAAGTATACCATAATGTCTTAAAAAATCAATAAAACAGTGTCTTTCTAGGTCTTAAAGAGATAAATATTCTCCTGAAGCAATAAAATTTTCTAATGTTGTAAAATGATAAACAAAAATATAGATAACATCAATCCTTCTTGGAGTCCTTGGTAGTCTTGTGACAACATACATCATAATATCATCCCATTCCCACATACTTATAGGAAGAGTTTGTAGGACCCCATTATGATGATTTCTCTTAGCTTTAACTTGGTGAAAACCCTAACATCATGACACATAAATTGATTTTTTTTGTAAAACACCCCCATAAAGAGTACTCTTGGTATGTTGTGGTTGTTATTATGTTTTTTGATTAATCCCTGTGACTTTGAATGAGTATGATTGTTGTTTTCAAAATAATGTTTTTATTGTGGCACAATTTCCTAGTTATTTATAAATTTTTGGCCCTCAATATTTGGAATATGAGTTTTGAAAAGGAAGGATTTTTGAAAAGGGGAGAAGTGTTTGTGGGAATCAAAGGATGGTTTTTAGACCCTGAATCATGGTACGTAGACTGAGTATGGGAATATTTTAACAGGACGGTAACATTTCACATAATGAAAAATGGTTTTTGGAACTCTTCCTATTCAGGGATGGATGGATTTTCATGGGATGGTTTTTTATTGGTAGATATGAGGTGGTTATTTGGGGATCCTCGATGGCTATATTTATGGATGTAGGGATTTTTACCATCCTGAAGGAATAAAAGAAGTATGCAGACCATGTGGTGAAGAATAATTTGTGAATGAAGATATATGTGGTGAATGCTATACTGCATCAAAGATTTCATAAATATCATATTAGCGTATTTTGCAGATCGAGTTTCTTATATAAGGACCACTAATCCCAGCATTATGAGATCAATTTTCGTATGAAAACAAATTCTCAATGAGAATTCAATGATGTACGAATGTGGTTAGTGAGGGTGAATTCCAAGAAGCCTGAAATAGTTTAGGAAGAGAATATCGTGAAAGGAGAATAAGTGGTCCATGGAAGGAGTAGTCTATGGAGCAAGGAATTCTAAAAAATCAGAGGTTGTTCATGGATTCCATACAGAATAGAAACATGCAGAAGTGGTATGTAGAAGAGGTACACGGTAGCAGCACGAGGAAGCCGTTAGCAGAGGGGGTACACAAATTTGGTGCGTGGTTGAAGAAGTGGAGGTAATACATGGAAGAGGTGGTCCATGAAGCCTACACGCTATACAATTCTTATAAGAAGTAGGTGGTTTGCAAAGGGTCTTAAATATTTCACGATAACTAATTCGGCTAACAAACAGTACCTGGAAAAGTGGATTTCATCTATGGGTGAAAAAGGAACTTCAACAGAGCATCCATTTACAGTTAAATATTTGTGCATCCAGGAAATAAAGGGACATACCTATCATTAAACTATTATTATATCCCATCCAAGAGTTGTGAGAAAAGGAAGAGTAAGATGTAGATTCTTTCCACCGATAGTGAACCAATGAAAGAGACATAGGGAGTGACGCTTGGGAATACATTGAGCAGACCTGACATCTTGTAAAGGTAGTTATCGAAGCCATAGAAGTGATCTCACCCGACATTTGTAATTAGCAATGAGATTTCGTGGATTTGGTGCATCGGCACTTCACCATTGTTTTTTCCATTGATATAGTCCAATGTGGCTGATCTATGTAAATTCCTTATGTGATGTGCATGATTTAATATATGATTATATATTTCTTTATGATAAAGAGAGAAGTGCGCTTTGTTTGATGATTAAACAAGATCCTAAGGGGAATGATTTTTAATATGTCATGCCTTAATTCACCCCCCTCTGGGTATTTGACTGACTGGACCAAACAATAGGTATCTGAGGGTATGGTTAAAAGTTAGTGATTCTCTATTGGTAAAATAAATGTAGGTGGTCAATCACTAATGGATTTCAATCATACATGAAAACAATTTTCATCTATGGAAAAATCATATGAAGCACTACTTTAGATCTTTTTGAACGTATGTGTTTATAGAAGCAATGCATGGTATTTCAGCCCACATTGAAAGTGGAGCTTTATCAAAAGCTAAGAAAATAAAATGGGATGTTGATGATAAGGGTATCAATTCATTAGGGGGTATCTATATCAAATGACCTATATACAGAGGTGATTTCATGTAAAATATGATGTGTTATGTGGGAAAAGATACATAACGATTATGAGGGAGACTCTAAAGTCGTAGAATCGAAGCAGAACGTTCTATGGAACAAATATGTGGATATTAGAAGGTAACTTAATGAGTTTTTTAAAACATTATTTGATATGCTGAATTTATCCGGGGAGACATGCCCGGTCATGGAGAAATTACTAAAAATATAAATATTGTCATGTTCATCATCATAAAACATCCCCCATTTTATAATTTGAAGGATTCTATATTGGAATACATAGATAAGAAGGAGACAACATTGGATAACATTCATACTACTATTTTTGAAAATGAAATGAGAACTGATGATTACAATGCATTGTGAAAGGGAACGTCCAAAAAAGTGGAATTCAAGAACATGAAGAATCTCTCTATTGAAGATAGTTATTAGGAAGAAAATTTGAATGATTTCAAGTCATTTTTATCGTTAAATATGAAAAGATGGAAAGAAAAGTTATGTGGAAATTTTCTATTTTCTTGCTATTGATTTGGAAAGATTTAAAATTTTGTAGAAAAGTGTCCTATGAATAGTGAAAATGAAATTGAAGAAAATAGTGAATATCCCCAAAATATGTATTCATCCAATGTTGAAAGTAAGGGAATTAAGAAGAGAAAATTCATTAATAAAAAGTATCTACTTTAAATAGAAGATTAAATTTCTATAGAATCCAAGGATTAAGATTTGGAGGACTATAGGGATCATAAAGTGGACAATTTTATGGCAGTTGATGGAAATTGCATAACAAAATAAGAAAGTTACAATGAAGAATTGTAATTTGAAGGAATATTTGACCCTTAAGATGAATTAAAAGCTGCATATGAGGAGTTATATATTTAGAGGAAAAAATAAAACAATGTTGTTCATGATGCCAAGAATTATATGAAACAATAAGAATAAGAGAAGTTTGGGCTAAATAATGAAATTGAAAAACTGATGTCTTCAATACAAGAGAGAATAAATAAGGTTGTTGGGTATAAGCCCAAATTTGGAAAACAAGAAAATAGATATCGATAGTTTTATTGAAACCTGAAAAGATCAAATAAAATATATCAAAAAACATAAAGAGTATTTTTTGGTCTATTATGGAGTGTTACGAATAAAGAAAAAATTTGGACTCACAGAACATCATTAAGAAAATAGATAACACATGCAACAGAAAATATTAATCTGGATCGTAGTTTTCCAACATGACAAAATTAATTATCAAATGAAAATGATATGGCTTTTATGAGGATTGATTGAAAACAAAAAGTAATAACGATTGAAGTTATATAGTAAGCACACACTACTAGATTGATGATTGATTTGGGTACTATGAATAGTAAGATGATTTGGAGATACCAAGGGATAATCTATGGTTTTGTATATCCAAACAAGAATGTACCCCATATAATATTATATTACTGTTGAAATAGGGGGAACTAAAAAATGTTTGTTCCATATAAAGAGTTATTGAAGGGAACATGCCCCACATAGGCATTCATATAGAGATCAATTTTTAGGTCATAATTTTTTGGTCACTATTTCAGGTGTGGATTTTTTTGAAACATAGAAAGATATTGATCATAAAAAACATAGAGTAATGTGCCAAAATAGACTAATGTTGGTTTCAAGTAGAAGAAAAAGGTATCATCATGAGAGATAGAAATGAAAAATTGATTTCATGCTCTCCAAAATGAAGTTGGTCTGTCATATTCCTAGTATTATCAAGAGTATCAATCCATAACAAGTATGAAGTCAAAATCATGGATAAAAAAAAATATTTGAGCATGTAGTGGTTGTTGAAATTGCATTCCAGGCATTAGAGCACATGAGGATATGGATCCTTGATTGTGGATTCACCTCCCATATGATAGGAAACAAGGTTACAGTGATGATAATTATTTATGATAAATAATTTTTTGTATGTTTTGGTAATGATGAAGTGTTGAAAATTAATGGCTCTTGGAAAGAAAATTTTTGGGGAATGACATGAGATGTGTGGATGTCTTGGTTGTTGAAGGTCTTTGTCACAACATATTATATTTAAGTTAATTGTACGAATCCGGACATGCCATAATATTTTCCATGGAATTATGGGTCATTTGATCAAAGATTTTATTTTTTTGTTGTAGGTAAAAAATACGAAATGTAATCTCCATCTCATTGGTGGAGAGGAAGATATGTGCTTTTTTCTAAGGAAGAAGAAAATATGTTTTGGAAAAAGGTCTTCGACATATGAGGAAAATTTCATTGGATGATATGGGGATTTATTATTCATCTCAAGATCACCCTAGATTATAATGTGATCATGAACATATTTTTGATTCCATACAAAAAGGCATGATCAAGTGAAATATATATAAGGCAAAAGAGAAAAGGCTTACTAGACTACTTGAGTTTGTTCATATCGATGCAAGAAGAACAATTTTCTATGAGCACTTGATGGGAGGGGATATTATGTTCTCATCATTTATTAATATAGTATAATGACATGGGTATCAATCATTACACACAAGCCTAATGTAACACCCCAAGAGTTTGATATATATTTTTAATTAATTTAACTTTTCAAAATTTTTCATTTCACATGACACTAGAAATAGTTTTATATATATATATATATTAAGACACTAGTTAAAAAATTCCATTAAAAATCAATATCATCTTGGATTTTGATGCATGGAATACCAACTTGTCGTGTTTTACATGCAACACTGACTTTGCGTACAATGCACGCAACCCTGAGTTGGTGTACGATACCAGCTACACTGAGTTTCTACGAAATATGTTTTTATTATTTTAAATACTTTAATAAGATAATATGATTAGTAACAATTACATTTCAAATATATATATAATTTTTATATATAAATAAAACATATTGATAATAAAATATATGATTATTGGTAAAGTCCTTCGATGTTTACAAATACCGTTTTATCAAATAACATGTGTTTAATTCCCTTCTACTAAAATTTATTTTAGACACATTTAGAAATTAAATTTGATTAAATAAACATCATTTTTGAATTCAAAACATAAAAATTATCCTAGGGTTAATCTTTTCGATTTTTCTTAGAAACATAATTTTTGGATGAGTAGTGAAAAATACTGCCATTTAGTTAAAAAAAGCCTATTTTCCAAATTATCTATTAATGATAAATGATATTATAAATAATTTTTGATGTCAATTTATATGAATATTAAATATAAAAATTAAATTAAATTTTTTAGTATCAACTTCACTTTGAAACTGAATAAAAAAATCTAAATAAATGTTTTGACATTTTTCCTACTTTAAAACCCCGTTATTTCGTCCCATCGGCGAGATTTTCCCAATTTTAATTTTGCCACTTATGTTAATATTTGACCAAATTTATAATAATACAATGTTAATATTTGACCAAATTTATTAGTAAAAGCGATTAAAATTAATCCCAGAGGTTAAGGCCACAATACACTTAATTCCGTAATAAACATGAAAAATAAGGGTCCAAATGACCTAAAAAATTGTCCACCACGAATTGGATGTCCATATTAATCCATAAAACTTATATTATTTAGTTTTTTTTGTTTTTTCTGACTTTTGGTAGGTAATATTTGGTGCACACCAAATTTGTTTCTAAAAATTCCATGTGAGTCCTTTTCCTTCCCTATAAATGGTCACCACCTCTCCCCATTAGTCACACCACTCAAAACATTTATTTTTATCCAAGATCTACCCTTATAGACACCAAATAATCCTCCCTTAAAACTTTAATCCTACCTTTTGTCATTAAACATCTCAAGGAAACCTTTTGGCACAAACTAGAAGGAGTTACCCGATTAAGAGGTAACAACTTCTCTCAAGATCCTATCATTTATTTTCCTTCCCTACCCCATAAACTCTATTTATTCCATTATAATGTTACAAGAACAGTATAAATAATTTACTTGGATGTTTTTATTCAATTTTTATGACATAAATATACACAAACCTTCATCTAATAGATGTTGAACATACTGTTTCTGTGTAAGAAAAACCCCTACCTCTTGAAATGATGATCGTTCATTTCTCCTTTACCACCAATCAGGGTAGCCATTTTTATGAACCCTATTTTTATAAATTTAATATATTTAATATATTATGTAATTAATCTTATGAATTAATTTTACAAAAAATATCTTTTTACCATCAATTTACTGTTAATACGATAATATCGTTTGAGGAAGTGTGGACTACCACCCCTCAAAGTGAAGTGATTCGTTCACACACCACATAGATTGTATTAAGGGTGATTTTAATGAACATATTTGATATAAATTATATATTCATAGAACTTTAATAATGATATATATATATATATGCATAATTATATATAAATGTGTCATTTACATACTTTCTTTCAATACGATAATAAAAATAGAAAACAATTTCATGTGTACGTACATCTTACCGTCACCGTGAACGGTGTATTCCATTAGATAATTCATTATAATATATATTATTATAAAATAAATATAATGTATATACCTTATATTAATATTATTTTATAAATTCTGGAATCATGATATAAGTATATGGACCATCGATGTAACAAATTAAGACACATGCGTAGAACAAAGTGAATATTACCCAAAGTGAAAACTAAACATAAGATAGTTAAAAAAGAGGGTAATAAAAGTTTATAATAATGATAATATATGGTAAAATATTTATGAATATTATTTTATAAAAAAATAAAATAAACTTATATTTATTATAATGGATTCTTGTACGATTACAATGAGAGTCAAGACACAAGGTAAGCGAATTTTATCACACTTTTAATTTATATGAGTTACAAGCTACGATTGCCACTATTTCCTTCTGTGTGGTTTACATAATTAATATAATTTTAATATATGTATAATTTAATTTAAATTCTGTTTATTCAAATTCCCATTTTATGACCCTTCTTCTATTGGGTTCAGCTTTCCAAAGTTAACAAATCGGTAAAATAGTTTTGTCTGAATTTTCCTTCTTTGAGATTCATGTTTTTGGTATGAACCTAAAATCATCATTGAGGAGTTTATATACATCCATATAACATGTTATATCTTGAATATAATTATTTTAATGATATATTATGATTCATGTAATTTAATATTTTTTACAAGGAGAGTATGATCCCAAGTTACTGAGTGATAAGAGTTTATTGAGACAATCTGATGACTTTTCTAAGATTTCCTATTTTATAACTTCCCTTTAGGAAATATGATGATCCATATTTCAATTAAACTCATGAGATTCTTTATACACTATTATTTCAAGATATAATCATGTATTAATGCCATATTCTACTCTTTGGTACATAATATAGTTAAGAAAGTGTATTTAGGAAAGCCTGAATTTACAAATTCTTCATTAGGTAATCTATGTTTTCTAAAAATGTGTTTACGAGAATATTATGCCATTATCCTATATGCTTTTAAAAAAATCATTACCCTTTTTTTCATTTACTAGTCTCCTCAAGAGAATATTCTTATCACTTTTTCAACAGGTCATCCCATTTAACCTTTTTACCGTGCAAAAGGAATGTTTCCTTTTCACTTCGTACGACATATAAAGATTTACCCATCATAATTACTTTGATGATTTATTTTCTTTTTTTAAAAGGATATTCTTAAATAATTTTTTTTAAAAGTTATATTTATTTAAAAAGATTTTCAAAATTATTTCATGGCTTCTTTATATCTTTTGAAGGTATTTTATGAGAAAATGATTTTTGAATTTTTTTTATGTATTAAAAATCATTTTTCAAAGAAGAAAGGATATTTTACTCATGAAACATTTTTGAATGATATTTCAAAAATATTTTCCATCTATGATGACAATGATTTATATTACTCATTCCTTTTTTAAATGATCTTAAGGTTCTATTCACATCTTTTCTTTAAAAGGGAAATGATTAATGTCATTATGTTTATGAAATCTATTTTTCTTTCATGGGTTATATATTTATGAAATTTGTTTCCCTTCCATGGGTTATATGTTTATGAAATCTATTTCTATTTCATGGGTTATGCATTGATGAAATTTTTATGAAACTTATCTCTTTTCCATAGGTTGTGATGTGATGAACTGCTAGTGGCACACATTTCAATTTACAGGTCATGATTTGTTGTTTATAAGACGTATATATTTTTATGGGTCATGATATAATGAATGTTTTATTATATTGTGGCACATATGTGAATTATTTTACTATGAGATGGGTGAGACCAATATCTCCCTCCAATTAATTCTATAATGATATGATTTATATGAGCTCAAGGGTACATGGGTGGTAGCCCAATCTAGAAAATAAAGAGGGTGTTTGGGTTGTAGCCCAAGCCCAAAAAGAAAGAGGGCCTATGGGTTGTAGCCCAATCCTAAATAAAAGAGAGTATATGGGTAGTATCCCAATCCTGAAAACAACAAGGTACATGGGTTTCTAGTCTAATCCAATATGAAATAGGGTACACGAGTAATAGTCCATGATAAAAAACAAGAAGGTGCCTGGGTTGTAGCCCAATATTAAAATAAAGTGGGTACATGGGTTGATATCCCAATCCTAAAGTATGTACATGAGTTTTATCCCAAGCCTCACATGATGTAAAGTTCTGATTAGGTATCCATGACATAAGTGTTTCAATTTTTATATGTATGACAACAATCCTGTGTCTTATTCTTTCGTCAAGATTTCATGGCTCATGATGTTTTTTTCCTTAGGATGCATGTCTTATGAAGTACAATGATTTATCCCAAAGCTCATGTTTATGACCTTTGAAATGTTGGGTATGATCTCATAATTTTATGATCGTGTTATCATACTACTATATTCATTTTTATTCTTACATGAATCCATCATTTACCCTTACTGAGCATTTGAGATCACCCTTTTCTTTTTTTCCTTTCTCTAGGTTAAGAAAAAATGTTTCAGGTAGAAGTTTTAATGGTGTAGATCATTATGGGAGGTGTTGTAGATATTTTAACAGGATAGAAGATTTTGTTTCCATTTTTCAAAAGACACTATACTATTGTGGTCCTCTAGCATGTATTTTTGTAATGTACTAAATATTCATATAATATGATGTTATATCCATGTATGTTAGGTCTGGGTCGCAATAGTTGGTATAAAAGGAAATGTTTAGTCATCCTTTTAAAACTCGGATGATAAAACATCAGTGTTATCCCTATGTTAATTTCTAAGGACATGTCTAGGGTTGTCTTTAAGGATAAATTATAAGGATCAGTTAATTTTTAGGAAAATGTAATGGAATCATGGTAAAGGATTGAGTGTGTGGTTTCCTAGAAATGCATCCCTATTTGGATACTAAAAGTGTATGTAGATCTGGAACAAATGTACCTTGGGGTAAAAAATACAATAATTTATTCTGGGCCTGACTCATGGTAATCTGGTACATGATAACGTGCCTTGCTTCATACCTAGTTTTACACTCCCGGGGGATATACATTGGTAATTCAAAAACACTTCAAGAATAATCACAAAGTATTTAGATATAATTTATCTTTTAATGACCATGGATAAACACAAGGTGCCATAGATGATGAAATTTATCATGTGTTAGACATCCTATAAGTAAATATTTTCATGACAATGTGATTTTATCCTATGATAAGTAATTCTCACATTTGGCTTCTGGTTTTTTTCAATGGCACGAAACAGAAGGAAATTGAATAATGTTGAATGTGATGAGAGGTTTTCTAATGAGTAGTAAAGTGGGATGATCACTATTGTATATAATGTATAAATCAATCCTAATAAGTTTTCATATAATATGATTAACATTGTTTAACTTAATCAACTCTTAGAATCACCAATGATGATAAGGAAGTAGTTTACTGAGAGTTAATCTAATGGAGACCATGGAGGAATGAAGATTTGGTTTCCTTTATGTCAATAATGTGAGAATAATCACCTACATAATTGTCTTAGAGGAATAAGAAGGTGTTTTGACTATGGAAAAGAACACGAAGAATGTGAATGCAATGGAAAATTAAAGAGTTCTATTAATGAAATGGATGGGAATTTTTGACTCCCTACATCTTCATTGAAGGATAATTTTTTTAAATATCAAGAAAATTGTCATTATATAACCCGATGTCACAAGATGAATGTTCCTACTGAGAATTAGCAAGACCATCCAATTTTTTTCATTTTCTAAATAAACCACTTTTTGGGTTAGTGGAAACCTCACAATCAAAATTCAAACAAAACAAAGAGTCTAATACCAAATTCAAATTTCAAACACAGATTCCAAAATGCCACCACAAAAAGATCCGGCCACATACCACCTCCATGATTCAACTTCTCAAATTATAGAATCAAACAACCACTGTCACACCGCCTCGGTTAGCTGAACAGTGCCAGTAGATGGAACCTTGCAACAGAAACTCCAAAACATCTTCAAAGAAGCTCATCCTCGCACCATCGTTTTCATCACCAATGAAAAAACCGAAAACACCATGACATAGAAATCAGCGCGAAGAAGATCCACCCCCACAAACACCTCTGAAAGCCTCCTCGGATCCATCTCACCCTACCGACCTAGAAGGATCAATGGATCTAGAGGCCAGAGCAGAGTAGAAGCAGTCAGACCTCCATATAGAGCCATGGCATGGCATCACCAGCAAGCCCATGGAAAACTCATTGTTGAACCGTAGCAGACATCGTATTCAACAGGATAAAACAAAAACAAAAACAATACTGGACCATCTGATTGAACCAGAAACCGAAGCGCGAAAACACCAAAAAGACACAGTTGAACCAGACAACAACAAAAAACCTAACCGGAACGAGCAAAAGGTTATGAAGGATTCAAAAAGGAGAAAGCTACGAACACCGTGAGTGCCGTCGCAGAGAGGAGGAAAAGGAGCACCGCAAATTTATATAGAGAAGAAGGAGAAAAAGGGGGAAACCTAGATCACTGAAGGAGAATCGAACCTAGAAAGAGAAAAAAGAACAAATCGGTTTCAGAAAGATAAAAACGCGAATCCAGGAAGAGAGAAGACGGTTGCCATCGCCAGGGGAAAGAGATGGGGGAGAAGATGAGGTCGGAGAACCCGAGCCAGTAATAAGGGAACCCTAGAAGGGAGGGGTCTCCGAGAAGAAGGGAAAGCAAAGGAAGAGATCCTAGAGTGAAGAAGGTCGAAGAAGCGGGAGAAGGATCCGTCGCCGCCGGGAGACTCTTGAAACCCTAGGAGGGCGAGAGCGGAGGACGGAAGTGGAAGCCACGCGAATGGGATTGTTCAGTTAATTTTTTGATAATAATTTAAAAGAATATGTTGAATGGTCATGATGGATTAAAATGGTTATCTCCTGAATGTTAACATGTTTGAATAAGGGAAAGTATCCCTTAATATGTTCTTTATTTTAAGATAATTATGTATGAATAAAGATATGTGGGTTATAAATAAGTAAATCGAAAAATGCTGATTACCTTGGAACTATGTAATGATCTTTTTATAGGTGTTTTATGCTACCGCTAATGAAGTTTACACATTTTTTGGATTTTTGGAGTAAATAAAATACACTTTGGAGTGAGTAAGAACGCATATTTTCAAAAAGGAATTATGACAATCATGGTTGTTACCATGTTTCTAGGGAAGATAAAATAAGGGTATTCACATGTTTACAATGTTCAAACCAAGAGATACTTTGTGATACAGGGTAATCGATGTCAATATGATTACATGACTCTATTTATATAGTTTTGGATTTTCATTTTTTTGAAGGTTTATAGGGTTATCCATTCATGAAATGTTTAATTTAAACATTGGAGGACGTATTTGTGAACTTTGATTGAGTATAAAACATTGGTTAAAAGGATAATTAGTGATTAACATTACTTGAAGGTTGTCCATCATATATATTATATTAAGTGGGGTTTAAAAAAAACTGACATCATATATGTCAGGTGAATACCAATCAAGTATAGCAAGGCTATCGGTCTGGAACCCATGACCGAAGGATGATAAGGGATTCATGCCAACAACTATTTTACATGATGTCATAGTTAATGTGTATTTATTTTTAATACATATTTATAATGATATATTATTGTTAGTTTTTATAGATTAAGGCGTGATGTTTTTTTATGAGACAAATTGGTATAATTTTTTTTACTTTTATAGGCCTTAAGATACATTAAAAGAAAATTTTAGTACTTTATTCGTCAATGTTAATTTCTTGAAATTCATTCCATGAGGTAATGAATGTATTAGATATTTTTTAATGCACAAACAATGTATGATTTTTTTTATATAAATTTATCAAGAATTACTCAATGTTTTTGATGTAATAAAAAATTTTGTTCATAATAACTTAAATTATATTGAACCAATGGATTCTGGAATCATCAATGATTTATGACTATGAGGACCTCAAATTTTGATTGATCATTCATTTTTTTGTGATTGATAACCTCAATCAATCCTTATAAATATTATCATTTTCCATCCCTATACAATCTCTACTCTCAAACAATGTTCTCCTATATGGAATCCCAATTACATGTTACATTGGGTAACCGTTATTGTTCAAAATTTATATTTTTAAGGGATGTTTTAGTATCCATATTTATGATGTCAGTTTCAATGAATGAATCTTTCATGTATTTAACCATTGATAACATAGATGAATTTCACGGGTGAAATTCATTTTAAGGGGTGTAGAATATAACACCATGAGATTTTGAGAATTATTTTCAAATTAATTTAACTTTTAATATTTTTCATTTAACATGACATTGGAAATAGTTATTTATATATATATATATAGTAAGACCCTAATTCATACATTCATTTCACAAGCAATACCTACATGGCCTGCAGTACACGCAACATCGATTTGGCGTACGATGCACGCAACATTGAGTTACCGTATGATACACGCATCATTGAGTTTCTAAAAAACATCTATTTTATTGAAATAAATATTTAAAAAGGATTATATGAATAGTATTAACTAATTTTCAAAAAAAATAATTATAATTGTTTTATATAAATGAAACATATAGATAATAAAAGATATGATTATTGGTAAAGTCCTTATTTGTTTTAAAATATAATTTTCTCTAATAAACTACCATTAATTCCATTAAAATGAAAATTATTTTATAAAATTTTATAAATTTATTTACAAAAATAATCATCATTTTTTAATTCAAAATTTCAAAATTGTCATAGGGTGAACTTTTGTGATTTTTCTCAGAAACATTATTTTTTGATTAATAGTGAAAAATAATTCTTTTTTGTTAAAATTTGATTTTTTGTATAATTAACTATTAATGGTAATTGATATTATAAATATTTATAAATTAAAAGAAGAAGTATAATAAATATAATAATAAAATTAAATTCATTATAATCAAATTCACTTTGAAACTGAATAAAAAATCAAATCAAACTTTTGACCTTTTTACAACTTTAAATCCTGTTTATTTTATCCCGTCTACAGGATTAACAGTAATCGTAATTTTTCAAATTATGTGATTGTAATTTAAAAATGATAACATAAACCATTTTATTCAGTTTAAAAATCAGTTTCCAATAAGACCATGTTATTTTTTTACCAAAATGATTAGTACAAGTGATTAAAATTAATCACAATGGTTAAGTCTAAACCATGTTTAATTGGAGACTAAACCTTAAAATTAGGGGCACAAATGACCTATAATCTTGTAGAAAAGCCATTTTATATCCATAGTTTGGACATTAACCTTCAATTATTTATTTTTATTGGGTTTTTATGACTTTTTTAGGTAATAACATGTGCACACCTAATTTGTTTCTAAAAATCCCATGCGGGTCATTTTACTTTCTTATAAAAGGCCACCGCCATTACCCATGAGACAGACCTCTCAAATATTTTATGTTCATCCATTATCTAACCATGTATCCTCCCAAAAATCCTCCATTCAACCTTGAATCCTAAATTTGGGCTGAAATCCTCTCAATAAAACCTTTTGTCCCAAACCAAAAGGAGTTACCAGATTTAGAGGCAACATCTTCTCTCAAGATCCTTTCTGTTATTTTCCTTCACCATCCCCTCAACATAATTAATTCCAATATTATGGGACAAAAGCTGTATAATACATATAATAGGATGTTTTTATGAAACTATTCTTAAATATAATTACACTCAACTCTATTTAATGGATGTTGACCATACTGTTTCTGTGTACGACGAAATACAACCTCACGAAACGATGATTGTTCATTTATCCTTTACCACCAATGATGGTGGCCATTATGTGGGAAAATATATTTATATATTTAGTATATTATATGTATTATGTCTTTAATCTTATGTATTATGTTTAAAACACACATCCTTTAACCTTCCAATTGGTGTTAATACAATAATCTTGTTTGTGGAAGTGTGGATTACTACCCCCTCAAAGCGAGGTTATTCATTCACACATCACATAGAATTTTTTAAGGATGGTTTTAATGAAAATATATGATATATATGATTTATTCATGATAATTTAATAAATAAGTTCATCTACACGTATATATACATGTGTCATTTACATACTTTCTTTCAATACGACAAAAAATTGAAAACACCATTAATGCGTACCTACGACTTGTAGTATCTATGAAAATTGTATTCCATTATGTACTTCACTATGATATAGATTATTATAATATAAATATAATGTATTTTTCTATTATTTATATCATTTTTGAAATTCTAGATTCATGATATAAGTATAAGCACCGAAGATGTAATAAATTAAGGAACATGCCAAGAACACAATGAATATTACATGAAGTGATACTTTTACACAAGATCACTAACAAGTGGGTAATATGAAGTTATAATGACACATATATGTTGATATATATAAGAATATGATTCTTTAAAATATTTATAATAATATTTTATTTATTATACAAGAGGCTTGTATGAGTACGAAGAGAGTCAAGACATAAGGGAAGGGGATTTCATCACACTTTTAATATCTATGAGATACAAGCTATGTTCGCCACTCATTCAATTTTTGTGAATTCTATAATAAAAATTATTTTTATATGTATCATGAAATTAAAATTTTTGGTATTCACATTCCATTTTGATGATCCTTCTTCCATGAGGTTCATCTTTCAAAAGTTACCAAATCTATAAAATGGTGTTGTCTCAATTTGCCTTCTTTGAGACTCAGGTTTTGTTATGACCCTAAACACTTATAAAAGGTGTATATACTTCTATTTTACAGGTTATATCATTAATAAACATATTTTAATGATTTATTATGATTCTATTCATTTCAAATTTTTACATGGAGAGTATTATCCCAAGTCACTGAGTTGTAAGATTATATAGAGACAATCTGATCGTTTTCTAAGATTGCTTATGTTTTTTCTTCCCCTGATGAAAAATTATGATACACCTCCCAAGAATATTCATGAGTTTCTTTATCCTATGTTATTTCATGATATACTCATTTATTATTACCATTTTCTACTCTTTTTATATAATATAGTTAAGAATGTATTTTTAAGAAATCCCAAAATTACCCTTACTTCGGCCAGAAATCTATGTTTTTAAAACATGGATTCAAGAATATTATACCATTATCCTATAAGATTTTAAAGACATGTTTACCCATTATTTATTTTACTAGTCTCTTAAATGGAATATTATTTTCTCTTTCCATCACAAGGAATTCCCTCTAACTATTTTACGTTGCCAAATGAATGTTCCTTTTTTACTTTATACAACGTGTACGAAATTAGCCACTGTCATTCCTTTGAAGAACCCTATTCATTTTCAAGGGTCAATATTCATGAAATCGTATAAAAAGTAATTTCCTAGGAAACATATTTTCAAAAAGGTTTCAATTATTCAATATATGTTCTCAAGGAATTTTATGATAAAATTATTTTTAAATGGTTTAATGTATTATAAATCATTTCTTAAAGAAGAAAGGATATTTTTCATAGGATATGTTTTTGAAATATATTTCAAACCTATTTTCCTACTAATATGAAATATATTTATGTTACTCATGACCATATTGTAAAATATCTTAAGGTTACATTCATATTTTTTCTATGAATGGTTCTTGCATAATTTCATGGTCTTTATGAAACCAGTTTCAATTTCACAATTTATATGTTTATGAAATCAATTTATCTTTCATGGGTTATATATTTATGAAATACATTTCCCATTAATAGGTTATACTTCTATTTAATGGTTACAAATCTTATATCTTTTTCATATGTTATGATATGATGAAATGTTAATGGCACCCATTTCATTTTATGGGTTTTGATTTGAGGTTTACAAGACCTATATATTTTTATCCGTCGTGATATTATGAATTTTTTATTATCTTGTGGCACATGTGTGAATAGTTTTACTATGAGATGGATGGGACCTAAATCTTCCTCTAATGCACTGGGAAATGATATTTTTAATATGAGCTCAAAATGTATATGGGTTGTAGCCCAATTCTGAAATGAAATAGGGTGTTTGGCTTGTATCCCAAGCCCAAAAAGAAGAGTGTGTACATGTTGTAGCAGAAGCCTTAATGAATGAGGGTACATAGTTAGAAGCCCAGTCCTAAAAACAAGAAGGTACATGGGTTGTAGTCCGTGCCTAAATGATTGAGGGAACACTGTTAGTAGCCCATGTCAAAAAAACAAGAAGCTACATTGGATGTAGACCAATCATAAATTAATGTGGGTACACGAGTTGCTAACCCAAGACCAAAGTAGGTACACAGGTCATAGCCCAATCCTAACATGTTATAAAGGTCTCAGTAGGTAGCCCTAAAATAAAATATTCTTTTATTATATGTATTGCCAAGTCTAATGTCTTATTCTATAGATATGATTTCATGGATCATGATTTTAATTTCATTATGAATCATGTGTTATGAAAAACCATGATTTATCCCATATCTCATTTTTATGACCATTTATTTGCACGGTATGATCTACTAATATTACGACCATGTTATCATACCAATATATTCATGTTTATGCTGACATGTCTCCCTTATTTGCCCTTATTAAACATATGAACTCATGAATTTCTTATGTTTCCTTTATCTAGGTTATGAAAAATAGTTTTTGTTAGAAGTGTTAATAGTATAGAACATTATAGGAGACATTGAAGATATTTTAATAGGATAGAAGATTTTGTTTCCACTTTTCCAAATACACTAAACTTTTATGGTCCTTTGGAATGTATTTTTGGTAATTTAAAAAATATTAATATAATATTATACAATGTCCATGTATTTTAAGCTTGAGTAACTATATCTGAGATGTTTAATTGAATTTCATGATATTAAAAAGAAGTTAAAAAGGTGTTAGGTCATAAAATCCATTAGAACCAAACAGAAAATGTAATAGTGTTGAAAAACTATCAAGTGGAGGACTATATTGAGAAACTTGAGATAAGGCATCAGGTTTTAGTGGTAATAACTCTATCATAGAATGAAGTAATTGAGAAAAGAAATCAGATTTTCAATAACATGGAAAGAACAATGCTCATTTATGAAGATCTTCCAGAGAATGTTTGGAATGAAATAGTGATGACAAGAGTCTACACATACAATAGATCGATACTATATCCGATATAAGAGAAGACTCCATATCAGATATGGTATGGAAAAAATCCATAATATAAGTAATTTAGAGTCTTTGGTAGAAAGTTAATCATTCTCAATTAAAAGAAACATAGAAAGTTTGAATCCCGTGGAGATAATGGGATATTTATTGGAAATTTAAAGAAAATAAATGCATACAAACGATTCAATAAAAAGATAGGAAAGGTAGTTGCAAGTCGTAATGTAACAATAGTAGAGAATGAGAACTATCTTAAGTAAATATATGATTAGTCACAAGATGATAGTGATGTAGAGATAAGTATATCATGGGATTATCTAGTTCTATAGGATTATTCAGATGATGATTCAGATTAAAAAAATATAGAGAATAATTTTTTATCTACCCAAAGATAGAATATGAGAGCCAGAATTAATTGATATATCATAATTGTTGATCAGATAACTCAAGTGCATACATGGTGGATGGATAATATAATATAATAATCATACATATCACATGTAGAGCCTAAATGTTTTGATGAAGTTTTGGTGATCAGAATTGGGTACGGACTCTGAATGAAGAGCTTGATCAAATTTACAAAAATTTAAAATGGGAGATTGTATCAAGAATAATAAAATAATTTCATTGGGAATAAATGGGTCATTTATAATAAGATAAATGAATATGGTGTGGTGATTCCAAAAAATCATGAGTAGTGTGCAAAGGGTACTACAAGATAGAAGGAATTGATGTGGATGAATCATTTTCAATATTTATAAGGCTGAAGGTAATCTAATTGTTCTTGGACATAGCTGTGCAAGGAAATTTCAACGTGTTCTAGATGGATATCAGGTCAGAATTTATAAATGGATTTCTAGAAGAATAAAATTACATTGAGAAGGCAGATGTTTTTATAATTCTTAAATATGATAACGTAGGTTGTCAGTCGATTAAGGTTTTTATTGGATTAAAGAAACCACCAAGATAATTGTATACAAAGATAGATCAATTTCTTAAAAATCTTGGTTTCCAAAATAGTGGAGTTGATTAAAATAAGTATGTCAACAATTAAAGTGATCAAAGGATGATGGTTATGGCATTCATCGATCACATAATCTTTAAATGATCAGATGAAGTTAAATGCATAAGGTTTTCTGAATTAATGAAAATTGAGTTTTAAAGTGAATGATTGGTGAACTAAAGTTTTTCCTTGATTTACAGGTAAGAGAAAGAAGGAAGAGAAAATCCACTTCTCAATATAAATATTATGCATATATTTTGATAAGACAGGGAATGGATAATTCCATGGAGATGAATACTCAGGTGGAAACTGAGATGAAACAGTCTCAAGATGATGATGGAAAATAATTCAATGTAAAAAAATATAAGAAGATCATTGGGTGTCTATTGTACTTAATACTGACACAAATATACATTTTTTGCTACATGTCTACCAGAACCTTATCAATGTAAATCCAAGGAAATCCACATGAATATAGTAAAAAAGAATAATTTAGTATATCAAAGGCACTATGGATTTTAGTTTGAAGTATAATGAAAAATCTCAACCAGAACTTTTAGGATATATAGATGTAGATTTGGTCGGTTTAGAAGATGATAGAAAATTAATTTCATGAGGTGCTTTCTATATTTTTGGATTGGGTATTTCACTGCTAAAAAAGAAACAATATTTCATTTCATTGATCACCACATAACCTGAATATATTCTGGCCACCAAATCAGGAACACACTTATTGTGGATGAAATAGTATCTTGAGGATATGGGTGTTGAAGTGATTTTTCTAATCAAAATCAATTAAGTACTTCATGTTCTATAAAACTTATAAAAAATATAAATCACTCTTTGAAAAAGAACATTGAAATAAAATATCATTTTATCATGGATATAGATGAGAAAGGGATTATGATATTGGAGTATGTTCCTATAGAAAAACTATTTGAAGATATTCGAGAAACGAGCTTACCCAAAGAAGCATTTGAAAGAAATATACTGGATTTGGGAGCTCAGTTGACTCCCCACACTTGAAAAATTCTGGTTGTGGGTTTCCTTCTCCATAAGGTATAGTTTTTTCCTAATTTAATAATTTTTGTTCATTAACATATTATAGATAACCATATAATGACCTTCTAGTCCATTGTCAAAGAGGGAGAAATTTTGGATTTTAAAAGGGAGAAGATATCTTAGTCATGACATAGAGAGAAGCTGTTAGGTGGAGTAATAAGATTGTGGGTGTAAAAGCTGAGTTGAAGCTGTTTAGTAGAGCAGTGAAGTATGGGTAGTATTAAATATGACAATGCTTGATGTGATCAATCAAAGTATACAAATCAAAATAGTTGTGGTTTGAGATGATTGAAAAATAGTGGTGTTGGAATTTAATGTAGTGATTCATTAATGAACGTTGCATTATACTCTTGTTTCTCATGCTGATCATGGATAATGTTTCCTTAGGGTATGTGTTGATTAAATCCTTGATCACTATCTAAATCACAAGAATAAAATTCTATAATATGTTAGAAGAAGAATTAATGAGATATCAAATTAGGAATATTCTTTACACAAATCAAAATGGGGTCATTGTTTTGGAAAAAATACCAAAAGGAGTCCTCTCAGTATGTTGTGAGTGTGATTTTGTTTGTTGAAAGATCTAGGTGACTATGAATGAGTATAGTTGGTGTTTTCCGAAGTCGGTTTTCGAGGATGAATAATTTCCCAGTATTTACCAATATTTTTGGACCTTATAATCTGAAGAATGATTTTGGAAGAAGAAGGATTTCAGAAAAGAGGAGAATTGTTCTCAGACCACAATGGTTGGTATGTTGTGTCCTGGGCCCAGGATTGTTGGGCCCCCGCCAGGATTGTTGGCGCCTGTGCCCCGGTAACCAATCCCACATCGGTTGTGGAGGGAGATTGGTGGGTGCTTGAAATTCCCGTGCCTACCTTCCCCTCAGTAATGCTCTTCATTGCGGGTTAGATAGAAATGTATTTTATTGTATTTCTTCTTGCACATCTTCTCATTATGTTTGGAAGCTTTTAGAACTAACCTATGAAGGTACTAGCGAGGCTCCAAAGCAAGAATCCGATCAAAAGCAAGAACACGACGAAAAGATCAAGCCCGTTTGCCCACCTCACAAGAAAAGGGCCAAGAAGAAAAAGAAGAAGGCTTCAAAGGCATCTTGGAGTGATAGCTCCTCCTTCTCCTCCTTCTCCTCGAGCGACCAAGGTAAAAAATGCCTAATGGAAAAACATGAGGTATCATCTTCCTCCTCTTCCGACTCCTCATCCTCTTGTTCTACAAATTCAAATTCTTTCAATCATATGTCTTATGAAGAACTCCAACATGCTAGAGACCAACTTGAAAATGGTTTTCATGCTTTATCGTCAAAATTTGTTGCTTTAAAAAAATCTTTCAAAAAACTCTCCTTCGAAAAAGAACAACTTCTCAAAGAGAAGGAGGAACTCTCCCTAAAAATCCAAAATTTCCCAAATGTTTATTCTTTGGAATCAACCATTAAAGACCTAAGGGAATCCTTAGCCAAGTTCACCCAAGGTGAACAAAATTTGTCCAAACTCTTAGGTTCTCAACGAGTATCTAGAACCACCAATGGAGTTGGCTATACCAATATAGCTTCCTCCTCCCATGCACCCACTGTTTTTGTAAGGGGGAGCTCTAGTTTTAAATTTTGTAATTATTGTAAAAAACCCGGGCACCTCATTTATGAGTGTGATTGCAAAAATGCCCGGTACGGCCAACCCAAGTCTATTTTCTATTCCGACGAATTTTATAGGAGAAGACCCGCCATGAGACAAGTTTGGATTGAAAAATCCCTTCTTGCAAGTCTCACCGGGCCAAAATTTGTCTCTTTTCAAAATTCCTCTCCCCGGTGATTTATTGTCTTTATTTAGGGGGAGTTAGGTTCTTTTAAGCCTTTTTCTGAATTAAAATTTTTCATTCAAAATTCTCATTTCAAATTTTCAATTCAAAATTTTCGATTCAAACTTTCATTTTCAACTCTTGGTTTCAAAATTTTCAATTCAAAATTTTCTATTCAATTTTTGATTCAAAACTTTCAATTCAAACTGTTATTCAAATATTCATTTCAATTTTCATTTCAAAATTTCCAACAATTGGTATTATTTTCAATTGGTTTAAAATCTTGATTTTCAATTTTTCCCTCAATCAAGTTTTATGCCCCGTGCTATTTTGATAATCACAAAGGGGGAGAAATTTCTTGATTGATTGGGGGAGAATCCTTTTCATCATGCTTAGCATTTCCTTTCAATTTCAGTTTTTTACTTTAATTGTTTTGGTGATTGTGATCATCAAAATAGGGGGAGATTGTTGTACATCTCGTTCCCCTCGTTGTTTGATTTTCATGATCACAATCACCTTCTTATTTATCTAATATTGTGTTTTAAGTGTTGTGGATGATAGGCAAGAGATTGCCAAAGGAATGGCCCAAGAAAGCATCTCAAGTGGACTGAAATTCAGTCCACCGGCCAACCGGTGTGATGGCACCGGCCAGCCGGTGGACCTGGCAGAGGCATTGCCCACTGCCAGGTTCCACCGGTCAGCCGGTGGCTCTGTCACCGGCCAGCCGGTGGCATCCAGCCCCAACAGTGAGACCTACTGTCTCACCACCGGCCAGCCGGTGGCCTCAGCACCGGCCAGCCGGTGGCTCCTGGGCAGAACAAGTTTTCTTTCTCCAAGGCACCGGCCAGCCGGTGGCCCTGCACCGGCCAGCCGGTAGCCCAGTCAAACTAGCCGTTGGCTTTGACCAGTCAACTCCAATTTGGCCTCCAACGGCTCTTTTAGCCTCTCCAACGGCTCCGAAGACTCCCCAAGGGTTCCATGCCTATAAATAAAGGCCAAGGAAGCCCCGGACACTCACCGGATCATATACAAAGCCACCGTACACATTTTCCATCTTTGGCGTACCTCCGGCGGACTTCCTTCAAAGGAACCCACCTTGCTCCAACAACTTCCACATACAAGGAGCTCCTCCAAAGAAGCTTGGAAGCGGCCTTCAACATCTCCAATCAATCAAAGGCGCCCAAGGCTTCTCAACATACGGTTTTTATTGTTTTATTTATTTTGAGCTTTAAATTTGGGTTTGTGCCTACAAACCCCAAACCTTTCTCATCCCCCTTTATTTTGGGTTTCACATCACCACTAAGGTGTGAAAAGGTTACCAAGCTTTCCTTTAAATAGCTTGAGACATAGGTGAGCTATCCTTCACCTGTAAGAAGGATAGTGGGTTCTTACTAAACCATTAAAAGCAAGTGGGTTCTTGCTTAACCAATAAAAACAAGCTGTAATAGGTTCTAGTGCTACCTCAAAGCCTAGTGGGTTTCTTGCTAAAACCATTGAAAAGCAAGCGGTAGGAATCTCTCAATGGTTGAGTTGGGAGCGGAGACGTAGGCCGGGTTTTGGCCGAACTCCGTTATCAATTTTGTGTGTATTGCCTCTTTATTTCCGCTGCATCTTTCACTTTGATTTTAATTTGTTATTATTTTTTAAAAGGCAATTCACCCCCCCTCTTGCCATCATTCCTCGTTGTTCCGACCCATCAATTGGTATCAGAGGGTGGTTGGTCTCGGGACCGGTGTGGGCTTGGGGGGGGGGATGTTGTGTCCTGGGCCCAGGATTGTTGGGCCCCCGCCAGGATTGTTGGCGCCTGTGCCCCGGTAACCAATCCCACATCGGTTGTGGAGGGAGATTGGTGGGTGCTTGAAATTCCCATGCCTACCTTCCCCTCAGTAACGCGTTTTAAAGCCGTGAGGCCTGGGATAGCAACTGGGCCAGAGCGGACAATATTGCTGGGCCGAGGGATCCGATCCATCATGGTATGCAGAATCCGAATCATGGCACATGGACCACATATGGGAAATAATTTGAGGGACCTAAATGGTTCATGGAATAAAAAATGGTTCGCAGAAGGCTTTTAGTTCACCGAAAGTTGGAGGTTAATGTGATCACTTGTCATTCTCAGAAATGATGAGGTGATTTATGGAGCCACAATTGCAATATTTTAGGAAATAGAGGTAGTAATTTTGGCATACAAGAAGAAATAATGGTAGTATGCAGACCGCATAGGGAAGAACATTTCACGGGAAAAGAGAAATTCAGTGAAGGATGTACTGCATTGGATATTTTATAAATCCCAGATTAGTAGAATTTACGGTTCTATTTTCCTATAAAAAGACCACTAATCCGATCATTATATAGCATGATATTCTTATCTAAACATCTTTGATCTGGGAATTATGTACAGTCAATAAGTGGTTTATGAGGGAGAATTCTATGAAGGGTGAAGTTGAATATGAGGAGAATTCTATGAAATTAGAATAAGTGTTCATGGGAAGGATTAGTATGTGGAAGAAGGAATTTCATAGAATAATAGGTTGTTAGAAGTAGCAGTACATGGAAGAGGTATGCGACAACATGCACAATATTGGTACACAGTAGTGGAACATAGTAGCGGAACACAGAAGTGGTTAGTATAGGCGGTAAATAGAGGTGGTATGCGGTAGTGAATGAAGAGGTAGTATGTGGAAGATTTGGTACGAAAATAATATGTCCTATGTGGTTTAAGAAGGAAGAAGGTGGTTTGTGATGGGACTTAAACAGTTCTCAAAAGAAATTTATTCTAAAAAATTGCATGTGGAAAAGTGGATTTCATCTAGAGTTCAAAAATAGACATCAACAAAACATACATTTATAGTTTAGGATTCCTGAATTCATACAATTGACGGGAAATACAGGCCCACAAACTGTGAGTGGATCCCCTCTAATGGTAGTGAGAAAAGGAATAGGAAGATGATGATCCTTTCAACTAGTAGTGAGATAGAGAAATTGAAATAAATAATGACCCTTAGGAATTCACTGATCAGACCCGAAATCTTATTAATGAAGTGAGCTTGGTCATATAAGTGATATTTCCCAGAACTTTTAATTTTTATTCAGATTTACTGGATTTCATACATCGAAAAATCACCTTTATATTCTCCTTGGATGTAGCCCATTTAGGGTGAACCAAGTTAAATCAATGTTTCCTATTCACGATTTTATTTCTATTCATATATTGCTATGGGAGAAAGTGATAAGTGTGTTTTTTTAACGTAAAAACTAGATTCGAAGGGGATGGAGTTTTAATTTTTCATACCTTGATTCATTCCCCCTCAAATGGTATTTGACCTAGTGGACCCAAAAATATTTCTATATTAGATTATCCCACAAAAATATTCCTTCATATCCTTATATGTCAAGATACTACAAGGGAATATCATGAAATTTGAGTTAGGAGAATCATCTAATAGTTCTTTTAGTTGATCTGGTGTTAATGGACACATAACCACTTTCCAAATTTCAAGACACCATATTAACAAACAAATCCTTCAAATTTTACTTCATTCACAATGTTATATCTAAAAGAAAATATCATCATCAAATTGATGGATTTTTATCTTTTTCATCAAATATGGTTTGAAAATTATTTGAAACAAGATATGGTGACTCCCATAACATAGTAATTTTTGTAGAAAACTTTCATAAATCCAAGAATATATGATCTCTCTAAATCCGAAGCTGGGTCAAGAATCCATTATATTTCTTCCATAATGCATCTGCTACATTATTTCATTTTCCATGGTGTTAATGTTTCAGAAATATTAATCCTTCAATAACAAAAGTATTACTCTTTACCACATATATATATGTTTTATACGAATAGATGTAATTCAAACTGGTATGATCCATAAATATCACAAATCACATACCATATAGATAGTGTCTCTATATATTCCAAGCAATGATTATTTATTATTACTCAAGGTCACGAGTTGGATTGTTTTTTTCTTGAGTCTTCAACTACCTTGAGTCACGTGAAATCACTTTATCATTTTGTCTATGGACACAACTCTGTCCATTCTATGAAGCATTAATGTATATAAAAAACCCATTATTTCTTGATTTAAAATAAAAATTCAAGTATTTACAAATCTCATCTTCAATTATTCAAATCATTATTCACATTATTCTTTCCATACAAACACAACCACTATATGTGTGATATTGTTTAATGGGTTATCCAATCAAATTTTTTTTTGAATTATCCTACGTTAGTAACATAAAAAACCAATGAAATTAGGTACCTCAGTTATGTTCACTAGTGTAGTCCATTTTTGGACTATTTTTCTTCATAGGATCAAATGGCATTCCATCCTTAGAGACAATGTTCCCAATAAAAAAATTTCCCAAATAAATAATTCGGAATTTCAAAATTTACTATGTAACAGTTTTCTTATATGATTCTCATGAATTATCCTGATGGTATTCTCATGGTCCTCATTGATTTTTGAGTAAAAAAATTTATCATAAATAAATACCACAAAAAAATTATCATGATATTCCTTGAATAATCTTTTTATTATATCAAAAAAAGAGGGTTAGTTAATCAGTCTAAATGGAATTAATTTCTACTCATAATGACGATACCTTTTCGACAATATTCAATCATAATATATTCTTTTTTTAGTTGTAATCAGTGATATCTCTAATGGAGATCAATTGTCAATAAAAATTGTGTCTTATGAATTTGATCAATTAAATCATCAATGGAAGGAAGATGATACATGTTTTTTATTGTAATAACATTTATTTCTCTATAATCAGTGAACATACTCATGGAAACATATTTCTTCCTTACAAAGAGAATATGGACTCCCCATGGAGGAACACTAAGAAGAATAAATCTATTATAACTCAAATCCTCTAGTTGATTCATCAGTTCCACTAATTCTATAGAGGCCATTCTATTAGGAGTCTTTGACATTGAACTTGAATAATGATTAAATCAAAGGAAAACTCAACTTCAAGATGTAGGGTGTGTCTAGGTATTTCTTTATCAAATAAATAAATGTATTCATATACTATAAGTACATTCTCAATTTGATTATTTATTTCTTCATCCCTATATTTTGTTTTCTTCCCCCAACGGATTTCATTCAGTAGAGCGACTAGGGGTGGATATAGATAAGAATTATATAATTAAGTTTCTTCCATAATGATAAGGAATTCCATATCTTCATCTCAAGTATAATTTTATTTCATCATTTAAAAATTATTTCATTACAATTTTAAAATCTATTCCATAAGTATTATATTAAATTAAACCATATGTATGATGATATTTCACAAAAATAAAGCACATTTATGAGTCATAATGATGATATACGGACACTTATTTGTTACAATGGGACTTCCCTTATGATTTTTGAATGAAAACTCCCTTATTACTTGGAAAGGAAAATGATTAATTTTCATGGAAAATTGGGTAGATAAAAATGAGTGTGATGATCCAAACTCAAATATAGAATTGTATAAATGTGATGAAAGTATTATTGTTCCTTGAAAAAAGTAAATGGGTACTTCTACCTCAACTATAGTGATTGTATAAACTTTCCCATATCCTCTTGGACAATTCTATGGTGGATTCCCATAATGTTGATATATTTATTTCAATAATCACCCCTTTACTAGAATTTGAAGAACTAAATATCATTGCTTTTCTTCTTCCCCTAACATTCATGATATTAGTGAACCTTTTCAGCACAATTGTAAAGCACTCTTATGAACTTTATTAATTTCCCATGTTGTTTCATCCTTCAATTATCATAGTATTGAAATTTATTTATCCCTATATTCTTCGTTAGTGATTTAGCTTTTCATGGTTGTCATTTGACCTCTTCTTCTCTTGATTTCCTTTAAAGATATAGGATCTAGAAAATTCCTTATATGTTTTGGAAGAAAATAACACTATAACATCATATAATGAAAAAGTTTGAGAGGAAAATTCCCTTAAGAGATGTGAAAAATGACTATAAAATAAGTGATCAAATTTTTACTCTGGATTACGAATATAATTCATAACATAACATGACAGTATTGTAAAAGTATCCTTATATTCTGAAATAATTTCTTTCTCTATTTTATTTAATATATGGATTTTTGTCCTCATCTGTGATCCTTTTCTATGAGTGAAATATTTTTCAATGAATTATTCTTTAAAATCTCACCATTATATGTGTTTTGTCTCATCCTCCTCCCTAGTAGTCTAAATCAATGACATCTATTGATAATAAATTCCCTTTAAATAATATATTTCAAATACTACTTATTTATTTTCATTTCACCCCAATTATATAAATATATTTTTAATGGATATAATCCATTGGTGAGATACCATGGAATTAGTATTCCCACTAAATTATGGATTCTTATGATATGTAAAATGTTCCAAAAAATGTGTTAAAAAATTATTTCTCTTATGCAGAGTATGTTTTCCTAATCTGGAAGCGATATGCTCAACTCCAACACCAAATTTACTGGCTTTCTCTATGGGAAAAAACATTAATTTTTATGGATATTGATTCCATTCATTCCATTAGGCTACATAACTATATAATGGAACATACTGAGATATCCAATAATCTTCATGAGTATTTCACAAGAAAATAAAAATTCCTCTAATAGTAAAAGTATTAAAATATGACATGGAATTTTCATTATTATCATGTTGGTTATGTTTATTCTAATATATAGTTCCCAAAGCTTCTACTAAACAACCTCTAATACCAATTGTTACAACCCAAACTCCAATATCTCATAGTCAGTAATTACATCATTTAATTAGTATAAAATTCATGAAAATGAATCCAAATGATCGAATTGTCTATTAGTTTTGGAGAAAAAGTTACATGCACTAAACCATTATAAATTTCTAATTAAACATAGAAAATAAAAAATAAAATTTAATTGCATCATTGAGTTCATTCTGACATTTCATCTTTAGTTCTTAGGGAAAACAGAAAAAATAAAATGGCGAAATCAAGTTTATAGTAATAGTTATATATAGAAGATTCCATCTAGAAATTAATAATTAATATTAAATATGGAAATGTAAAATAATTTAACACATATCATATTTAATTCAATATAATACTCAAAATCTAAATCCATAGAAAATGTCATAGTGCAAATCTCATGTATAAAAACAAAAGAAATAAAAATTATGGAAATGCTCAATTATTAGACTTTCTGTATCGCACGCCACAATACCTTTACATTATAACCTTTCATAAGATGGTAAAATTATTATAGGGGAAAGTTCATTTAATTTTTTCATCTTTTTTCTCTCATGAGTATACCGATGGATTGAGGATTTTTTATATATTTTCCACACATATTCTTGCATGTCCAAAGCATTCAACACATATCAAAATGATTTATTTAATTCATTAATTAAACATCCTTATAAACAAGTATCGATAGTTAATAGAAAATATATATTTAACACTATTTTCCAAATAGTTCAAATAAATTTCAATGTAGAAACCATATATAAAAATGATATATTGTTTGGGAAATAATAAAATTAATAGATTTTGTGTATCAACTATAAATCCACATAAAAAATTTAAAATAAAATATGAGACAATCAAAATTCATTTCACATATAATCTTACCATGAGAAAATCAATTAAGTAGAATCTATCCCAATGAATGGAAATTGGGTTAGTAAATCGTTTACCACATTGAAATTAGTCGAATAGTATTCCCCACACAAGAATAAAATTTATATAAAAAAATCACATTTCATGAGAATAAATAAATTCATGATATAAAATTTATAAGGGTATATATATATATACCAAATGAAAGTAATAAATGAGGAATAAATCAAATGTACCACGATAATAAATGTTTGATAAAAAAGACAAACACCACACTTCCTTTAAGTTTAACATCCTTTAAACTCATTTATAATGGTTTAAATCATGTTATTAGTTATTACAAAACATTTTTATATTTATTATATATTATTTAACCTCTTATATAACATTATCACCAACATGTTAATAATATTTCATTATTACCAATATTTCGAGTGTTAACTACATTATCACATGCATTTTTTTTATATGTACGTACCGATTATAGTTTATATAATATAGGTACATCATCTATAGAAATATATTAATGTTATTAATCACATATACAATACTTAAAATTCAGTTTTATAATCATTCTTGAAGTTGAATTGGGAAAATTATTTGAATCATGTCGTCGATAAGAACAACTCATATATATATTTAGATGTTATCTATTAATTTATTTTCATTACAAATATGAAATAATGCATGTGGTATGTGCCTGATTGTTCATGAATATAGGATTTACTGGTTTTCAAGAGAAAGAAGGAAAAAGGAGAAAACCTGGCAGATTATGTGATGTGATTGCCTTATACATATCGGGTACCCAAAGCTCACAACCTAACTTTATTTTGGGACCAAACCACATGACTTGAATGGAAAATCCACTACATGATGGGTATTACTCGTACACAACATGATGCCCAGTCAATTTGCCGAATAAGAAATATGTGAAGAATCCGTGCACTGGAAGAATAAAATTCCAGGTACAAGTCATGAATAACAGTTACATGTTGTATACCTAGTCAAACATCCCAATGCACGAGAACGTCGTGCCATGCTAGAGATATGAAGAATACTGACATGGATCATGGTTACATGTCATGTACTGCAAGTACACATCGTGACCAAAATCACATATATAAAAAGAGAAACAATAGATCTTTAGAGACACTTCTAGATTAATTGTTTTTCTCTCTTTCGATTCCTTATGAACTCTCTCACCATTTTTCTCTACAACTATTAATTTCTTCACATTTTTGTGTACTCTCAATAATCCAAGAGTCATTGAGTCTCCATTATTTGATGCATTCATGTTCCACTAAGATTCAACTTTTCTTCTATTTTATAGGTAAGCTCTAGTTATAATTGTGAATTGATTAATGAATGTTATTTAAATTATCATTTCCAAATCTTTTGAATGATCATAATTTCATCAATGATTATCAACCCCTCAACTATGCTATCTTTTATTTATTTAACATCACTCTAACCCGTTATGAGTAGCTAAATCTTTCATGGGTAGGGGTCGAGTGATGTATCTGTAAAATTAATATACACTATTAAATCTGAACATGGAAAGTCCAACTGAAATAGTAATTAGGAATCAAATTCAACGCCTTAATAATTTTTTCGAACATCGCTGATCGGATGACAATCAAGAAAATGAACCTATCCTAGTTGAAGTCAAATGAGCTGTAAATATTAGTTCAATATGGTTTCTTCTTAAGAATCCAAACATAATTCACTTAGACTATTGCTATCTACCGATCACAGAATAGCTACTTCAAAGGTATAGCTAGGGGACTAAGACCAAGGTTAACTAGGGAACCCAATTTGATTCAAAAACCTAAGACAAAGGATCTTTATAATTTTAGACTTAAAAGACATCATTCAAATAGACACTCACTCAGTCATGACTGCACATTAGTTAAATTAAGACATCCCATATTAGAACTCAGCTCAGAATTCCCTAACATAAGACTCTAGAAAGGACTCCACTATAAGTCTAAAAACTAGATTCCCTTAAATCCAAAAAATGGAAGTCTCTTGGTGGACTCGACCCCTCACTACTACTATACTACACCATTGTAGTTAGAAAATGTTTAGGATCAAAAATAAAAATTCTAAATTTAAACCATAACAGATGATGTAACGACACCCCTGTGTGAGTGGCCAATAAATTTTCTTGCACAGTTTCTAGGGAGGCAACACCCAATTCTTGAAGAAATATGGTTTTTTGACCTAGGGTTACCTTTCCATTGTCCTATTTCTCCTTTGTTGATGCTCTTTTTGTGTCTTCTCCTACATTTTTTCAAGTTCATGTTAAAAGGTTCCTTGACCCGATCGAGGAAACTCAATGTGGAAAAACTGTTGGACTTTGATTTAAATATTGAAAGGCATTTCATGTCACTTCCCCATTCAACAATTGATACGAAACATAACAATGAGAGAATCAACCCACCAATCATCAAGTTATAGAGTACCAGGTGAAACCAAAAAAGACCATTATGGATTATGGTTCACCATCAATCCATAGGGCTACACCAAGTATTGTTCGACCACCAATTCAATCCCACATGTCTGAAATCAAGATTGGACTCATCCACATGATCCAGAACATGGGGAAATTAAGTGGTCTTCCATGAAAAGATCCCCATGATCATATCTCTAACTTCTTGGATGTCTTCAATTCATTTCACAACTAGGGAGTGTCATCAGATGCTATAAGACTTTGTCTCTTCCCATTTTCACTCAACGAATTTTCAAAAGATTGTCTCAAAATCCAATCCCATTGAATTCATTATGACATGGGATGAACTCGCAATGGAGTTTCTAGATAAATACATTCCACCGATCTGAACATGGAAACTTCACAATAAACTTCAGAATTTCTCCCAAGAAGATGGAGAATCTGCTTGGGGGGCATGGGAATGATTCAAAGAACTCATGATAAAATTTCCACATCATAGACTTAAAACCTAGATTCTAATGAAAACATCTTGTCATGGAAATCAGCTAGAATCACATATATTTGTCGATGCCACCGTAGATGGTGGTATGAAGTTTAAAACAGCCAACGCAAGAAGATCTACTATAGATAAAGATTCCCACAATGCCAGTCTCTGGAAAAGTTATCCTGGGCCACCAAGACATAGAATCCACCAATTACAGAAGAACACTAGGTTAGTAGTGCATGTTGAGGTGATAACTAAAAAGCTCGAATCATTTAATGTACCTACCACACCACCTTCCACTGCTACAGTCATGGATATACAGTCACGTGAGATGTGCGTGGAATGCACCTCAACCAAGACTACAATGTAGGCTGTGATGAACCACAAAATTTTAATTAAGTCAATTAAAATCGACTGAATCAACCATTTTAACAACAAAAACCATTTTATCATAAGGTTCCGACTCAGTAGTAGCCTTAGACCAATCAAGGGTATCTTCAGCACTATTTTAGTCAAGCCCGATTTTTTAGTTAGGGAACACGATGATATCCACCAATAAAACCTATCCCGATACAATACCCGTAGATATATCTGCAACAAATCTTCCCTGAGACCTAAACAAATTTTTTTCCCACCCATCGAAGACCACAATAGGCACCTCCACCACCCAAATGAGACTTGGAGAGTATCCAATCCACTTTCATTCAGAAATATGATCAAAATATGACTACACAAGATACTAATATTAAAAATCAATAATTTTTTTTTATGAAATTTGGAGATTCAAATGGGTGAAATCTCAAATACCATATTTGATAAACTACCAGGTACCTTACCAGGTAACACTGAGACATATCCATGAGAGTAGGCTATGGTCGTAGTGTTGAGGAGCACAAAAGTTTTGGACTTCCGAAAACAAAAGGAAACAAGGACATATGAATCACCCAAGAAAATATCACAAATGGATGAAGAATTCTTCCCTACATCAATCCCCAAAAATAGTTTGAACTGAGAAGGAGAAAGCCCAGGAAAAACAAAAGTATCCAATTTATGTAGCCACACCTCCATAAAATCCACCTCTTCACTTTTCAAAAATAGAATGGAAATATTGGCATGGGCCCAATTCAAATAGTTCCTCAAAACATTTATGCAGTTTCACATCAACATTCCTTTTATAGAGGCAATCACTCAAATGCAAGATTATGAAAAATTTATCAAAGGTATGCTATCAAAATAAATAAATATGGAATACCTCAGAATCATATAATTAAATGAAGAATACTCTATAAATGTACAACAAATCACTCCATATAAGATGATAGATCCAAGGAGATTTTCCATCCCTTATGCCATATAAGAGTGTAAATTTAGAAAAGCACTCTGAGTTATCAAATCCAACGTAAATATAATGTCTATGAGTGTCTTCCACAAACTTGGACTCAATGAGCTCAATGAAACAACTTTATCTTTAAAATTGGATGATCGTTCAGTCAAGTAAACATGTGGTATTCTTGACGATGTTCTGGTTAAAGACGGAGAATTCATTTTCCTAACAGCCTCTATAGTTTTAGACATGGAAGTGGATAGATATATATCGATAAATCTTGGTAGAACATTCCTATAAATAGATAAGGCCTTGATTGATGTTAATTAAGGACATATCATCTTCAGAGTCAGTGAAGAACAAGTAGTGTTTAATATGATAAAATCTATACAATAACCTAATGACCTGGTTGAATGTCACACCATCTCTATCGCTCAACAAGAAAGAATGTACATGGATATGGAGGAAGATAAAAATGATTTATGATCATAAAAATTGGAAGAACATGGCTTCAAAGAAGTCATCTTTATTAAACCACTTACCAGAGACACCATGCCACCATTTATCCTATCCGTCATTAACCATCCCATGTTGGACTTGAAACCCTTACCGAGTACATTTATGTACTCATACATAGGGGGAGTCATTCTCTTTAGCCTTCATTATAAACACCGAGCTATCTTATGCATAAGAAAAACAATTGTTTGATGTCCTAAAATGACACAAGAAATCAATTTCCTCGAGAGTTACCAATATTAAGAGAAACAATCTGTCAAAATTCAAACACTGGGTTTTTCTCGAGGAGAATTAAAAGAAAAAACAACATCAGATGCAACGCATGCTACTAATGAATGAGGTTGTCAATAAGGAAGTTCTAAAACTTATAGATGCTGGAATAATATTCCCAATTTCAGATAGTGAATGAGTGAGCCCCCTCCATGTGGTTCCCAAAAAGGGAGAACTCATAGTGACAAAAACATTGGACAAAGAACTCATTTCAACAGCACCATCACTGGATGGAGAGTTTTCATGGATTATAGATGTTTGAATACAACAACCAAGAAAGATCATTTTCCCTTACCGTTTATGGATCAAATCCTTGAATGACTAGAAATACATTATTTCTACTGCTTTATAGATGACCATTCAGGATATAATCAAATTTTAGCAGACCCCGTTGTCTGGCCCAAGCCACCTTCACACACCCCTTAGGTACTTTTGTGTATAGACACATTTTATTTGGTATATTCAATTCACTAGAAACATTCCAAAGATTCATGACACACATCTATCATGACATGGAATAAAAATTTCTCAAAATATTTATGGACAATTTCTCTCTCTACGGAAGATCATTTGATGTGCGTCTAAGAAATAAAGAACTAGTTCTTCATTTCTATGAGGATGAATACTTAATACTAAACTAGAAAAATTTCATTTCATGGTGCAAGGTGGAATTTTGAAAGGGCACAAAAACTCTAAATAAGGAATTAAATTTAATCCTACTAAAATTAATGTTATCAAAAAATTTACCAGAACCATCAACCGTAAAATAGATTTAAAGTTTCCTTGGACATACTGGATTTTATAGACACTTCATAAAAGATTTTTCTAAAGACGCACGTCTATTAACAAATTTTTTATCAAAAGTAACCTCTTTTGAATTCACTAAGGAATGCAACATGCTGTTGAAACACAAAAAAACATCTAACTACATCTCCAGTTATCATTGCACCTAAATGGGAAAAATAATATGAGATTATGTGTGATAACAGGGACCTTGCTGTAGGAGTTGTACATGGGTAATATGTTGGCACCATCTTCTGTAAAATATATTATGCTAGCCACACATTGAAGGAATCCCAGATTAATTATACGACTATAGAGATGGAGCTCGTAGCCGTATTTTATGCCTTCAAAAATTTATTTTCATACCTCATTTTATCCAAAGTTATCCTTCATATAGATCTTACTTCCCTTTGATACCTGATGAGAAGGAAGGATGAAAAATCAATATTTATTCGCTGGATTCTCTTGTATCAAGAATTTGACATCATGATCAAAGACACCAAGGGTATATAAAATTTCATCTCTGACCTCCTTTCACGGCTACCCTTGAGAATCATTAAAGAATAAAGTGACACTAATATTGAATTAGAATTTATGGATGAAACATTTTTTAGTTTCAAATCCCAGCCTTAGTTTTTTGACATTTCCAACTATTTTCCAACATGATAATACAACATGACCTATCATACCAGAAACATAATAAGTTTCTATTTGATACCAAACACTACTTTTGAGACAAAACATTTTTATTTACTCATTGTGATGATGAATTATTGTGACACTTTTTCACTAAGGAATATATACAACATGTGATTGAATGTGCCACAAATCACCAACTAGAGGCCATCATTAACCATAACACATAGTCGAAATGTTTCTTCGAAGCGTGTTTTTCCCCCTCATTTCACCACAATACTGGGTGATTATGCCATCAATTCCACAGATGCCATAGAATTGGGAACATCATTAAAGGAAATTATATTCCAAAAAACCCTATTATGGAAGTTGAAGTTTTTAACATATATGGTGTTGAATTCATGTGACCACTAATTTCATCACACGGTATGAGTTACATTACAGTTTTAGTAATTTATGTTTACACGTGAGTTGAATTAGAAGCCACAAAACATGATACAACAAATGTTGTCATGAATTTTCTTCAAAGGAATGTATTTGAATGTTTTTAAATTCCGAGGTTACTCATTAGTGATCATATAACACATTTTATAAACTAGCTAGTGTGTAAAATGCTTGCATGTGATGGCATTCACTACAACACCCGAACTCCCTACCACCAACAAACAAGTGTCCATGTCGAATTTTCAAATAGAGAGGTGAAGAAATGTTTAGAAAAAACCTTCAACACAAGTAGAAGTTATTTGAGCCTAAAACTCAATGAATCATTATGGGAGTATGAAAGTGTATATAAAACACCCATATGCACCACCCCATTTACATTAATTTATAGAAAACCATGTCACCTTCTAGTGGAAATTCATCATCGTTCATTCTGGACCATTAAGAAAATGAATCATGTTCTATAAAATTCAAGATAGGAACCGTTATTTTAATTGATAGAGTTGGAGGAAGTTAAGAGAGATACATATGAAAATACATGGATTTTAAGAAAAAAAATGAAAAAGTGTTATAAAAAATGAATTGAACGACGTAAATTAGTTCCATGAAATCATGTTTTTCTATTAAATTCAAGAGTGAGACTATTCCTAGGAAAATTGAAATCATTATGGTATAGTCCTTTTACGGTCGTCCAAGGTTTTCCTCAGGACAAAATTAAAATTCAATGTGATGGTGAACAACCATTCAAATTCAATGGACAAAGATTAAAAATATTTCATGAACAGTTCCACGTAGGCTATATCCACAGCCTCAGTTCCACTAAACTATAAATGGAGTTGACTTTACAATGTTAAAGGAAGCAATGATTAAGAGGAAACCATGATAGGAAATTTCAAGTTAGATAATATTATTATCCTCATCCAAAAAACATACAAATAAATGTTTATTATTACAATGGGACAAACACATTACAATACATGTCGTGTAACACAGGTACACAACATGAATTGTTTCACCCTTAAATTCAATATTTCTTCCCCATACACGACATGACCACTGTTTACATGTCGTGTACCTAGGAGGTTCGTTTAAAAAAACAATAGGTCACAAGACGAACAATCATGTCCCAAGACATTAAAACCCCGCCCCTCGTCATCCTCCCGAAATCCTTCCTATTTCACCCATCCATAGCCTACGAATCCCACATCCTTCCCATCCTACTCTTCCTCTCAAAAACCCTCACCACACCCTCTTCCCCTCCCCTTCTACCCAAACACATACCCCCTTTTTCCACATTCTCCCCGCAGCACCCCCTGCTGCCAGGGCATAGATGAAACTCCCCAAACCCTCCACATCCTCTTCAACATCTTCCTTATCAGTCTCACTAGTAGAGGAAAAACCTACATACAAGCGTTTACGGACCTCCACAGACATACCACCTGCACCAACCACCACATGCACTACACAGGCTCCTCAGGCGTGGTCCAACACAGTGACAATGTCTAGCAAGTATGACCTGCACTTTCACCCCATCATATGCTTCTCCAATCCGGTGCACCAGGTTAATCTTACGAAGCTTCAAGAAAAAACCATGTTGAAAAACCAAACAATAGATCTGCAAACACTCTCCCAGCTTTACATTATGGATGTCATGGCTGACCTCGTCGACACTTTGCACATTGAAACCATTATTGACATCTATGTGGAGATGTTCTGAGAGTTATTTTTTAATTTTTTTTCCACCTTCGAGAAGAGAAATGGAACAATCTCCATTGACCTCAGCAGATTCCCAAATGAGCTATCTCTTGCTGAGTTTGGAGTTGGGATCAATATTTAAAAAGTGGGTTTTGTTGCATCCATCATTTACCTGACGCTTCAGCTCCAACCACCTCTTTATATCTTTATGTAGTTGTCCCCATTGATAGCCCATGACCCCCAGTCATATCATGATCCTTGACTCACAAATTCGTCTCAGCTCTAGGGGATGTCATTACGAATTTTACATCATGACATAGCACATGGTTGGTTTGTATGAGGAGAGATGCAAGGAAAATTCAGCTAGATGGATGCCATGATTTAGGCAGTTGTCGTGGGTGGTCCACCAATTAATACAGGTACCCAATTTATCTCCTACTTTAGAGCACTTACTTATGTAAATCACGACATGCTCATGGGAGGTTCATTTATCACTCGACTGCCCCTATTTCTTGGATTTTAAAATGAATCTCTACACCTCACCTCCATTGGATTAGTAGAACTGATCGATCTTGTTCACTTTCACAAGATGAGGATGCTGATAAAGGAGGGTGATCACTAATTTTTGGCACCATGTGTAGTTGCACTCACACCCCCTGAGCAGGTAGATGAAGCAGTAGCAGTAACCCCAACTCTGTAACTGCCCAACTCTACCACACCACCTCCACCCAGACCATCATCCCCCAACTAATCACACATCCTACCCTCTCTGAGTTATGGCGACTTCATTAGAGTTTTAAGAGAATATTATCTAGATCACAACACATCTACATCTTCCATTCATTGAACCTCCCTCTTTTACCCCATCAACCGCACCCACCAGGACTATCTCTTCATCAGCCAACATCTCACACCCCTATCCACCATGCCAGACCTCCCCTATGATTTCACAGACCCCGCCACCCGACAACAATTTCAGGAAGAGCAGACCTAGTAGGGAAAGGGTGTTACCATTGAGCCTACACCACCATAGGTACCTTTCAGTGATCTCACATCCAAATACACGTCCCTCATAGAGACCAATACTTCACCACCACCCACCCCATTCCATATCCCATCCTCTATTACCACAACCTACACCACACCTACTTACCCATCACCGACTGCTACTACTACTGCTCTGATGGGCCAAATGGTTGAGATGCCCAACACTGGATTGACACTAGAAGAGATCTTTGAATAGGACCACTTATCTCGATTTTATTTATCATTTTGGATTTTATTTTTGTGGAAAAATTCATGTCTTGGGCTTGTTTTATAATTTATCACAATGTTTCCAATCATTTTATGCTTTATGGACCATCTTATATACTTGGCATTTCATTTTCACTTCATGAATTGTTCAGTTTTTGTGACTTCATTTCCAATATATACCATGTCATGCTCATCTGAATCCTCAATCATCCTTGATGGTCCCATTCCGCCACAAGTATTTGAATGTAGGGTAGTCAGGAACCTCTTAACTCACCAGTAGTCACCGCATCCCATGATTCCTTTCTTACCACATCTCCTCCACGCTCATGCAGTGGCACCATAGGTGATAACCTACCCAAACAACCACATTAACATAAGGATACAACCTCTATATCTATAATAGGACATAGATTCACTGGGCCAATGGACCCCATGAGACTAGTCTCTGTTCACAGTTGCTAATCTTCCGTTTTATGAATTCCTCGTTACTACATCCTTTTATTTTTACATTTCGTTTCATGTATTTCTCAGAAAAAATACGTAAATCTACCACATAGTGAATAAAATTAGTCTCTTTGATCCACATTTTTATTCTTAAATTCACACTACATTTACATTTTATCTAATGTTTGCAATATGGTGCTAGACATTCTTTCTCTAACAAATTTCAGGCAACATTTCAAGCTTAGAAAACTTCAATCATCCCCATGGCACACCACATACTCTAAAGAGCTATTGATTCCCTTTTATTTAAATAACATCCACAATATTCTATTTCTACTTCTTTCAGATTCAAATGGAACCACTTCCATGTCTATTTCATAGATAATGGGGATATTGTCTCATTCTAAGTGTGGGGAGGATACTCATGTTTCACTTATGATACACTTCAAATGTTGGTTGTTCTCACTAGTCTAGGAGACATTTTTCAAAATGATGATAATGATTTAAAACTGAAAATGTTAAGGATCTTGTAATTAAAGAAAAATATTAGAGAAAAATAATTAAGGATTGTGTTTCATTCCTCCCTAGAATTTTCTAGAATGATTTATGATTTTGGAAGATTAATTAAAATTAAAAATATTGAAATTATGATTAATTAACTCACTACATTATATATATGCCCTTTTTAATTGAAATTTTGGATTTTATTTCCATCACCCATGAGTACTCTCAGCCTAAGGTTGATTTTTTTTTATATGAGCATATATCGCGAGAGATACCTAGGTCATGTAGACCTACTAGAACATAGACTGATATCTTATGAAAGTGATGATTTAACTGGTTTAACATTAAAATGATTTAGTCACTCATTGATAGCCACTATCCTGAGGCCCACCTGACATTTATCCCTCATTTATCCCATAGTTTCAAAAAATGACATGTTATAATGATTCTTTTCAAAACCAATTATAATTCCAACAATGGTCCTTTTACAATTCATAAAGATAACATTTGAAAGAGTTTTTGGAGACATTCAAACAACATTGGAAGATTTTGCATCTAGAGACATAAGTGGAGCTCGCCTGACAGTGAGGTTATGGTCCGTATACCATTTGTTGAACTGTTTTTGAATTTTGTTCCTATGAAAAATACCAAATGAAAATAATGAAATAAAAGTTTTCTAGTTTTCATACAAAGAAGGTAAAAATTCACCATTTTCAAGACCGATGAGTCCTGCATATGATCATATGTGGTTAGGTGATGTATTTGAGATCTATACTAGACAAAAAATTTTTAAAAAAAAGAAAAAGAATGGAACAGGAAATGAACCTGATTATTTTTCATTAACCTACTTTCTATACATATAGATCCAACCCAAGTGGATGGAGTACCAATTTGACCAGCCCGAAAGACGAATGACATAACACTTTTTATGACACATTTTCCGTCATACTGTTGATCTTACCCTCCTTTTTGTGCCTTATTTTTCTTATCTTTCATACCTATGAATAGACACAAATTCATCTGAACACAATTTCTTAAGAACTCAAGATTAATTTTTTTTATATATCTTTTAATAGTGGAGATGTTAGAACCAGTGAAAGCATATAGAGAGTAACACGTACGCGGGGTACGAGCACAACTATGTTTTTATTTCTACATTATGTGATGAGAGAAATAGTGAGGTAAATTACAATTGGGAATATAACATATGAAATAGTTAAAATAATTTAATTAATAGAAGATAATTTTTTTGAAATCCGAACCAGGAGGCATGACTAACTTTCTCTACTTGACTGATTCTGTAACTTGATCCTTTCTCTGCATACACCTAATTTAATTGTATGGATATAATGGATATTTCTTGCTTTACAAATTTATTATCCTCTATAAAATATTTTGTTGGGACCTTATTTCTTGAGGAAAAGAAATAGTTCAAATGTGGGGAGATTTCATAAGAATAATTCATATATAGATTTTTTTATTCTTAATTCATTGATTTTCATTAAAAATATGTGATAATACACATGGATTGTGTCTGATTATGCAAGAATGATGTCTCTAATGGTTTTCAAGAGAATTCAGGTGAAAAAATTCAAGCCTGATAGATTAAATGATGTGATTTCCCCATACACATCATGTACTAAAGGCTCACTTCCTAAAGTCATGTTATGAATGAAGTCGCAACCAAACCATGCTACCAACAAGGAAAATACACTACATATTGGGAATTCCTTGTACATGATGTGATTCCAAGTCAAAGCACCAAATGGGAAATCCGTGAAGAATCCACACACAAGTAGAATAAATGCATGTTACACGTCATGGATAAGAGTTACACATCGTGTACCCGGTCAAACCTCTTAATGAATGAGAATTAGGTTCCACACTAGAGAACCGAATAAAGTTGACATGGATCAAGGGTACACATCGTGTACCATAGTTTCATGTCATGACTGAAATCTCCAATATAAATAGAGTAGTGAAAGAAATTTAGAGACACTTATGGAAGAATTTATTTTCTCCCTTTGGATTCCTTACGAACTCTCTCCCCCTTTATCTCTCCAATTATTAATTTCTTATCATTGTTTTTTGTACTTTCAACAATCCAAGATCCATGGAGCCTCCATTATCCAATGAATTAGAGTTTTTCTTAGATTCAATTTCCATAATTTTTTCAATTAAGTTCTAGTTATAATTGTGAATTGCTTCTTGTATGTTATTTCAATTATCATTTCCACATCTGCTGCACAATCCTAATTTCATCAATGTTTATCAACTCATCATCTATGCTATATTTTAGTTTTTCAAATTCACTCTACCATGCTATGAGTAGCTAAATATTTCTAGGGTAGGGATCAATCAGCGTGTCTATAAAATAAACATACACAATTAAATTTGAACATGGAAAGTCCAACTGAAATACTAATTTGGATATAGATTCAAGGCCTAACTCATTTGTGAAAACATCTCTTACCAAAATTCAATCAAAAAAATAAACCTATCCTAGTTAAAGTCGAATGAGATATAACTATTTGTTCATAAAGATTTATTCGTAGGAAGATAAAAATAACTCACTTAGATTATGATTATCTCCTGATCATGGAATATCTACTTCTTAGGTAGAGCTATGAGACTAAGACCAAAGTCAACTAGTGAAGCCTATTTTAATTGGAAACTAAGACAAAGGATATTTAAAAGGTTAGAATTATAAGAATTTATTCAACCAGACACTCAATCGATCCTGATTCCTCATTCCTTAAATTAAGACACCACAAATTAGAACATAGCTCAAAATTTCCAAACCTAAGACTCCAAAAAGGACTCCATTACGTGTCTAAAAACTAGATTCCCTCAAAGCCAAAAAATGGCAGTCTCCCTGTGGACTCGAACCATCACTACTACTATAAAACACCTTTATAGTTAGAAAACTTTTGGGAAAAATAATAAAAATTCTATATTTGATCCACTCCAAATGTATTAATGACACCCCTATGCAAAATGCCTATCAGTCGTGAAAACAGTTGGTCGTTCATAAACACAAGAAAATATATCACTCCTTTAATGGTAAATGGGTAATGAATTGGATGTTATACTAATTATATATAATAAATATCATGTAAACAGTTCCATATATATCCTTTATTTACATCAATATACCCATCCAATTAAAGGGGTGTTGAAAAAAATACACCACTTCATGGAAAGGATAAGCCTTACATACATATGTGCGGTGTTTTTTCATAGGAGGGATAAATCATGTAATATAGTCTTCCCATAATCATAATATCATCTATAAATATATATTATATTAATTTTATTTCTTTATCATGGAAACAAATCATGAATATGATGTATAAGAATAAATATTTTTGGGAAATTCAGTAAATATAGTTTCCAATTCGATGAATGAGCTCCATTATAAATACTCTTAAGGTGCATAGGGAAGATCTTTTTGAATGATCAGAACCTTTAAAACATTTATATAGATGATGGGAATTGAAAATGGTTAGGATTTTCCAGACTATGAGGCCCAATGTTGGGTGAATTAGCGAGGGAAGAGATTCCCTTTAACAATTTTGGTGAGGGGCACTTTTGAAAACATTAAAAATATTGACCAAATATAAATCAATATTTTGTTTAAAATGGACCCAAATAATGCTATTTCTAATATAATATGTTTATTGGTTTAAATACTCTCATTAAATATATTTTCAACTAGTTTAGGTATCATTTATACCTATATCTTCACGTTTTAACCATTATTTAAACACCTTATCTTATTCTGTGACAACAATTATTTTTACTCTTTAAGGGTTTATATAGTAACTATAAAATATCAAAATCATCATAAATGGATCATGGGTGAATGTTTGATCCTCAAACAAATAATATGCATGAATTTAATATTTTAATTTTTTATTTCATTTTAAAAAATATTATTAAACTCAAAGATCATCAATGTCAATTTTGACACTATTCATTACTTGTATTTTTTAAAAAAACATTACAACATGATATATTCAAAAAAACCTAATTCAAATCATAAATAACACATAAGTATAATTTATAAAATTCATGTATGACATTAAATATTTCAAAATATATTTATTTTAATGTTTTTAATATCATTTATTAGATATTTCCATTAAATAAACAGTTTCCACATCATCATTGTGTTTGTATTTAAAAGAATTATTTTTTCACATAAATATTATAAATTTTATACCATGAAAAAGATAATTATTCTTTATATCCAATTACTATTTACAGTCTAATATATATTCTAAACAACTCTATATAAATAATGTAATATCTATTAAAATAGAAGTATGACATATTTGGATTTTCATTATAATAAAATTATATCAAGGGAATAAATTCACCCATGTTGCTCCAAATGATCATAAAATAGGCTCATGGATGATTTGGGTTTAAATTAACTCATCCAATAAAATTCAGGCAAGTGTTAGGATAATTTTATAATATTTATAATATTATTTTCACCCTTAATTACCTATTTGACCCCTAACCATGGCAATAAAATTTACCAATGATACCATTTAGATTTTCCTAAAAAAAGAAGATATTAAAAAAAATTATCATATGTTTCAAAATATGGAATAAACTTTTTAAAATTCAAAAAAAATTATTAATATTAATTTAAAATTTATACGATTGGCGGTGTGAGAAAAAAAGTTATAAATGTGAAAATGTTCAAAAGATTGAAATGTAATGTGAAATTTATTAAAATGGTTTAATTTGTTTTAAATGTTATAATATTGATATAATTATACTATTAAAAATAAAAAAACTTATAAATTAACACTATAAATTGTTTCGACAGAAATATTCTTCTATATAAAATCCATTTGTTATTAGTATTCATCCAAACATAAATCTTATCATAAAAGTACAAAAATTGAAATGAAATTATATTTTTATATTATTATATAATAAATAATGTTTTCTTTCATATATAATTTATTAACATGTCAACATTTATTCATAGAAAAATATCTTGATTAAAAGTTGACAAAACTACCTTTAGAAAAATTTAGCTTTTTATACATAACATTGGATTTATTCTCATATTATCCCTATAAAATATTTTATATGAATGTAAAAAAATATAAATATATATATATTTCATAATAAGATTAATATTATTCATTTCAACCTATTTTACATCATTTTCAAAATAATATTTTATTGTGCGGTTATGTTGGGTGTTGCATGCATTGTAAGCGATCAATGAAATAGAATTTATTTTAGAAGAGGTGGATGGTAAAATATCTATGTGTTATATATTTAGTTTGGAATTTTTTCTCCCTGAGATATATTACATATATAGTAAATAATTTATAATATTTTCTAGAGTGTAGTAATTTTGATGGATGATTATTGAATTTCGATTGTATTTGACAATAGTGAACCTTATTTTTGAAATATTTGTAGTATTGTGTCGTTGAATAATATAAGCATTTCAATCTATTGTCTTCAAAAAAGTTCCCAAATTTGAGCTGGAATATATCTCATGTAACCATATATATATTCTACTTTACATTGAGGGTCCCTCCTCCTTCGAATCCTCTAAGGATTAATCCATTGAATTCTTGTTTATAATATATTTTTTATGAATTCAGGACATCATAGGGGATGAAGATTATAGCCTTATGAATCTTTTATTCCTATTTGGTATTTATATATTGAGATACTACTATTTTTATGTTTTTTAATTAGACACATATATAAATTTTTTGTATCATTCAGTGAGGGTAGATATTTTCCTTTACCTGTGGTAGTGTTAACCTTATTGAATTCTTCCAAATCATTATTGATAAAATGTGAAACAACCTAGGGATTTGATATGTGGACATACTTTTCATATTTTTTCACAGAATCTCTATATTTATTTTTATTTTCCATATCATCATATTGGGTGTTTTATAAACACATGTGGTGTTATAGTTTTTGATATGAGGGTAATTTTTCCATAAATCCTCATAGATAATCCAGAAAGGGGGTCAATTATACCTTCTTGATGGGATATTACTTAACAATTTACAAGAGTGGAAACTCTAAATCACTCTTGATATTTAATCAATACACTACTATCTATATGAAAAAACCAATCCCACAATTATGGATTAGTGTTCCACATAATTATTGGTTCATCATTCTAATTGAAAGTGGTAGTACTATTGGGAAAACATTTTTCAAAGATACAACAAAAATATCGACGACATTGGTAGTGAGTTTCATGTATTCCAATATTCACCTTAATTTACACTTAGTTGTTCGATATTAGTATATCACCATTTTTTTAGTATCTATATATAATGTCCTAGAATTATAGACAGAATATTCTTTAATAATAAATGTAATATTGAGGAATATATTATATAAAATACACCATAAAATAAAAAGAATGAATACATTACAATAATAATGTAGTAAATTAATTTTATAGGTTAAATATATCAAAAAAATGATAACAATAAAAAGGTATAATTATATTAATATAATTAGAATAAGAAAACTTAAATCAATATCATCCCCAAGAATAATCCCATTAATGAATAACATAGTCAGATGTAGTTCCCTCTTTTATCTATATCCAAGAAAATTTTGAATGTTTTATTTATGTTATAATATTTGAAAAAAAATTATTTTTCATCTGATATATCCTTATATATTTTATGAAGTTTATTTCCCAAATCCCCTAGTGGAAAAGGTTTTGATTGTATATGGGAATAATTTTCGATACCAATACGAATTTTCCTTCGAGTCATTGATAGATTGTTGTTTATATTTTGATTTTTTTGCATATGGTTTGGAAATGTCTTCATTGGTGTAAGGACATTCATAGGGTTCACTATCTAAAATGTTGAAATATTTTGGGGATAGAAACATGTAATGGTCTCCCAGCTGATTAGTTGGGTAGTAACATTAATTTATAAGGTAATCCCATATAGAAGGAGGAAAGGACATTAAATTCCCATCTAATGATTTATAATATAACTGACCATGTTTTTGTGTAATTTTTATGACCATAAGTTGATGGTAGAGGCATAACTAGAATTAGGGAGTATGATTGGAATCATACAGATGACTTCTAAGAGGCAAATAGAAACACAACTAATCCTTCATCCTACATAGCGGTTGTGAAACCTATCTACAAACAAACTCAGGAGGTGGGGATTCTAGAAGCAGTTATGGGAGGCCCAAATTAATACTTTGATGTGGAGATTTAAATACCTGAAACACCATTTGAATAGTGGGGATGGGTGAATGTAGTGAAAATGTGGTTTCTTTGAAGGATCATACCAACCATTAATCATGGAATCTGAATTAAATGGCTAGAAATTGGGGGGATAGTTCCAGAACAAAGTTTTTCAGTTTAGGTGGTGAAATTACCAAATGGGAATGAATTCTCTAGGTAAGAGTTTAGAGTTTATTACTCTATCATTTTCTTAGGATAAATTTTATAGGTAATACATGGTGGAGGACATCACTACCCAATGAGTAAGAAGGTGTATAATTGAAATCATGATTTGTGGATTTTTTTCTAATGCTGAAATGAAACAAAAATTGATGGAATATAGACTACAATCATTCACCTAAACCAATGGAGACAATTTCTAAAAAAATATAATACAAAAGAGATGGATTTTGATCTATCAATTATAAATTATAAGTGGAAGAAGCATGTGAACCCTTAGTATGAAAACAAAATGGCCAAATGTGGGGTTACTAAGGAAGAAGAATAGGCTGGTGGTTCAATGTGAGAACTAAATCTGATGTTTGGAGGATATGAGGTAGTGGATCATGCTAAGATTGAGGTTATCATTGATATGGTGGACCTCTCTAAGGGTGTGTTGAGTCACAATCACAGGGAGGTATATATGTAGGATGAAGATCATGGGAAAACATTAAAGCTAAATATTCGTTCTAAGGAAGAAATGCTGACGAGTGTATAGTATTTAATACCTCATAATAGGACGTGGATATGATTATTGAAAAAGAATACAAATATACAATAATAGCGAGCAATGTGTATTGATAAATAAACAAGATCATATTTTGATAACATGCCTCAATGAAGGGAAGAAAAACATAGAGGAGCACATTAATGGAAGATTGTATGGAAGACATCATCATGGGAGACCCTGATATATATGTAACTATACCCACAATGAAATACTATAGGGATAATTTTTATAATAGGAATAATCATACATTCAATAATTTTATGAAATCTAATGGTGTCTCATGATTTTTTTCAGAACTTCTATGGTTTATCACTTTTTTCCATTAAATTGTATTTGAATAAAAATGTTGATTTGAATTAAAATTTTATATATGAATTAATTTATGATATTGTAAAGACCCGTAAATTTCAAGGAATTTTTTTTGTTAATTTTCTTTGGAATTTTACAAGAACGCAGCTTCTGACGGTACCAGATTCCGAGGCTCGGTGTGCCCGGAATCACTTTCCGAAGTTTGGCTCGGGTACGTTCAGTGAACGGAAGAGCGGGTTTTTCTAACTTTTGAACCGGTGCCTGGAATCGAATTCCGAGGGCACTGATGGAATCGCAGTGCCGGTACTTGCTTAGAAACGCCTCTTCCGGAGTTGCGTTTTCTTGGGTGTGGTTTTTAATTTTTGGGCTTTAAGTTATGAAATAAAATAAAGTTATACGACAAACTTTATTTTATTTCACTTAAAGCCACTTAAAATCCACTTTAAGCTGCTTAAGCTGAGTTGAAGCGGATAAGGTAGAACCCGAAATATCCTACCCTCCTGGTAGGATATTTGTGAGGTGGGGCCCGCGTGAGCCCCGCCGTTTCTTTTCCGCTAAGTAACGCACCCACGAAAACCCGTCATTATGAAAGTCAACTTACGCATTTTGTTAAATTCATAATGCACCAATTAATTGGGAGGTTTTATTTGTTGAATTAATTCTATGAATTAATTTAATCGTTTCATAACCTATTTACAATCCGTTGGCGTATTAATAAAATAAGACCAACGCACGACTTCTGGAGAATTGCTCGTTGAGAGGTTTTGAAAAATCTTGTGCCTTCATCCTCCTTCGCAATGAACGCGAAGAACGTGAAGAACGCCGTCACCCTCGAAGATTGATGACGCTTCTTCCAAGACATTCTTCCCCGCAACGATCTCCGATCACCAACTGGTTGAGGTAGGAGATTTCTGGTTTCTCCTTTTAATTTCTTTGTGGATTATAACAACAATATGGATTTAATTATTATTAATTAAATCTACTTGTTCTTGAACCATGGAGTTCGTTGACGCAACACCCCCCCCCCCATCCGCAACGATGCGACGTCCTTCCGCGACGCGACGATCGCCTCCTTCCGCGACGATCAATTCCGCGAAGAACGCGTGTGCGACGACTTGACGAGGTAGGGGTTTGTTGTGAAATAATTTATATTCCCATGATTGTTTCTTTAAAAACGAAGAACCCTGATCAAGTTAAATTTTAATTCTATTTAAAATTGTGCCTTGTTTATTACTCATGTGTTGAATATTTTATTCCCGATTGTTATCACCTAACGCGGAGGGTGCGGGCCAAACAAACACGGCCCGACAACCCTCCGCAGTTCTTCGTTGATGAGCGGATTGGCTGGTGACAACAAAACATGCCGCAGGGAAGATCCGTTGTTTCCTAAGTGAAGAATGGGACCCGAGAGGAGCTTTGGCGCAGACGGGAAGGAAATCGGACCACCAGAGCAACTCCGGTGGCCCACGGAAGCCACCGGCGGCGCGGCGCGCCGCCGAAAAATGCTGCCGCGGCTGAAGCTGCGCTGGCGGAGGCCAGCGGACCCGCAGCCGCATGGGTCCGGCATGCACAGGATGCGGCAAAGCCGCGTCCGCTGACTCCAGCGCAGCCCCACGTGGGCTGCGACACCTTCTTCCCGCGGGGGCAGTGCCACCCCGCGGTTCCCTCGCTCGGCCGCTCGGCCGAGCCGAGCCGGGCCGGCCCGACCAGCCGGGTCGCGCCCTGGCTGGACCGGGCCGCGCCGAACCGGGTCCGACCCAGACCCGGGTCGGGTCGACCTTGTTCGGGCCGACCCAGGGGGGTTGGGCCGGGTCGGTCCGTGCCCAGACCCCCCATCTTCGGACCATTTTTGGTCTTTTGCACGTAACTTGAGCTACGGGACTCTAAACGACGCGCCGTCAGCGGCGATGCGATCCTTGGATCGAGACGGTCATTTCGGTATATTGCACTCAAGGTTTCTAATTACTTTGGGTTTGGCCGGGTTGGTTCGTCCACGAAACCAACAAGGCCCTCGCAGCGGAAACGCTCATATCTTGAGCTCCGGACGTCCGATTGACGTGCCGTCAACTTTGGTGGATTCCTCTTAGTGAGAAGGATCTTTTGGCTCACTCCGCCCGAGGTTTGGACGTAAGTGTAGTATGGTCGGGTTGGTTTTTCCTTAAAAACCAACCGGGCCCCTGGGACGAAAAAGCCAATATCTCTGAGACCAGGCGTCCGATTGACGCGCCATCTGTTGCGTTGAGTTCCCATTGACGATACGGAACTTTTGGATACATCAACTTCGGACTTCGTGTCATTTGATGTATCAGCCTCTCGGCTCATGGAGCGGACCCTCCCGAACGAGCTTGCTGTGTGCGGGAACCCTAGTGCTGGCTGTTACTGCGACGATGAAGAGTGCTGGTCTTGTATCCAATGTGGGTCCTAGCTGTGCTGGTCTTGTATCCTATGTGGGTCCCAGCTTAGATGATTCAGTGCTGGTCTTGTATCCAATGTGGGTCCCAGCATAGATGAATCAATGAAGAGTGCTGGTCTTGTATCCTATGTGGGTCCTGGCTGTGCTGGTCTTGTATCCTATGTGGGTCCCAGCTTAGATGATTCAGTGCTGGTCTTGTATCCTATGTGGGTCCCAGCATAGATGAATCAATGAAGAGTGCTGGTCTTGTATCCTATGTGGGTCCCAGCTGTGTTGGTCTTGTATCCTATGTGGGTCCCAGCTTAGATGATTCAGTGTTGGTCTTGTATCCTATGTGGGTCCTAGCTATGCTGGTCTTGTATCCTATGTGGGTCCCAACTTAGATGATTCAGTGCTGGTCTGGTATCCTATGTGGGTCCCAGCATAGATGAATCAATGAAGAAAGCTGGTCTTGTATCCTAAGTGGGTCCCAGCTTAGATGATTCAGTATCTATATCTGATCATCCCTTTCACCTTTTTGACGATGTATACCTGTGTGAGCTGAGTCCTGTTTACTCTCCTTTGTGGAATGTGTTGTGCTATCCTATGTGGATTATGTTTTGCTTTCCTTTGTGGATTGTGTTGTGCTATCCTATGTGGATTTACGTTTTGCTTTCCTGTGTGGACTGGGTTGTGCTTGGGCTCGGATGTTGGAGCCGAACGGGAATTGATGACTTAGGTATATGTATGGGCATATACCTAAGCAGTGTCAAATGTTACTTCATGATTGTATCTTATCCCTTTTTGGTTTATCCTATGTGGATTTTGGGAGACCTTCGGGGGTCTCGGGGTCCCTAATGAGTAGCTTATACTCACCCCTGCACGGGCTATGCCCGTACTTCGTTGTGTTGGTTGCAGACGACGAACAACGCTGATCATGGTCGAGGTTGGCGGAGCAGGACGGTACCTGGAGGTGGACCACTGGACGGGGTGTACTCGGAGCGGACGGCTGGACCGAGGAGCTGTGGAGGCTATCTGTACCCACCCTTCAGGTGGGACTTCCAGTAGCGGCTCGACGTTGTGGCTTTTTCTTTCAGTTGCTGTTTTCCCCTTTCGGTTGTACTTTACAGTTGGTCTTGTATTTCCGGCCCCCTTTACTTTCAGCACAGCTTGTTACAGTTTTTGCTTAGTGTTTACTTTTTCTTCCGCTTGTACTCTGTGGTGTTTGTTTACTTTTATAAAGGCAATGCCTTCCCTGTTTTTCGGGATTTACGCCTTGGTGCTAGTCGCCAGCCCCTGGCCTATGGAAGGCGGGCATGGGGTAGTCACGGCACGGGCCTCGAGGATGGGTCGTGACAGATATTTATAAAATTTTAACTTATATTTTAATTTCATTTTTATATTTAAATCACAAGATCCAAATTTTTGAATCATAATTTTGATCAATATTTGAATATATAATATATTTTTATAATATTTCATTCTATAACTCCAGGCTCTTCCACTTGAATATGCCACCAAACTCCACTGAATTATCTTCACCATAAAAATACTCCATGCCCAAAATCTTCCAAAAACCATCCATAGATTTGTTGAATAAATTTATTATGTTCTACTTTCAAAAATATCTTAATATAGAGATGTTTAACGAGTATTCTGAAGGTTCTACGTCAATGTGACAATGTAATCTCTTCTATTTCATACAAAAAATAATTCTATTTTACTTATTACATCCTCAAATGAATTCTAAATAAAATAAAAATTAATTTCATCATATGATTAATAATTTAATTCTATTTTAATATGAGTTATATTATCATATAATTAAAATAATCATTTATATTTTTGTTTCAGAAAACTATCCCTTCATGTATAGTTTTAACAACAATGATGGATGATGTTATAAAACATTATTTACAGACTTATATGGATTTTATTTAAAATATAATATTTAATAAACAAAATATTTTTGAAATTATTAATATTTTTTAAGGTTATTTGGTAGTCACCACCCAATACCAAAAAGTAGAGATATAAATTAAATCATCTAGTCATGTAATCTTTATGACCATATATTATAATCCACCCCAATTAGAATATGTGTGATGATACTTATAGAAAATCACATAATCCATCATTTGGTATATTTTGATGATATACTATTTTTTGAATCACTCTAATAATATAGATATCATGTTATCTTCCATAGAAAGGAATTTAGTATCTCTACCCCAGACCATTGAATTATCATATAAAAATGAAATGAATATTATGAATCCCCTTTAGAAAATCCACTAACAAGGTGAGATTTGATGGAAAATAAAGAAATATATCATTCCAAAAAGATTTATAATAAAGAAATATTTAATTTTTAGGCTAATAATACAATGATACAGTATACAAAATTATTTTCTAAATAGTTTTTTATCATTACCCAAATTAAGAGGATGTGTTCTCAATTAAACTTATACCTAGATCTCTCCCATTTTCCAAGAGTCCCTATAGAATATTTGCTGACGAATTGGAATGACTAAAGATCTAACTTAATAGAATCTCATCACTAGGGTTTTTTGAACATGTTCCTCTCAATGAGATATTCCTATAATCTTTATAAAGAGTAAGGATGGTTCAATGAATCTCTATATTTATTATCCTGATCTAAACAAAATCACAGTAATGAAAAAGTATCACCCACTGTAGATTGGCCATATTTAAAATCGAATATGAGGTAATAAATACTTCAATAATATTGATATTTAGATAGGATATAATCATTTCAAGGTTAATATATTTTATATTCCTTATATATACTATATTATTTGGTTTGGACACTAAGAGTTTTTAGTCATTCCCTTCAAAATCACAAACTCTATATAAATAATACCAGATATGATAAACTAATTATTAAAAGATTACCTTGAATTTGTTTTTCTTAATTATAAATGTTATTATAATATAATAAAAAACAAGGTGGAAATTAAAGTGAATTTTAATATAATGTTGGTGTCTATGTTAAAGGATAAATTTTATACCTTTTATAATAAATAACTGTTTTAAATAGAAGAAGTAAAATTAAAATGGAATGTTGTCACATGTATGGGAATATATGTGGATAACATAAAGAAATTGGCCATTTAGGAATGGAATTGATGAACATATATAACAATGAAATATTGTATATTTAAATTAGAAGGATATTATTTATGGTTTTTGGGGGAACATGTTATTTTTTGAGAACCAATAATCAATCTAGCTCACAAAGAGGTGATTTTTATTGGATTTTTAAATGAAAATATGGAATCAAGGAATTTAAAAATAAGTTAATCAGAAAAATTGTTCTCATATTACTCTCATGTGAAGAATTCTTGGTGATATAAAATGATTCCATGAAAAATGTCCAAAGTTGTGTACTAATAAAAAATGATGAGGTGATTTATAATATATTATGATAGTAGATAGTTCATTAGTAATACAGTAAAAATATTTATCTATACTAAAATGAGGTAATATTTTCCATAATGAATTTTCAGAATTATCCCTATGGATATAAGTGTAAAATATACATTTATCGTAAGAGTTTGAAAAAAAATATAAACACACACACTCAGAAGGATCTCAATATTTTCCAACAATTAAAAACATATATAATAAAGGACTATGATTTATCTGTCCATTTTAATATTAAGAAGGAGAATTATGTGTCACATGATTTACATTGAAAATATCCTACTTCCATATCCGTGATGATTATTGAGAAGGATCCAATCTTCTATTTAGGAAAATGATTGAAATCATAATAACAAGGGATTGAATATGCTACATTAATAAATTGATTTATCAGTCATACATTTTTGAGAAAATGGTGATTTATCATATGGATGATATATAGATACAATGAGTATTGAATTAATAATGAAGGGGAGAGACTTATAGTTTACTAATATTAATATAGTTTTGAGATTTTGGACCCGACAATGCATACCATCAGAGACTGATACAATGATAGATATATTCTCTACTTTTCACAGATGAATATACATTATCCACAAAAAGATCAGAATGATTTTTATATATATATATGATATATGTATAGTTTGATAATTTGAATAAGGGTATTAATGAATATATATATCAATAAGTGATGGCAGAACAAAAAAAATAGGATAATGAAATAATTACCCATACAAATTTGTAAATGATAGTTGATCACAATTGATTTTTTCATGGGTGTTATAAATAAAACTAATAGAATGAATTCTATATGGAGTTTAGTAGATGGACATACTAATCACATTTTCTCCATCACTGTACTAGAGGAATTATAGATATATAAAATTTTAGAGATAAATTTTTGAGAATTTTGTACATGTAGATGAAACATTAGTGCTAATTATATCTGATCAAGAAATGAGGGTTACATCAATGTTATGAAAATGTATTCATCATGAAATGAACATAGATTTTATCTTTAGTACTCCCTATAATACCTAATATAATGGTAATTCAAATAAATGAATATATTGACCATTAACGATATACTAAAAGTACTTTATACAAAATTTGAATGTGTATGGATAAATATATCCCTTTGTTCAAGATCACAAACAATAATATCCTCCACATGATATTTTAGATGGTCCCTTGTAATGTATTCTATAGTAAGTGATGTATCAGTTCAACATGTTGTGATAATGTTGTCGAACATAATCTATTAGGACTTGAACAGCTTGGGGGAATGATATATATTCTCAAATCCATTCGATAACACATTATAGGTGAACAAAGTATATAAGAAGTTATATTCTGAACATTATCTATTGGAATTAATGTTTATGGTTTCAGAAAAAGTTTACCTTTATATATCTCCAATGAAGGGAGTCATCAGGTTTGTGGTGAATGGAAAATAATTTTAAATAAACATTTTCCCCTTGGAGACTATTGATCACATTATATAAATGTAATATCCAGTAGCACTCCCACCAACCCATTTTCAAGTGCATGAAATTTTCCATGTATCCATGTTGAGGATGTATATACCATTTCCCTTAAAAGTAATAAATCTAGATGTGGTATAGTTGGATCCTAATCTCATAGTTGAGGTATAATAAAAAATGATATTGGAATATTTAACCAATATTATTCAAAATAATGCCACATACCTTTTCAATCTAATTAATATATATCATAATTCTAAAGAGTTGTCATGGGAAATGGAAGACGTAATGAAAATTATAAACACTCCTTCATTTTCAACATTGTATACAAAATTTTGAGGATTTATTTTCTAATCTGGGGATAAATTTGTTGACCTATAATTTAATAAACCAAATTGTTTCCTTCGAATAAATTTCATATTTGGGAATATAGTATAAAATATAAGAACAACATAAAAAATATACTATAGTATTATATTAATTAAAAACATTAAATTTAGAGGTAAAATATATCCAATAGCATAGATAATAATACAATGAAACATTTTAGAAAATACAAATATTTAGAATAGGGAAATTTGGATCAATATATCCCCCTTAAATAATCAAAATTATGAATAAAATTTTAAAAAAACAAAACATTATGATTATAATATATATTATTGAAAATGAATAATATATCATTGATATCAATTAATATAATGTTGAATGATGTAAATTTGTAGTAATTATGTTAATTATAAATAATACATTTTCATTAAATATATAACTATTGGAATAATTATATGATAATTATAAATGAAAACCTAAGAGTAATAATAATAACTCGAGTATTCGATTAGTAAAAAAATATATTCTTATCATTAAAAAAACAATATATGAAATTTATATTGTAATGAAAAAATAGGAGTAATTTTTTTAAAAAAATTGTTCTCATAATTGAAATAGAATTGTATTTCTAGAAAAAATATATGTTTTATTTTCAATAAGATACATATTTCTGAAATATTTCCAAAAAAATAAAAAAATATATTCTATAATATAATTATATAAAATAATAGAAATTAGTTTAAAAATTAAAATATAATTTATTAATATGATGTTAAACTTCTATAATAGTATGTAATTTTATTCTATCATAAATTTTTTTATTATTCAGTAGAAAAGGATTTTATTTAAAAAATATATTTCTCATAGTTAGAAATTCATGTTCATAAAATTACAGTCATTTTCAGAATCATGACATCAATATTTGGTTTGGATTATTTTTTTTATATTTTATTAATAGTTGAGTTTTATAGTAAAAAAATACCACATAGGAATATTATATGTAAAATATTTTTTAATATTATATATAAATTAATTTTTTAGGTTTCTAGACGTGAGATGAATATTTTAATATTCTAATTACTTTTAAATCAATATACCCTCACAATTTATTCAAAAATTCAATATCAATGTAGTTATATAATATTTTATTCCAAAGCACCACTCTCCTGACCCTATAAATTCCACCACATATTTATAATTACATTTGGAACATAATTTCTAACTGTGTCACGACCCGTACTCGGGGCCCGTGCCGTGACTACCCCAAGCCCGCCTTCCATAGGCCAGGGGCTGGCGACTAGCACCAAGGCGTAAATCCCATTAAAAAGGGAAGGCATTGCCTTTGTAAAGTAAACAAACACCACAGAGCAAGCAAACAACTAGAAGTAAACACTAAGTAAAAACTGAGTACAACAGTAAGTGCAGAAAAGTAAGTGGGCCAGTATACAAACCCAAACTGAAAGTAAAGTACAACTAGAAGGGAAAACAACAACAGAAAAGTATAGTCGCAACACCGAGCTGTCCACTAGAAATCCCACCTGAAGGGTGAGTACAGAGAGCCTCCACTGCTCCTCGGGTCCAGCCGTCCGCTCCGAGTACGTCCCGCCCAGCTGTCCACCTCCAGGTACTATCCTGCTCCGCAAGCCTCAACCACGATCAATGCTGTCCATCGTCTGCAACCAACACAACATAGTGCAGGCATAGCCCATGCATGGGTGAGTATAAGATACTCAGTAGGGACCTCGAGACCCACGAAGGTCTCCCAGAATCCACAAAGGATAATCCACAAAGGAAAGATACAATCCCGAAGTAACATTTGACACTGCTTAGGTATATGCCCATACATATACCTAAGTCATCATGTCTCATTTGGCTCCAACATCCGAACCCAAGTACAACCTAGTCCACACAGGAAAGAAAAACATAAATGCACACAGGATAGCACAACACAATCAACATTGGATAGTAAAATAGGATTCAGCTCACACAGGTATACTTCTTCGCAAGATGATGGAGATGATCTGATATATCCACTGATTTATCTAAGTCGTCGGACCCACAAAGGATTGATAGGTACTAACCCCCGCAATGACCCAGGAAGGGTCTGACCCACACAAGATCGATAGGTAACTAACCCCCGCAATGACCCAGGAAGGGTCTGACCCACACAAGATCGATAGGTAACTAACCCCTGCAATGACCCAGGAAGGGTCTGACCCACACAAGATCGATAGGTAACTAACCCCCGCAAAGACCCACACAGGATCGGACCCAAACAGCATCTGTAGGCCCTGGCTCACATAAAACAGCTAAGCACTGACCCACACAGGATCAGACCCACACAAGATCGGTATCACTGATCCACGTAGGATCGCTGAGTGCTGTAGTCGTCGCCGTCGAATCCATTGAGGATCTCTGTACAGTCGTTGTCATCATCACAGTCGCAAATACAGCCAGATCTAGGGTTCCCGCACACAACAAGCTCGTTAGGGAGGGTCCGCTCCACGAGTTGAGAGGCTGATACATCAACTGACACATAGTCTAGATTTGATGTATCCAAAAGTTCCGTATCGTCAACAGGAACTCAACGTCGCAGACGGGGCGTCAATCAGACGCCCGGTCTGGGAGTTATTGGCTTTTTCGTCCCAGGGGCCCGGTTGGTTTTTAAGGAAAAACCAACCCGACCATACTCCAGCTGCGTCCAAACCTCAGGAGGAGTAAGCCAAAAGATCCGTCTCACTAAGAGGAATCCAACAAAGTCGACGGCACGTCAATCGGACATCCGGATCTTAAGATATGAGCGTTTCTGCTCCGAGGGCCCAGTTGGTTTCGTGTACGAATCAAACTGGCCGAACCCAAAGTATTCCGAAACCTTGATCAAGATATACCTCAATTACCGTCTCTATCCAAGGATCGCATCGCCGCTGACGGCGCATCGATCGGATGTCCGTAGCCTGTGATATGGGAAAAAGACCAAAAAGGTTCCGAAAACGGGGGTTTCGGGCCCAGACCGACCCAGCCTGAGACCCCCTGGGTCGGCCTGGCGGGGCGCGGCCCGGCACGGCGACCCAGCTGCCGGCCCGGTGGTCCGGCGCACTGGCGCGCGGCGCCAGCTGGCTCAGTCGAACGGTTGAGCCGTTCGGTTTTGCGGGGGGGGGGGGGGGTGCGCTGCCCCCCACGTTTTGTAACCGCGGCCCCCTTAATGGGGGCCGCTAGCTGGCCGGCCGGGGGTTTGAACCCCCGGTTGTTCTCCTGTCCGGCCCTCCCGCCCCGGCCAGCCGGTTTCTGCCAACACGGGACCGGCGACGGCCGGTCCCCTCCCTGCTCTGACACCGGCGGCCCGGAACCGGCCGCCGGTCACCCTGCTCCGCCGCGGCCCGGAACCGGCCTTGGTTTTGGTTCGTCCGGCACGGCGCGACGGCGCCGCGCCCCTCTGCCGTGGACCCGCTCCGGCCGCGGTGTCTTCGGTTTTCTTCGATGCGGCGAGACGACGCCACGACTTGGTTCAACTTCACGGCGTGGCGCGACGGCGCCGCGCATTACTTGCCGCACGATCCCGCACGGTGCGAAGGCACCACGCCATTCCCGTTCCAACACATTAGAAACAATACAAGGATAATGGAGGAGGGTCGGCCTTGTTTGTGCGGTCTGTCCCCCTCTCGTTAATCGATAGAAAAAGGTCGTATTTACATGAAGAATGACAAGATAGTATTCACGAACAAATAAAATAAAATAAACCCCTACCTCGTGCGAGCTTGAAAAGAGGTTCGTCGAACGAGGATTCATCGCGGGAAGAGGCGTCATGAAAGAAGACATCGTCGGCGTCGCGGTACACGGCGTCGCGTAATCGGTTTCCGAGAACTCTACGTTCTTCGTCGGAGACCGATGTGTTCTTCGCGTTATTCGTCGAAGATGAAGAAGTTCCTCAATCCTTAGCCTTTTTCTCCCCAAAAATCTACCATAAGAAACTAACCCAAAATAAATTAAGCCATCACTTAATTTATTAACTAGACATGAATTTGAAATTCAAACCCACACACACATTTAACTCACTTCATTAATAACATTAGTTATTAATACTTAAGTTATCAAAAGTTAATGTTGAGTTGAGGGGGGTTGAAGAATATGAAGGGGTAGGGTTTGTCTGGGCCCCACCATCCTCATAACATCCCTTGGGAAGTTGGGCAGTTACCCAACTTCCACCCAAAGCCTTAAACCACTTAAAGAAAATAAAAAAAAATTAGTTAAATTATAAATTAAATTTCCACAATTTTTATCATCTTCTCTCATGAAAACGAAAACCCAGAACAGGTGTTCCTAAGCAATTACCGGCGCTGCGGTTCCATCGGTGCCCTCAGAATTCGATTTTGGGCACCGGTTCAAAAGATAGGAATTCCCGTTCGTTCGTTCACTGAACGAACCCGAGCTAAACTTCGGATAGAAATTCCGGGCACACCGGGCCTCGGAATCAACTGCCGTCAGAAACTGCGTTCTTGTCAAATCCGAAAGAAAATTAAGAAAAAAGTTTTCCTTGAATTTTACAGGTCTTTACATTACTCCAACCTCAGGTCTTTACGTCCCCGTAAAGATACATCGATGACTAGGGAAACAAATGTGGGTACTGAGCACGCATCTGAGCCTCCCGCTCCCAAGTGCTCTCCTGGAGATTCCCATGCTTCCATCTGATGCGCACTAGAGGAATCGGCTGTCAACGTAGGACCTGCTCCTGTCAATCCTCGATCTCCACTAGAACCTCCGTAAAAGTCGCCCCATCATCAATGTCTAGCTCCCCATGGTCAATGATATGCGTCGGGTCGTGCACGTATCTCCTTAGCTGAGATACATGGAAGACGTCGTGCACTCGGTGCAACTGAGGTGGTAGAGCCAGGTGATAAGCTACCTTGCCAATCCTGCTGAGGACCTGGAATGGTCTGATGAAGCGTGGAGACAACTTTCCGCCTCGGCCAAATATCTATAATCCACATCGAGGTGAGACACGCAAGAAGACGTGGTCACCATCCTCGAACTCTAGTGGCCTCCGCCTCCTGTCAGCATATGACTTCTGCCGGCTCTGAGCTGTCCTCATCCGCTCCTGGATGACCTAGACCTTCTCTGTCATGGCCTGGACCATCTCTGGTCCCACAAGTGCTGACTCCCCAGGGTCTTTCCAGCACAAAGGAGATCTGCTAGGTCGGCCATACAATGCCTCGTATGGAGCCATCCCAATGGTGGAGTGATTGCTATTGTTGTACGCAAACTCCACCAAGGGTAGGTGGTCCTCCCAGCTGCAACCAAAGTCAAGGACACATGCGCGGAGCATGTCCTTGAGGGTCTGAATGGTTCTCTCCGTCTGACCATCCTTCTGAGGGTGAATGGTTGTGCTTAGATGTAGCTTTGTCCCAAACGCCTCCTGCAACCCCTTCCAAAGCCGGAAAGTAAAGCGAGCATCTCGATCGGAGACGATAGATGATGGCACACCATGAAGCCGCACAATCTTCTGAATGTAGAGATGTCCCAAGCTCTCCACTGAGCCCTACTCTCTGATGGGTAATAAGTGTGCCGACTTGGTGAGTCGGTCGACAATCACCCAAATGGAGTTGTGTCCTCTGGAAGTGCATGGAAGTCTAGTCATGAAGTCAATAGATATGACATCCCACTTCCACTTCGGGACCTCCAAAGGCTGTACCAAGCCTGCTGGTACCTAGTGCTCTGCCTTCACCTGCTGGCAGGTGAGGCATTGAGAAATGAACTCCACCACAGTCTTCTTCATGCCCAGCCACCAGTGCTATCGTCTGAGATCCTAGTACATCTTCACCACTCCAGGATGTACCGCCAAAGGAGAAGTGTGAAACTCTCTCAGCACTTCCTCTTGTAAAGCAACTGGTACCAAGGTACGTCCTCTGAAAAGGATGGCATGCTCTGCTCCAAAGGAGAAACCGTCAGGTGCCTGTCCTATGGATATCTGTGCACGCCGCGTCTCACAGTTAGCGTCCCCACGCTGTGCCTCTCTGACCCGCTGCAGTAGTGGAGGGGTGACTGTGAGAGACTGAAGGAAGGCTGCTCTATCTCTATCCACGAAAGATATCTGCAAAGAGGCTAGCTACTCTAACACCTCCTCATGTAGTTGAATGCCTGTCCTCCTGCTAAGAGCATCGGCTACCACGTTCCCCTTCCCAGGAGTATAGACTATCTCAAAGTCATAGTCCTGGAGGAACTCGAGCCATCTCCACTGTCTTAGATTCAGTTCCTTCTGAGAGAATATGTATCTGAGACTCTCATGGTCAAAAAAGAATGTAAAGCGCTCGCCCATCAGGTAGTGTTGCCATGTCTTCAGAGCGAAGACCACTGTTGTTAACTCCCGGTCATGGGTAGCATAGTTGTGCTCATGCAGCCTCAACTAACGTGATCCATAGGCGATCACGGCCCGCTCCTGCATCAGGAAACATCCGAGTCCGGTCCATGATGCATAACAGTAGACTACGTACCCTACTCCCTCCTCTGGAAATCTCAAGATAGGTGCGCTGGTCAATCTCTGTCTCAGCTCTTGGAAGCTCTGCTGACATCTGTCTGACCACACAAAGGGTTTCCCCTTCTTTGTCAAAGCTGAGAGTGGTGCCGCAACTCTGGAGAAGTCTGGCACAAATCTCTGGTAGTATCCAGCCAGTCCCAAGAAACTCCGCACCTCCGTCACGCTCCTGGGTGGCTCCCAAGCTAGCACTGCCTCGATCTTCGTAGGATCCACTGCAACTCCCACCTCAGAGATGACGTGTCCCAAGAAGTGGACCTCACGTATCTAGAACTGACACTTCGAGAGCTTTCCATAAAGCTGGTGCTCTCGGAGTGTGTCTAGTACAACCTGCAAGTGGTAGGCGTGCTCCTCCTCAGTTGTCGAGTATATCAAAATGTCGTCGATGAAGACCACGACAAATAGATCGAGGTATGGCTGAAAGATCCTGTTCATGAGGGACATGAACACTGCTAGAGCATTGGTTACACCAAATGGCATAACCAAGAACTCATAGTGGCCATACCGACATCTGAAGGCCGTCTTTTGCACGTCCTCGTCCTGAACTCGGAGCTGATGATAGCCTGACCTGGGGTCTATCTTCGAGAACCACTGTTCTCCCTTGAGCTGATTGAAGAGGTCATCAATCCTCAGTAGAGTATAATTATTCCTCACTGTCACCTGCTTCAAGCAACGATAGTTGACACAAAGTCTCAAGATCCCATCCACCTTCTTTGCGAACAAAATCGGGGAAGCCTAGGGTGAAACACTGGGTCGGATGAATCCCTTGCCCTGCAAGTCCTCCAACTGTACCTGTAGCTCTCGAAGCTCAGCGGGGGCCATTCGATATGATGGAGTCGATATCGGGGCTGTCCCGCGGTATAGGTCGATATAAAAGTCCACCTCTCTACGGGGAGGTAGCCCTCGAACGTCGTCGGGAAAGACGTCCGCATACTGAACCACCACTGCAGGAAAACCAGGACTCCGCATGTCAACTGCTCCTAGGATGAGGCAGGCCAACTGATGAGTGATGGGCTGTCCTCTCCTCTGTGAGAGTCCATCCTATGCTGCAAAGGCTCCCTTCTCGCCGGTGAATGTGAACCTGCTCCCGTCGGTGCGTACACATCGCACCTTGCGCCTAATACAGTCAATCTGTGCATGGACTGTAGAGAACCAATCCATGCCCAAGATGACGTCGTAAGGCCTCGACGCCGCTACAAGAAGATCCCAGCCGAAGCTCTCGCCTCCTAGAGTAAGCTCACACTGCCGGAACCAGTGCGTAATCGTCGAGTCTACTCTCGTAGGAGTCTCTAGCCGTAAGGATCGAGCGAACGGCTCTGTCAGAATCTCTGAGCTCTGAACAAGGGAAGCGACTATAAAATAATGACTCGCTCCTGTGTCTATAAGTACTTCAGCAAGGGTGGAATAGACACAGATAGTACCTCGAATCATCTCGGGCGCACCGTGGTCATAGGCCCCTGCTGCCTGGAGTTGTGCCTGTCTCTGCCCGCCAGCTCCCTGTGGTCGGGGTGGACCTCCTGGTTGTGGTGGTGGTAGAGCCTCAAAGCGTCGCCCACCACCTGATTCTCGGACTGCTCCTCTGCCTCATCCACCTACTCCCTGCGGACCGCCACGGTCGACCCTCTGCCTCTGCCTCGGTGGTCCCTCAACCATCTGCTGCTCCTCGGCACGGCGGTTCGGGCAATCACGAGCCATGTGGCCCTACCCGCCGTATGAGTAGCACTTCCTGCCTCTCGAAAGACTGGCCCCACGCTGTGTGTCCCACACAGCTGAGCAAGTGTCCTTAGGTCGTCTGCCTGAGGGTCTGGTCTGCCTAGACCCATGAGTCATCCATCGACTGCCTACTGCAGAAGACTCTGCTACGTGCTGCCCCGCGGTAGGTCTCGCTGGTGAAGAAGGCTCATCAAGAAAACTCTCGATCAAAAGTGCTCTCTCCAGTACTCCTTCCTGCATCAGAATGCTGAGGGAGATCAGCAATGCCCTGATATCATGCCTCAATCCCTGCTCAAAGGTCCGGGCCCGGACGAATGGGTCCCTTACCATGTCTGTCGAGTAGCATGAGAGGTCGGTAAATCTCGCCGAGTACTGGGCGACTGTCAAGCTGCCCTGCCGCAGCTGAAGAAGCTCCTGAATGCGCACCGTACGGAGGGTGGCTGGGAAGAACTCCGACCGAAAGAGGTTCTCAAAGTTTTTCCAGAGGAGAGATGCCTCATCGTGCACCTGGAGCATCAAGCTCCACCATCTGCCTATTGTTGCGTGCAGTAGGCTCGCTGCGAGGATCACCATGAGGTCTACTGGTGTCCTCACTAACCTGAAAAATCTCACCACTGCCTCCATCTAGTCCTTGGCTTCCTGGGGGTCTGTCTCCCCGCCGAACCTGGGTGGTCGCTAGCGCTGGAACTCATGCAGTGCACTAAGGCGACGTGCATCGTCAGCGGCTGGGGCTGGAAGCATCGGTGGCTCGACGGGTAGAGCTACCGCCGGTGCCTCTGCTGACAAAGGGCCCTGCACTGAGGACTCGTCGCTCGGTGGGCTGTCATCCCGTACAACTCTCAGAATCCTAGATGGCTGCCGTCGTGGGGCCATCTTGAAAAGAAACAGGTGCGCCACGGTCAAAACAGTATACCTGGGGAGCTGAAACAAAGTGATCACATAGAAAACTTGAAAACACACATGCAATCAATGTTATCGTGCATTAAGTCGGAAATCAGAAGTCAGGGTCCCGTTGTATGGATACGTTGGCCGCCGCACCAACACTGGACTCCCTAGACTAATAACCACACCCAATACACTTAACACTATTGCTTCACATAGAAAAAGATCAGAGTCCCAAGTTCTGTGGTAGAACCGAACTCCTTTGATACCAATTAGCCACAACCCATCCTCGGGGCCCGTGTCGTGACTACCCCAAGCCCGCCTTCCATAGGCCAGGGGCTGGCGACTAGCACAAAGGCGCAAATCCCTCTAAAAAGGGAAGACATTGCCTTTGTAAAGTAAACAAACACCACAGAGCAAGCAAGCCGCTAGAAGTAAACACTATGTAAAAACTGAGTACAACAGTAAGTGCGGAAAGGTAAGTGGGCCAGTAAACAAACCCAAACTGAAAGTAAAGTACAATTGGAAGGGAAAACAACAACTGAAAAGTATAGCCGCAACACCGAGATGTCCACTAGAAATCCCACCAGAAGGGTGAGTACAGATAGCCTCCACTACTCCTCGGGTCCAGCCGTCCGCTCCGAGTACATCCCGCACAGTGGTCCACCTCCAGGTACAGTCCTGCTCCGCAAGCCTCAACCACGATCAACGCTGTCCGTCGTCTGCAACCAACACAACGTAGAGCGGGAATAGCTCGTGCAGGGGTGAGTATAAGCTACACAGTAGGGACCCCGAGACCCCCAAAGGTCTCCTAGAATCCACAAAGGATAATCCACAAAGGAAAGATACAATCACGATGTAACATCCGACACTGCTTAGGTATATGCCGATACATATACCTAAGTCATCAATTCTCATTTGACTCCAACATCCGAACCCAAGTACAACCCAGTCCACACAGGAAAGCAAAATGTAAATCCACACAGGATAGCACAACTCAATCCACATAGGAAAGTAAAACAAGATTTGGCTCACACAGGTATACTTCTTCGTAAGACGATGGAGATGATCTGATATATCCACTGATTCATCTAAGTCGTCGGACCCACAAAGGATCGATAGGAACTAACCCCCGCAATGACCCAGGAAGGGTCTGACCCACACAGGATCGATAGGTAACTAACCCCCGAAATGACCCAGGAAGAGTCTGACCCACACAGGATCGATAGGTAACTAACCCCGCAATGACCCAGGAAGGGTCTGACCCACACATGATCGATAGGTAACTAACCCCCGCAAAGACCAACACAGGATCAGACCCACACAAGATCTGTAACACCCGAGACTTTTATGTTATATAAATCATCAAAGGAATATTTTTCTACACTACACTTTCTTGGATTTCTTTACACGAAATCGCGACCTTCCTCGATAACTTGCGTCGTACGCAATATCGAGTTTCACTAAACAACGATATGCTATTAAAATATTATTAAAACTAGCCATTATGAATAGTAATAACCACTTTTTGAAATTTTATAAATTTTATTTTTCAAAATGGACTTCATTTTTGGATTCGGAATACCGAAATTAGCCTAGGGTGAAATTTTGGTATTTTTCTGAAAACATTCAATTTTTGATGAATAGTGAAACCACTAAGTGGTAGGTTAAAAACTGAATTTTGCATAAAACTTAATTTTACCGCTTCTGTGAATGGAATTTTGAAAATCCGAGAGACACGGTTAATATCAAGGACTAAAATGTGGTTCAATGAGATGAAAATAATTTTTGGTGAATAGTAACTTTTTACTTTTTTTACCACGGTTAAAAGTAAATAGGGTAATTAAGGGTAAAGATGATATTATTATTACCCTAACACATGTCCTAATTCTATTGGATAAGTGAAATTCGACCAAAAACAAACTTCGTAATAAAATATGACCATTTAGGCCCACTTGGATTAGATTAGGACATTTATTATTAATTTATTTAAAGAAGGGTTAAAATAGTTAAAATCAAAGTTTAATAAGTAAATAATTTTTAATATGGGGTTATACATAAGATAAATTCGACTATAAATATTCATTAGAAAGATAAAAATATTTCATACATAATGGTATTTTATTTGTAATTTTTAGACATTAAATAATTTAATTTATTTATGACACAATGATGATGCAGTAATTATCTTATTAATGAAATATTGACATAATTGATGTTATAAACACCAAAATAAATGTAATTTGAGACTTTTCATGAATCCCACTAATTTTATAGGTTAATATGACATGTTAGTATGGATTTAATTAACTTGGTTCGAACTAATAATGCTGTTATGATTTTCACAAAAATCAATTACTAAATAGTGTCAAAATTGACATAAAATAGTTTTTAAAAAATATATTATATTATTAATTGTTATTTTATTCCTAAAAATCTACGGTTCGGCCAAATGACTTAGATAAGGTTATATATATTAATAATAAACAACTTGGGGTTAGTTTGGCTGCTTATAGTAAGTTTATTAACCTTATAGTATAAGAACACAAGAAGACATGGTAAAAGTAAAATTATTTAACTTAATGTTAAATCTAAATGATAAGGTTAAAATAGGAACCTAAACTTGTCTAAATTCTATTGGATGAGAGGATTTCGACCCATCCCCACTTTAACTTCGAAATAAGAACCTTTGGAACCATTATAAACCGATTTTGACTTTAATATAAAATAATATTTTGAGATATTCCTAAGGTGCCCCTCTCCTCCCTTATAAAAGGGCACCTCCTCCCCCTCCTCCTCACACCAATTTGAGCACTCAAGCTCGGCCAACCCCTGCCAAAATCCCTTATCCACTTTCCTAGAATAATCCTAGAGGTCCTGGTATTCTTCAAAGACCAATCTTAGTTCCCTAAGTGGAGGATTCAAAGAGGCGTTTCAAAGAGGAGGTAATATCCATTACCGATCTTTTCAATTTCTTTCTTCTTCAACTTCTTCTTCTTTAGTTATTTCATGATAAATTAATAACATCAATATTAATTACATAATGATATGTTATTATAAATATTAAACAACCCTAATTCACCTTCTATCCATCCTACGGAAAAATGAAATCACCGCGCGTGCGTACGTACGGAATACCGTCTCCACGCCGTGGTGTAATCTATTTTCCACCATCACCTTACAAGAATGGGTATAATGGTGTAATGAGTAACTATATATGATTATTATAAAGTGATATTGATACTGAAATAGTATAAATACACTTAAATACAATTCCACGATCATGGGAACAATATCATCACTCGTGCGTACGTACGGAATACCGTCTCCACGATGTGATGCGACTCGTTCTACATGATCATCATGAAATAGTAATTATATAAATGAATTGAATGAATAAATATGATATATGTTACACTAATACCATTCTGGATATAAGGTATCTATAACCTTAAAAGAAGAATAAGAATTTATTCGGCAAAACACGCATAAGAACAAAAGGCAATAAAGACCCGAGTAACAAGTAACAATGAAATATTACTAATAAGAAGCTAAGAATATGACCATATATGATATAATATCAATATTTATGATTCTGGAATAAGTAAATAACATTATTTAAACCATTATACAGGAGCTTCGGACACGTACAAAGCAAATCGGACCTAAGGTAAGGGAAATATCACAATCTCATTTTTATCCGAGATTGTTTGTACTTTGGTATTTACTGGGATGTATTTTATCATCCAAATCCATGTTTCCTCAATATGTAATATTTATATTCTTCTACAATAGTTTATATCCAATTTTACCATTCGGTGAGTTTTTAGTAAAAGATATGAAAGGAATCTTTTGTCGTTTTTCGTACGAGGTACTTTTTGACTTTTCCGACAAAAGTACGAAGAATTTTTTTTAACTTATACGGCAAGAATGGATTTTTAAAACATTATTTCCAAGAATCTTCCTTTATAAGTTTTCAAGTTTATTTTTAATCAACTTATTTTAGTTTATAATTGTATGACATGTTAAGAAAAGAAAATTGTTTTTGAAGTAGAAAGGATATTTTCCTCAAGAATGGAGTTCAAATGTTTTATCAAAATTATTTTCCATCTATGATAATATAGGGTTCTGTTTTTATCCCTATTATTACATTGATTTGATTATGTTTTGAGGGAATTATTTTTATGAAGTTATTTACCTTATATGATTTGTTTTATGATGTCATGATGTTTCAAGAATCCCATTTTTTTTACATGTGTTATGCGATGATGTATGATTTATGATTATGTGGAACACATAAGAAAGGATTCATTATAAGATGGGTGGGACCTATATCTCCCTCCAATGCATTGGGTAAAGATTTTATATCTCATGAGATAGACATGGCTGGAACGGAAGGTTATTTCGGTTCAGTGATACATGACTGAAACGAGGAGTGAACTCGGTTCAGAAATGGACTTTGTCTGCTAAGATAGTCTTAGAAATTAGTCATGAATAACAAGAAATGATTTTCCATGATTATGTGTGCATGCCACAAAGTTTCAAGTTTTATGTTATGATTATGGGGATCTCATTTTCACTTCTATGATTTATTCCATGTTAAGATATTATGATCTCTTTTGCAGGTTATGATTTTCAAAAAGATATGATATGATTTTTATTTCCTTTATTTACCCTTGATGAGCATTTGAGCTCACCCTTTTTGTATGTTTTCTTTTCCCCAGGTCAGGAAGATGGATATTAAGTAGAATATGCTAAAAGGGACCCTAGATATGATGAAATAAATGGGAGACACTGTAGAAGATTTATGAACCAGTTGTTTATGTTTCCCAGTTTCTAAAGACACTATACCTATACGGTCCTTTCGTGGTTTTGTTATATGTTGTAATAAGTATGCTTCAATTTTGAAGTATTAACAATGTATGTAAAGTATGGGTCGTTATAGTTGGTATCAGAGGAAAGGTATAGTCAACCTTTGGAAACTAGGATGTGAAAGCCTTAGTAAGAACCCTAAGGATAAGTCTAAGCATAGAACATAATCTTAGTGTTTTAGAAATGACCATGAATAACCTAGGATAAGACCTTAAGCGTGAAAATTTTATTCTTGAATTATGTGGTTTTCCTATTATAATTAGTGTTGCTCACACTATTCTTCTTGGTTTTAGTCAATGGCTGGAACCTGAAGGAACTGTGTTAATGCGGAATGCGATGGGCAATGCAATAATTGTCCCCCTGAGCAACCAAACGATATGGGAGCTGGAATGCAAAATCTTGTAGCCATGCTCACACAACTTTATCAAGCTATGAATCATGCAGGACTTCGAAATGAGCAAAGTAAGGAGCAACATTCTGTTGAATCCTTCATGAGGCAGCGTCCACCTTCTTTCAGCGGGTCTACTGATCCATTAGTTGCTGAACAATGGATTAGTAATACTGAAAAGATATTTTCAGTTCTTCAATATTCTGAACATGATAAAGTCATCCTAGCAGTGTATCATTTGGAAGGAGATGCTGATCAATGGTGGAATCTTATTAAGAATACGAGGCAAAGGGATGAAATTGAGTCCATGGAATGGGACGATTTCAAGAACATATTTTTCAATAAGTACTTCCCTCGTATTCTCCAAACAAAGATGGATAAAGATTTTCTTGAACTGAAGCAAAGGGATGATGAATCTGTTGGTACCTATGAAGCAAATTTTACAAGACTTGAAAGGTACGCTTCTGGTATTATTATCCAACCTGAGAGTAAGATCGATCAATTCTTTAGTGGCTTAAAACCAATTCTTCGAAGGGCGTTAGCCATAAGGGACTTCAATAGCTACGAGGAAATCGTTCGATGTGCTCTCAAAGTCGAGATGGAGATTGGAGTAACCCATCAGTCATATGGGTTTGATAAGAAGAGGAAAATGGAATTCAAAGGAAAATCTAAAGAGCACACTGAAAAGAAGATGAGCTTTCCCTTATGCTCAAAGTGTGGAAAGAAACATGGAGGGAGTTGTCTTAAAGGGACAAGTAAATGTTTCAAATGTGGAAAGGAAGGTCATCGGGCATTTGAATGCCACGATGATGGGAAGAATATGTCTAATGATGCAAACAAAGGAAGGGATACACAGAATGAACCTACTACACTTCAATGTTTCAAGTGCAAGGAGATGGGGCATTATGCCAATCAATGCCCAAATCCAAGGGTTGATGATGATGGTCGACGTCAACAAACTCTTAAGGCTAAAGACAAAGGAAATTCACATGCAATTTCTATCAGCGATGTGGAGTACGATAATGAAGTGGTGAAAGGTACACTTACCATCCACTCTAAAGTAGAAAATGTTTTATTTGATTCTGGATCCACCCACTCTTTTATTTCTGAAGAATTTTCTAAGGGTATCACCGTATTACCTCAACAATTAGATGTTGAGTTAGCTGTGAAAACACCTAATGGCACAACATTCACATCAAAAGTTTATAATTTTTCTCCGATCGAAGTTTGTGGGAAAGTGCTTCCTGCAAATCTTGTGATCCTTCCTATAGTGGAATTTGATGTGATTCTTGGCATGGATTGGATTTCTTTATATGGAGCTCATATCAATTTCCAAAGAAGGGAAGTCACATTTCATATTCCAGATCAATCTATGATCGTCTATCAATGCAAGGATGAACATAACCTTCCAGTGGAAATTTCTTCCATTTTATGGGTATTGATTCCACTAAATGAAGGTTATTTATCTCAAATGGTTGGTGAGAAACTCATGATTAAGAATATGCCCGGTGTACGGGAGTTTTATGATGTCTTTTCGGAGGAATTACCGGGTCTTCCACCAAATCGTGAAGTTGAGTTTTCAATAGAACTCGTACCGGGTGCTTTGCCTATTTCAAATACACCTTATAGAATGGCCCCAATTGAGTTGCAGGAATTGAAGAAGCAACTCCAAGAGAATCTTGATAAGGGATTCATACGCCCTAGTGCATCACCTTGGGGAGCACCTGTTCTATTTGTTAAGAAGAAAGATGGATCAATGAGACTCTGCATTTATTATCGAGAACTTAACAAGATCACTATCAAGAACAAATATCCTCTCCCGCGCATTGATGACTTATTTGACCAAGTACGCGGAGCTCAATACTTTTCCAAGATTGATCTTCGTTCAGGGTATCATCAATTAAGGGTCAAACGGGAGGATATACCAAAGACGACTTTCCGTACAAGGTATGGACACTATGAATTTATAGTGATGCCATTTGGTCTTACTAATGCCCCTGCTATCTTCATGGATCTAATGAATAGATTCTTTAGAGACTATCTTGATCAATTTGTGGTAGTCTTTATAGACGATATTCTTGTCTATTCAAAGAGCAAGTAAGAACATGAAGATCACTTGAGAATTATATTGAAGATCCTGAGAAAGGAGAAGCTTTATGCCAAATTTACCAAGTGTGAATTTTGGCTTCAAAAAGTTGCATTTTTGGGTCACATAATCTCATAAGAGGGGATATCTGTGGATCCAGCAAAAACAGAGGTTATCGAAAGATGGTCGAGACCAATAACAGTAACTGAGATCCGAAGTTTTCTTGGTTTGGCTGGATATTATCGACGTTTTGTGAAAGATTTTTCACGATTATCTAATCCACTCACCAAGTTGACTCGGAAAGGAGTTAAGTTTGTTTGGACAGAGGAATGTGAAGAGAATTTCAAGGAGTTGAAAAGAAGGTTATCCAGTGCACCTGTGCTCACACTGCCTTGTAGTGGAGAAAGGTTTGTGATCTACAGTGATGCATCCAAGAAGGGATTGGGGTGTATTCTTATGCAAAATGATATGGTGATAGCTTATGCCTCACGATAGTTGAAAATCCATGAGCAAAATTACCCAACACATGATTTGGAGTTAGCTGCGGTAATCTTTGCATTAAATATTTGGAGGCATTACCTTTATGGTGAAAGGTGTGATATTTATAATGATCATAAAAGTTTAAAGTATATTTTCACACAAAAGGAGCTGAATATGCGTCAAAGAAGATGGTTGGAGCTGATTAAGGATTATGACTGCTCAATCCATTACCACCCTGGGAAAGCAAACAAGGTGGCAGATGCATTAAGTCGACAAGACCATGCTAGTTTATCCATGATGAGGATCACAAAAGATCCAATATTTATGGATTTACAAAGGATGGATCTTGGAATTATAATGGAAGGGGAAAAATCATATCTTTGTCAAATGAATGTTCAACCATCTATACATGTGAAGATTAAAGTGGCACAGAAAAAAGATGTTGAGTTACAAAAGAAGGTGAGAAATGTTCCTGAAGTCAACCTTGATTGTGATGGGATAATAAAGTTCAGGAATCGGGTTTGTGTTCCTACCATCCCCGAATTAAAGAAGGAGCTGCTGGATGAGGCTCATAGTTCTTCATTCTCTATTCATCCTGGAAGCACGAAGATGTATAGGGACCTAAAAGAGTACTTCTGGTGGGATGGCATGAAAAGAGATGTTGCTGAATATGTCTCTCGATGCTTGGTTTTTCAACAAGTTAAAGCTGAGAGACAGAAGTCTAAGGGGATGTTACAACCATTACCCATACCCGAATGGAAATGGGAAAACATCACTATGGACTTTGTCACAGGACTTCCTAAAACATCCAAAGGCAATAATGCTATCTGGGTCATAGTTGATCGTCTTACAAAGTCTGCACACTTCATTGCTATTAGAGAGGATTTCTCTCTAGATCAGCTTACCAGGATATATGTAAAGGAAGTGGTAAGATTGCATGGAGTACCACTTTCTATTATATCTGATCAGGATCCGAGATTTACCTCGAAGTTCTGGCGAAGTCTTCAGCATACTCTGGATACAGAGTTGAGTTTCAGCACTGCTTATCATCCTCAGACAGACGGTCAGTCTGAGAGAACAATTCAAACCCTAGAAGATATGTTGAGAGCTTGCTCTATGGATTTCAAAGGAGGTTGGGATCAACACCTACCTTTGGTGGAATTTTCTTATAATAATAGCTTTCAATCCAGTATTCAGATGGATCCTTATGAAGCTCTCTATGGAAAGAAATGCAGGACTCCAACTTGCTGGGATGAAGTTGGGGAAAGAAAGCTATTAGAACCTGATCTCGTTGATGAAATGGCAGAAAAGGTCAGATCTATTCAACAACACATAAGAGCAGCTCAGAGTCGACAGAAAAGTTATGCCGACAACCGAAGAAAAGACCTAGAGTTTGAAGTGGGTGATAAAGTGTTCTTACGAATATCTCCCTGGAAGAGGGTTATGAGATTTGGAAAGAAGGGGAAGCTGAGCCCTAGATATATCGGTCCTTTCGAAATACTGGATCGTGTTGGAAAGGTAGCTTACCGATTGGCGCTTCCACCGAATCTCTCTCAAGTTCACGATGTGTTCCATGTATCTCTTCTGAGAAAGTACATACCTGATCCTTCACATGTACTCAGCTCAGAAGTTGTACCGCTGGAGCAAGATCTTTCTTATGAAGAACAGCCGATAGAGATTCTGGATCGTAGCGAAAAATTCCTACGAAACAAGACCACTCGCTTGGTGAAAGTTTTATGGAGGAACCACCAATTAGAAGAAGCTACTTGGGAGCTTGAGGATATGATGAGGGAGAGGTATCCTCATCTGTTTGTTACAAAGTGACGAATTTCGAGGGCGAAATTCATTTTAAGGGGGGTAGAATGTAACACCCGAGACTTTTATGTTATATAAATCATCAAAGGAATCTTTTTCTACACAACACTTTCTTGGTTTCTTTACACGAAATCGCGACCTTCCTCGATAGCTTGCGTCGTACGCAATACCGAGTTTCACTAAACAACGATATGCTATTAAAATATTATTAAAACTAGCCATTATGAATAGTAATAACCACTTTTTGAAATTTTATAAATTTTATTTTTCAAAATGGACTTCATTTTTGGATTCAGAATACCGAAATTAGCCTAGGGTGAAATTTTGGTATTTTTCTGAAAACATTCAATTTTTGATGAATAGTGAAACCACTAAGTGGTAGGTTAAAAACTGAATTTTGCATAAAACTTAATTTTACCGCTTCTGTGAATGGAATTTCGAAAATCCGAGAGACACGGTTAATATCAAGGACTAAAATGTGGTTCAATGAGATGAAAATAATTTTTGGTGAATAGTAACTTTTTACTTTTTTTTACCACGGTTAAAAGTAAATAGGGTAATTAAGGGTAAAGATGATATTATTATTACCCTAACACATGTCCTAATTCTAATGGATAAGTGAAATTCGACCAAAAACAAACTTAGGAATAAAATATGACCATTTAGGTCCACTTGGATTAGATTAGGACATTTCTTATTAATTTATTTAAAGAAGGGTTAAAATAGTTAAAATCAAAGTTTAATAAGTAAATAATTTTTAATATGGGGTTATACATAAGATAAATTAGACTATAAATATTCATTAGAAAGATAAAAATATTTCCTACATAATGGAATTTTATTTGTAATTTTTAGACATTAAATAATTTAATTTATTTATGACACAATGATGATGCAGTAATTATCTTATTAATGAAATATTGACATAATTGATGTTATAAACACCAAAATAAATGTAATTTGAGACTTTATATGAATCCCACTAATTTTATAGGTTAATATGACATGTTAGTATTGATTTAATTAACTTGGTTCGAACTAATAATTCTGTTATGATTTTCACAAAAATCAATTACTAAATAGTGTCAAAATTGACATAAAATAGTTTTTAAAACAAATATTATATTATTAATTTTTATTTTATTCCTAAAAATCTAAGGTTCGGCCAAATGACTTAGATATGGTTATATATATTAATAATAAACAACTTGGGGTTCGTTTGGCTGCTTATAGTAAGTTTATTAACCTTATAGTATAAGAACACAAGAAGACATGGTAAAAGTAAAAATATTTAACTTAATGTTAAATCTAAATGATAAGGTTAAAATAGGAACCTAAACTTGTCTAAATTATATTATATGAGAGGGTTTCGACCCATCCCCACTTTACCTTAGAAATAAGACCCTTTGGAACCATTATAAACCGATTTTGACTTTAATATAAAATAATATTTTGAGATATTCTTAAGGTGCCCCTCTCCTCCCTTATAAAAGGGCACCACCTCCCCCTCCTCCTCACACCAATTTGAGCACTCAATCTCAGCCAACCCCTGCCAAAATCCCTTATCCACTTCCCTAGAATAATCCTAGAGGTCCTGGTCTTCTTCAAAGACCAATCTTAGTTCCCTAAGTGGAGGATTCAAAGAGGCGTTTTAAAGAAGAGATAATATCCATTACCGATCTTTTCAATTTCTTTCTTCTTCAACTTCTTCTTCTTTAGTTGTTTCATGATAAATTAATAACATCAGTATTACTTACATACTGATATTCTATTATAAATATGAAACAACCCTAATTCACCTTCTATCCATCCTACGGAAAAATGAAATCACCGCGCGTGCGTACGTACAGAATACCATATCCACGCCGTGGTGTAATCTATTTTACACCATCACCTTACAAGGATGGGTATAATGGTGTAATGAGTAACTATATATGATTATTATAAAGTGATATTGATACTGAAATAGTATAAATACACTTAAATACAATTCCACGATCATGGGAACAATATCATCGCTCGTGCGTACGTACGGAATACCGTCTCCACGATGTGATGCGACTCGTTCTACATGATCATCATTACATAGTAATTATATAAATGAATTGAATGAATAAATATGATATATTTTACACTAATACCATTCTGGATATAAGGTATCTATAACCTTAAAAGAAGAATAAGAATTTATTCATCAAAACACGCATAAGAACAAAAGGCAATAAAGACCCGAGTAACAAGTAACAATGAAATATTACTAATAAGAAGCAAAGAATATGACCATATATGATATCATATCAATATGTATGATTCTGGAATAAGTCAATAACATTATTTAAACCATTATACAGGAGCTTCGGACACGTACAAATCAAATCGGACCTAAGGTAAGGGAAATATCACAATCTCATTTTTATCCGAGATTGTTTATACTTTGGTATTTACTGGGATGTATTTTATCATCAAAATCCATGTTTCCTCAATATGTAATATTTATATCCTTCTACAATAGTTTATATCCAATTTTACCCTTCAGTGAGTTTTTAGTAAAAGATATGAAAGGAATCTTTTGTCATTTTTCGTTCGAGGTACTTTTTGACTTTTCCGACAAAAGTACGAAGAATGTTTTTTTTAACTTATACGGCAAGAATGGATTTTTAAAACATTATTTCCAAGAATATTCCTTTATAAGTTTTCAAGATTATTTTTAATCAACTTCTTTTAGTTTATAATTGTATGACATGTTAAGAAAAGAAAAGTGTTTTTGAAGTAGAAAGGATATTTTCCTCAAGAATGGAGTTCAAATGTTTTATCAAAATTATTTTCCATCTATGATAATATAGGGTTCTATTTTTATCCCTATTATTACATTGATTTGATTATGTTTTGAGGGAATTATTTTTATGAAGTCATTTACCTTATATGATTTGTTTTATGATGTCATGATGTTTTAAGAATCCCATTTTTGTTACATGTGTTATGAGATGCTGTATGATTTATGATTATGTGGCACACATAAGAAAGGATTCATTATAAGATGGGTGGGACCTATATCTCCCTCCAATGAATTGGGTAAAGATTTTATATCTCATGAGATAGACATGGCTGGAACGGAAGGTTATTTCGGTTCAGTGATACAGGACTGAAACGAGGAGTGAACTCGGTTCAGAAATGGACTTTGTCCGCTAAGATAGTCTTGGCAATGAGTCATGACTATAAGAAATAATTTTCCATGATTATGTGTGCATGCCCCAAAGTTTCAAGTTTTATGTTATGATTATGGGGATCTCATTTTCACTTCTATGATTTATTACATGTTAAGATATTATGATCTCTTTTGCAGGTTATGATTTTCAAAAAGATATGATATGATTTTTATTTCCTTTATTTGCCCTTGCTGAGCATTTGAGCTCACCATTTTTTGTATGTTTTCTTTTCCCCAGGTCAGGAAGATGGATATTAAGTAGAATATGCTAAAAGGGACCCTAGATATGATGAAATAAATGGGAGACACTGTAGAAGATTTATGAACCAGTTGTTTATGTTTCCCAGTTTCTAAAGACACTATACCTATACGGTCCTTTTGTGGTTTTGTTATATGTTCTAATAAGTATGATTCAATTTTGAAGTATTAAAAATGTATGTAAAGTATGGGTCGTTATAAGATCTGTAGGCGCTGGCTCACACGGAACCGCTGAGTGCTGACCCACACAGGATCGGACCCACACAAGATCGGTAGCACTGATGCACGTAGGATCGCTGAGTGCTGTATTCGTCACCATCGAATCCACTAAGGATCTCTGTACAGTCGTTGTCGTTGTTATAGTCGCAAACGCAGCAAGCTCTAGGGTTCCCGCACACAACAATCTCGTTCGGGAGGGTCCGCTCCATAAGCCGTGATCCTGATACATCAACTGACACATAGTCCATAGCTGATGTATCCAAAAGTTTGTATCATCAACAGGAACTCAACGTCGCAGACGGCGCATCAATCGGACGCCCGGTCTGGGAGTTATTGGATTTTTTGTCCCAGGGGCCCGATTGGTTTTTAAGGCAAAACCAACCTGAGCATAAACCACCTGCATCCAAACCTCGGGCGAAGTAATCCAAAAGATCCGTCTCACTAAGTGGAATCCAACAAAGTCGACGGCATGTCAATCGGACGTCCGGAGCTTAAGATATGAGGATTTCCGCTCCGAGGGCCCGGTTGGTTTCGTGTACGAACCAACCCGGCCGAACCCAAAGTATTCCGAAACCATGGGCATGATATACCGCAATGACCGTCTTGATCCAAGGATTTCATTTCCACTGACGGTGCATCGATCGGAGGTCTGTAGCCCGAGATATGGGCAAAAGACCAAAAAGGTTCTGAAAACGGGGGTTTTGGGCCCGGACCGACCCGGCCCGGCCTGGCGGTCCGGCGCACTGGCGCGTGGCGCCAGCTGGCTCGGCCGAACAGCCGAGCCGTTCGGTTTTGCGGGGGGGGGGGGGGGGGGATGCCCCCTGCGTTTTGTAACCGCGGACCCCCTTAATGGGGGCCTCTAGCTGGCTGGCTGGGGGTTTGAACCCCCAGCTGTTCTCCTGTCCGGCCGGCCGGTTTCTGCCACCATGGGACCGGCGACGGCCGGTCCACTCCCTTCTCTGACACCGGCGGCCTGGAACCGGCCGTCGGTCACCCTGCTCCGCTGCGGTTTTGGTTCGTCCGGCGCGGCGCGATGGCGCTGCGCCCCTCCACCGCAGCCTGGCTCCGGACGTGGTGTCTTAGGTTTTTTTCGACGTGGAACGACGATGCTGCGACTTGGTTCAACTTCACGGTGCGGCGCGACGGCGCCACGCATTACTTGCCGCATGATCCCGCGTGGTGCGACGACACCACTCCATTCCTTTCCAACACATTAGAAACAATACAAGGATAATGGAGGAGGGTCGGCCGTGTTTGTGCGGTCCGACCCCCTCTCGTTAATCGATAGCGAAAGGTCGTATTTTCATGAAGAACGACAAGATAGTATTCACGAAAAAATAAAATAAAATAAACCCCTACATCGTGCGAGCTTGAACGGAGGTTCGTCGAACGAGGATTCGTCGCGGGAAGAGGCGTCGTGAAAGAAGACGTCATCGGCATCACGGTACACGGCGTCGCGTAATCGGTTTCTGAGAACTCGACATTCTTTGTCGGAGACCGATGTGTTCTTCGCGTTCTTCATCGAAGATGAAGAAGTTCCTCAATCCTTAGCCTTTTTCTCCCCAAGACTCTACCACAAGAAACTAACCAAAAATAAATTAAGTCCTCACTTAATTTTTTAACTAGACATGAGTTTGAAATTCAAACCCACACACACATTTAACTCATTTCATTAATAACATATGTTATTAATACTTAAGTTATCAAAAGTTAATGGTGAGTTGAGGGGGTTTGAAGAATATGAAGGGGTAGGGTTCGCGTGGGCCCCACCACCCTCATAACCTCACTTGGGAAGTTGGGTAGTTACCCAACTTCCACCCAAAGCCTTAAACCACTTAAAGAAAATAAAAAAATTGTAGTTAAATTATAAATTAAATTTCCACAATTTTTATCATCTTCTCTCGTGAAAACGCAAACCCGGAATAGGTGTTCCTAAGCAATTACTGGTGCGATGGTTCCATTGGTGCCCTTGGAATTCGATTCCGAGCACCGGTTCAAAAGATATGAATTCCCGCTCTTTCGTTCACTAAACATACCCGAGCTAAACTTCGGATAGAAATTCCGGGCACACCGGGCCTCAGAATCAACTGCCGTCAGAAACTGCGTTCTTGTAAAATCCCAAAGAAAATTAAGAAAAAAAATTCCTTGATTTTTATGGGTCTTTACAAACTGAAACTCTATAAAATACAACCCCATTTCTATTTTTGACATCCTATATGTTCTAGTCTAACAAAAAGGGCAATTAGTGAAAACTATAGATGTTTTGTAAATGATCCATGCAAAATGAAAATGAAATCATTCCATTTCGTACACCATCAAACCTTTATCCCTTATTACTTATATAACATTTTTTTAATTAAAAACAAGACTTTTATTGTAGATTAAGTAATATAATTATACTATAATTTTAACTATATATTCATAAAATCAATATAAACATTTTTTATAACACTCATCACATCATGGGGGGTTTTAAAAACCTACATGGATGAAGTTATAAAACACTTTTGACTATGTTAAATGAGCAGTGTTTAAAAATTATTTTATGAATATATGTAACATTTATGAAATTATTAATATTCTATAAATATTTAATGAGTGTTAAATCAATAATATTAGTACAAAATAGTGATAAAAAATTAAGGATTCAAACATGATTTTAATATAACCCTTATAAAATTTGGAATCTATTTTAAACCATATATAAAATTGTAAAACAAATGTTTTAATAGAATGACAATTAATATATATCTCTATAATTATGGATATCATAGATGTTTAAAAAACATTTTTCATGGTCATCATTCAAATTTAGTTTTGAAGATGTTTATGAGTAATCCTCTATTGGTTGATGAGAGAAAAGAATTTATAATGAAAGAATGAAATAGAATAATAATTGGAATTCGTAGAAAAAAATAAAATATAATTTTATTTAATCAAGTATTTACTATTCCTCATTACATTATATGGGAATTTATATTCTTATACAAACTAATTCATCATTTGTGGAAAGAGACCCTATGGACCACCCTGTTTTCATTTTCATTATGGTTTCCTTCTCTTTACAAAAATTTCATTAACTATTTTCCACATTTTCCTATTCTATTTTTTCATAAAATTATCTTATAGATAGGTCTAGTTTATTTTTTATATTTTATGTTGTTTTATGTTATTTTTTAGGCCCCTCTCAATCTACACCCAAATGCATACTCAATTAAAGGAAACATTCAAATTCATTGTTTTCATTTTTGTGTTAATATTTTAAAGTTTGGTCCTTTAGATGATTTTAATAAAATAATAATAAAATTATTGAAAAAAGTTTATTTCATTTATTTTTTCATGGTACACTCTATAGGATCATCTTTTAATTTTTCTTTAACCATTTATGGAAGCATCTATTATATAGAAAATTTTCAAATTATTTTTCATTATATTCTCTTAAAAATAGAATAATATTTAATTATTAATATTTATCATACATATATGAATGTATGAAAATATTTAATCCCCCATTTTATTAGTAGTCATTACGAAAAATAATTTTGTTATGCTATAATACATAATTAAGTAACCCATTTCATTTTCATGGGATTTTCTTATCATTTTTAATTACGTATGTTATCCTTATATGTATCCCTTACGATTGTATGCATATTTATTTTATGGATGGTCTGACAGTAATAAAATCTCCAATTAATTATGTATAATTTTCATTTAATGATATACCTTTTATAGTTTATCGTAATGAAACATATTAAATTATGTTATGTTGGTTTGGTAGTGATCCTCAACATATCCTTATGATGTCATGTATTATGTTGTATCCCCATTTTTCTGTTTCCATGGAAAATTATATCAACTTCACTGTTCCATGATTCCACATGGTTATATATTATCCTATACATTATTGATATCACATTACTAAAATTAAAATTTTTTACACTTTATTTTTCATCCCATACTGAAATTTAAAGATTATATGTTTTATTGGGATAAAATACATCAAGGTGATAATAATGTGTTCATATGATGAGGTATTTTGTTGAAATAAAATAAATAAAATGATAATTTTACTATTATATCTTGAGTATTAATAAATAATGTATAAGAATATGTACGAAATTTTTTTGGAAGCTATAAATGGTGTAAAAGATGTTTTTATATGGTTGTAGCATTTCCTAATGTTAGTTAAATTTTTGGGGTATCCCATTTAGTGGAAGGGGAATGTTATTTTTGGAAATGGATTTATTTTCATGAAAATGAAATAATTTGGAAAAATCGGGATGTATTTACTCCATTTTTTTTACAAAAGTGATAATTCATGGCCATTTAATCAAAATACAGATCATGAAAGTGTTTTTGAAATGTTGTACATTTTCATTAATGTCTATGTTTCAGGACAAAAAATAATATTTTTTGAAACCTAGACATTCATATAGGTGCTTCTCAAGGATAATGAGGTGTATGATAAATATGATTTAAATTCATTGATGTTTTAAAAACTATGATATATTCAGATAGGGTCGGTGGAGTATGAGGTAGTTGTGTGAAGGGTCAAACCTGTTAATAAATAGGCCACTACTCCCTTCATTTAGAAGGACTAACACTTATTGAATACTAGGGTTCTAAAATCAAGTAAGAGTTTTTGGAAATAATTTCTTTCATGATGCACTGTCTCTAATAGTAGTAATGTAATGAAAGGGGAATTTTGAATATATGAATATGTGATATCTAGAAAAATCAATATTTCCCTAAATTTTGGATGTTCCATGAAGAACCAAATAGTTCTATGAATGTTATTGATGTAGAATTCAGTTTTTGGAAATATTTACTAGAAGATAATGTTTTGGTAACTAGATTTAATTAAAAATAAAGTCAATTATAAATAAATATTTATCATATTTTTGAATAATGAGCTTTATGATGTACAAAATAGGGTGTAAAAACAATTATTAAAGGAGAAAATAATATAAAAATAATATAGGTGAGCTGTTAGCACAGTTCAGCTAAGATATCATTGATATTTCAAAGTTTCATTTGTAGAGTACCATGAGGGATAATGAGATTTCTCTAAACTATTTCACAATATTATTCTATAGTAAATTTGGTACTTGAAAACACTTTTTTGAATTATCCTTGGATATATATCAATGAGGGTGAACTGAATAAGCTTCTTATTCCCAGTTAATGTTTGAATTTTAAGATATTCATTTTTAAGGGAAGCTTGGAGAAGGGATTATTATCAAATAAAAAATTAATATCCAAAAATGGTGACTTGTTTTTCATTTTCTGTACTTTGATTCACCCTATTCTATTTAACATTATTAGGACAAACATTTTATTTTTGTATTTTCCCAGGGTATCCTATAAGTTAATTGAAGTTTAATGTGTTTTATGTTCACATTTTTGATATATAAATAATTATGATGATATTATGTTAATGTATTATATACCAAAAATCAAAAATAAAATAGACATAAAAAATTATATATTTTGTTTAATGGGCATTAATGTTTTCAATAATGTAATAATAAGTGAATGATTCTCAGGTTTATATGAAATTGATTTAGAGTGACTCATCATTTTGGATTTTGATGTATATCAATGATTTTCCTCTGATCGGATGACATGCATGTATGTCAACTAGAAATTTTCCCCTAACTTCAATCTAAGACACAAAATAAATGCCAAACTATTATATGAGGACCAACTAGTATACAAGATGAATAATATGAATTCAATGACTTAGGATATGTTAGAGTCCATTGAATTTTGAAATTGGGTGTACCTCATGGTTCTGAAAAATAGTGTCATAAATTTTATATTAGTAATATCAATGTGAAATAATTAATTTCAATATTATAATATTATGTCTCATTATCCATCATTTTTATAATAGTATTATATATATTTTTCACATTGACTATATAATTTTTCAAATCAAGGAGGGAAGTAGGTGAACAATTTATGGTTTCTATATATATAATTAATGTATTCCCTTATACCTTTAAAATCATGAATAATTCATTCACGAGGATCAATTTTCAATAGAAGATAGAACACTACACCTACTTATACAACTAATAGGTAACCTCTATATTCCTGAACATTGTGAAGTGAAATCATTTTCCTGAGTGGTCTTTTATAATTGACATGATATAGTCAAGAAACACATAATTTCCTAGAAAATTCAGTAGGAATAATGGATTTGGTGTGTTGTTAATCACCTTCATTGTTTTATATTTCAATTTGTCGAAATGAAGGAATAAAATGGGGTTTTGAATTTTTCTCAATGGTTAACCAAATGGAATTTTAAACGACTTGTCTTTAATCTTTGTTGATATAGTTTTAAGAAACTATTTCAAAAATATAAAAATAAATCATATATTTAATGATACTGAACCCCCATATACATTGACATTTTCTTTTATAGTTATCACTAAAAGGGAAGGAATATATGATAAATGGTAAATTGGTATTTGGTTCCTATATTATTAAATATAAATGGGGTAACATAGAATAATTATTCATCTTGGGGTTCTATGATGGAGATTCCCATCACATATATAGGGGGCATTATAATATAGTATCATTTTGAATAAATATCTATAAATGAGAGTTATTGGATGATATCTACAATAATGATCCATAATTAGTTATTGGTTTTATAAGTAATTCGTTTTAAAGTACTTTTAGACATCCCTAAAGTTGTGGAGATACTTGATTTTACAATTCTCCTTCCAAAATGTGACATGAGATAGATTGGTTTTTGGACTTCCCATTTGATACTGAATTTGATGATATTATGAAATTAATAATTATTCGTGATATCATGGTTTTGTAGTATTTTTAATGTTACCAGTTTATTAAAATTAAGTCCATCTTGAAAGTCCATATGAAATTTTACCTATTAAGGCTCAAGTAAAAGATTAAATAAATAAATATATATATATTAATATGATGATATATCAATTTTCAATTAGGAAATTTATGTATGTATCATGTTTTTTTGATTTACGACAATGATGATCAATAAAGGAAACAAATTAATCAATATTAAGATAATAATTTATCTATGTACATATACTACAATCATGATTCCTTCCATAAATTCTATAGAATAATCATTGAGATCACAAAAATGATTTGATTATACTATATGAGAATTATTATATGTGGAGAATATGTAGTAATTTTAAGGCCTATGAGGATATATATATTCATTGTTATGTTTATCAAGATCACATCATTCTTCTGGGAGACCAGGTTCATTTGGATCTATTGCTACAATTGAAATGAGAAACAATTATCATGATCCTCATGCACTTTTTATTTATGGATTCATTTCCATTTGAACAATGTGTTTCGAAAGAAAAATTTTGATATTGGTCAACTGTGAACAATATTAGACTCACTATGGGGTGAGACTGATATTATAGATTTCACAATACTATTTCCATTCCTAGTAAATAAATATCAGTGGAATCATCCAACTAGAAGTCATATGTGAGGAAAATTATCAAATTATTTGTTTTATTGTACAACAAAACATGTTTAACCTAATGATATGTATAATATAGAGCAGTCGAAATGATTAAATTGATGGAAAATATATTAAATCTGTTGAATTTTCTCCATGGATTGATTCAATGATTTTATAGTCTATTAGGTGCAGTATTTTGAATGGTGTTATTCCATTGGATGATTTCACACCCTTTTATTGAACCTTTTTTCTATATTATGATACTTTCATGACTCAAACAGGGATATATGAACTTATATTACCCCAACATTACAATCAATGGAGCATACTAAACATCTATAGGGAGATAAGGGAATATCTGGGTCTTTGTATGAAAATGAAACTTACAATTGTCATGAAGTATCCCAGATTCCATGGTTGCTGATACTCAAGATGATATAGACATATCCTAAAGGGAATGAATTATCTACATGGGTAGTTGTCAAGAACCTAGTATCTCATAAGATAATGCAGGTAATTATCTTTCAATATAATCAAAAAAATTAATAGTCAAATGTTATTATGCACCAAAGAAACTTCTATTAGGAGAAAAGTACCAGATGTCAAATAGGTATATAAACCTAAATTAAATAATCAATATACCAGAAAATATTATAATCAACCTATGTACCAATGGATAAAAGAAGTCAATGAGAAATGATCAATAACAACAATAACCTTTATGTGGTTCTTTCCCCTTACTGAAACCAGGCAGTAGGAAATCAACAAACACCTAAATCCATAGGTATGGAGTGAGATAAAATCTTGGTACACAATCACCAAGTGTTAGATAAAAATATTCCACTTTAATTTAACGAAGAATTATTTCAGTTTTGAATTAAATAGTATTTAAAATACAAGAGAATATTTAAATAAAATCATACATTAAATTTCAGTTGAGGGAAATAATTTGGAAAATGGATTAACACTCATTTTATATAAAAGAGTTTGTATATATTCATAAGTCATATGTAATTTCTTTTTCAAAAAATAGAATATATATTAAAATAGTAAGCAATAATAAATATGGTCATATTCCTAGATGTATGATAGTTAGAGTTTATGGGATCCTCACACACTCATATAGTTATAATTAAAAGGTCCACAGACATCTCTTCGACACTTTCCAAAGAGGAATAACCAATATCTCTATGGGGAAAATATATACCAATAAGTTTACGTTTGAGTTCTAAATCATTAATTCGATGCTAGAGAAATTTTAACTTAACACATTCATCCCAAATACTTCACTAACTACCTAGGCTTTAATATTCTCAAAAAAAATCAATAATTGGATATTTATTTCCAAACAATATAAAATAAAATTTTGAAATTTCTCATTTAAATTTAATAATTCTCATTTAATAACCAAACATTGGTTGTTAAATTTGTTTCCATTATCCATGATAAAACACAATAGGTTCTTATAAAAAAAAAATTTATTTTTAAAAAATGAAAATATGAAATCAGTGTATAAAAATAATTTCAGAATTTAATTTCTCAATTTTCCAACAAATTCCACAATCACATTAAAATAAAATGGATGTTGGGTTTTCCCCAAATATTCCTTCCAAAACAAATCTATATCACAATTCAAAATGTATTTGGATTTAAAAATTTAATTGAACTCATTTTAACATAAATAATAAAATTTTAGGATAAATAAATTGGCCAATATTAAATGGAATCACCTACTGAAACAAAGAAATCACATCTCACAGTACCCATAATATTAAAATACTAAGAAAATTTTGAAAATGGAGATCTGAAGACCAAACCTAGATTCATGATCCATAAAAATTAATATCAGATTATCAAACAAAATGGATATCTATCAAACCCAAATACAGAGAGAAGAATATATAGAGGGAGATATAATGAATGAATAACTATTGTCAGGGAGAGATCTTACGATGAACTCATAGGTTCAATCCACCTTGGATATGGTTTATAGAATCCTAAAATTGTTTATTGGGAGCTCTAAATACATTATAAATCTTTCAACCTTGAGTTTTCATTGATCAGGGGGATAAATGGAAATTCATGATTTTTATGGATTTTTTGGAATAATTAAGTCCCATGCACATGGTTTTTACTAGGTGGTAATGTAGTTTTTCAAAAATTTCTCTATCGGTCAAAACCCTTATAGTTTGGTTTTGAAAATTTTAGCCTGGGTGGGTTCATGGTTTTGTATATTGTGCACCAACCATGAACAGTAAAAAAAGTACCTAAAAGTTCACAAATTTCACCAGAATAACCCCTAAATGAGACCCTACTAATGAATGATCAATAGGGGGGTTGATTTTTACTTGAAAATTTTTATACTATGTTACAAGATCCTCACCATAGAAATTTTGTGTCCCCAAAAAATAAATTCAAGAAAGCTTACATGTCAAAAAGTTGAGGCCACTCCTCTCTCATTACTAACAGACTTTACCACATCTCACGTGTATCTAAAAAATGCTTCAATAGCACTGAAGAAAATGGTATCATCCTCCTATGAAGTACCATGGGTTTTCAATCAACTATCACAACATCAAGCTATTCCATAAATAAAGTAGTCTCAACCTCATGATAACTCCGTCTTATAACAAGGATGGATTAGAAAGATACATTCATAAATGCCATATGTGAAATGAGTTATGTATCGACATAAAATGTGGAAGATGTTATAAAATGAAATCCACATTCCCCACCTACTCAAAAACCTAAAAATGTCCAACAAAACTAGAATCAAGCTTCCCTTACCTCCACACCCATCATTGACTAAAACTTGGTGAAACATTCCAGAACACCTAATCAACAATTGAAAAATATTACAGTGTATGATGATGATCAAATTCTGAATTATACCAGCTACATTACTTCAACATACTATGATGAATAGACTGATTATTTTTTGTCATATCTTGAACCATGCTCAGTCCTACCCTTTAACTTTATCCAATCTCCAACCAACACAATAATTATTTACAAGGCTGGACATACACAACCTCAAAATGAGACATACTAATCTTGGACTAGTAACTTTAGTTATAATAAAGTTCAAAATACCTTAGATGGCCATAAAAAGCTCCACCAATGTGAAGGAATTAGAAATGAAGAACATCATGAGGAATATATATAACTATTTATATCATTCCAACCAACTACTAATGGAATACCAAACTCAAAAGATCCTATGATTCCAGGGCCTCTTGAATGTCTGTCCAATATAAAATGTGAACTGGGTATCTGAATATGAAATAATAGAATATAAAACTCCATTAAAATGAAAAATATTATCATGTAGAGATTTCTCAACACTATAACTTTGGTTGTATCACTAATGGAATTTAATTGAGATGAGTTCGTCAACTGTTTTGTCACAACCCATATCACGTTCTTATTTATTTTGGTATATGAAAACCCAGCCAAAAATATATTGAGATACCATACTACTTCCATGGAATAACTGGAAGTGTATGAAGCAAACAAGAAGATATATGGTGATCAGCCGTGTCCTATTGGTAATTATAATAATGATAGAAAAATCAGCAATTACTCATTTCATACGTGCCCACCAGAATTGTCACTGCATGTCATAGAAAATTTCCATGGTCCCTTGGTGCACATTCCATTGATAATTATGGAATACCCCGTATCATTTTTCAATCCTGATAATGGTAGAAAAAAAACGATTATGATAACATAGAAAACCATTGAGGGATAATGACCACTCATAAACAGTTACCCCACCTTAAAGAGGGTCACTAATTCCATTGTACATATCATTAAGAAGTTGTTATAAAAATAATCATCTAGAGAAGATAAGTGGTCTACTAAGCACTTGTCAAAGAATCTATGACCCCTATTTCCAGAAATACAACATGAAACCTGGAAAATAGATCCATTGGATTCCTCTCTTCTTATGATTCTTTGATGATCTGGGATGAAAGATTCCTACTGGGAGATTCTTTAGTGACACTAGCTTTCCCCACAGAATATGGAATGTTGAAATCAAAAGATTTTAGGTACTAAAACAAATACAATTTTTTTGAGATTTAGGTATTTTTTAAAATAGATATAACTTAGGCTCTTTCATTTCGAAAACATGATAATATTTTTTCTAAAAAGGTAATGAAACCAACTCGTAAGTTCATTCAGCACAACTCTATGATCAAGTCATGGGATGGAAAATTCTTCTCATGTGTCCTAAGTTGAAGAGATCATAAAGAAAATACATGATAAACTTTCATAAAAACATAGCCCAAACTCTAACCTGATGCATCATAGAGAAACATGTAGCCCTTCTACACCATTAGAAGGATCAATACTGATAGTAGTGAAATAATATTTTATCTTAGAAAAAGAACATTGTAATTTTTCATCCAAAGTAAGCATTACTCCCATCCATGTTTGAGTAGTCATCAGAGAATCCAATATTGAGATTTCCTTTAAATAATGGTGATAATATCCAACTAATCCTTATAATATATGAATCAAGAAAACAATTCTTTGTTGATTCTAGGTTATAACAACATTAATCCTTTTCTGATAAACTGATATATAATTTTCCAAAACCAAATTTCCTAATAAATTCAATTACCAAATCCATTAATAACATATTTATAGCTTGAAATAATGTCAGTGATTTCTCCACAACTCTAGAACTACACTCAAATGATTCACATGATCATCCTCAGACTTAGTGTAAACAAGGATTACATCCAATAAGAAACCTGTGAATGAATTATGATACTCATAGAAAACTATTTTCATTAAATTCATAAGGGCTAAAGGAGATGTTTTTAAACAAAATATAATGATAATGTACACATAATGATTTCACCTTCTCTGAATTGTTTGTTTTTATTGTCATATTCTTCTATATCTAATGGTAATCATATCAATGTTCAATATTTTAAAACCACTTCACACCATTTAATTGTACCTATAGATAATCAATATATGGAAAATTTTAATTTTTCATTACCATAACTCTATTGAATGTTTGGTAATCTGTACAATGATTAAGTGACTCTCTATCCTTCTAGACAAATAGAACATGCACCACCAAATTTGACACAATTGGGAATATGAATCATTTCTCTAAAATATCATCTAATTGAGTATTCGAATTTTCATCACAACTGGTTCAATATCATAAGAAGTAATAGATACTTCTTGAGAACGAGGAACTGAACCAATAGAAAAAGTAACCTCCCTTACTAGTAGAAAACTAGATAATTCATAAGGAAATAAATTGAGAAACGTGACGACAACTAGAGGAATAGAATCACTCAAGGATTTTGACTCCATATCAAATGAAATAAATAATATTACATTCCACAATTCTATATAATATGTTCAGGACCTACTCAACCTTGGTTCTCATTCTCCTTGACTGATACATCACACCTCATCTGGCGCAGAAAAGGATACCCATCAAAGATAACAATCAATATAGGATTAATTAAAAACAATAAAATCCATCATAGAAATGGTATCAAGAGGTTTTATGTAGAGAACCAAAAAATCATAAGAAATCTTAATATACGATAAAGAGAAAACACAAGTAGGGAAAAATGCACCATGGTATATCTTTATGCTCTGAGGTTTAGAAATACGAACCACAGAAGAAAAAATCTTTAGAGAAATAATTAGAAGATAGATAATAAGGGTCAACATAAATTAATGAGATGCACCCATATCAAATAAAGTAGTCATTAAAGATGAATAAATTGTGATGTTACCTATCAACGTCCTAGGACTCATACCTGCTTCATCTAGACACTCTTCCACTACATGATGAAGCTTCATATTGGATTTATGTAAGCAAAACCCCTTTGTCCAAAGATCATCTAATAGATTCATAGATTTAATATGCGTTGATGTACCTAAAAAACTATATGGAACACATTAGAAATGACATGCCATCTACAAGTGACAGAGTGTCCATAGTAACCACATATCATGGGTTCCTTAGTGAAAAACTCTTTAAAATTCCTAGGATTTCTAAAATAGTACCAAATCAAAGGGATTCTTCATTGCAATGTAGGAGGTCAAGAAACTACACTTTTTTCAAGAACCAGAACAAGAACGATAAAACTTCTTATTCCCTTTATGGGAACTCAAAAAATTTACACTAGGATTAAAAGGAACTACCATCAATGCTAACTTATAAATCATGTCCATTTTAACAATAAATTCGATTTTCATATTCTTTAATGGTCTTTCAAGCCTACTAATGTTTGGAAAACTCTAAAAATTTCACAGCAACCATCATATACCGATAGAAATGGTCTGATAAAGGAACATTAAGTTCAATCCACTATCATACCTCATGATTTCTAACCATCAACATCATGTCCCCCCATCTCCTCCTAGGTCCCTCTAGTTTGAAGGTGGAACATTACACCTTGATTTCATCAAGGGTATCCTTGAACTCAACCATAAGATAACTATTTCTTAATAAATACTCAACCATTTGAGTATTATGTATTTACTAAATTTATATAGACTTGTGGTGATGTAATTATGGTGAAACAATCCAGAAGTCATCCCTATGAGGTTTCAAAGCTAAATCCTAAAATATAATGAGTGTTGGTGCATGTCCCATAGCTAGGACTATACACACAATAACCTCTACCATATTTTGGACCATGGGAGCCTTTTCGAGATATTATTCCTCAGAATCATCATCCAGGATCCTATTAACACATATTCATGGAGGAATGATGACACAAAACGTGATAAGATAACATAAAAGACTTTAGATTAACACTCAAATGGGGAAACAAGGGAAATTAATCCCATCAGGTAGAAATTTAATATTTTTATTTCAAACCTTCCAAATAAAAATAACGGAAAATTAGAGTATTAATCTTCAAGAAATACTTCTCATTCCACCCCTAGTTACATAAGTCTTATGGTGGTGAGAGGTGGTTATACACTCAATCGTAACTACCTCCTTTGTCTTAAAAATATTTCACAACTCTATACTAAAACCAAGGCAAAATGCTTAACCTACACTATTGATACCAATTTTTCAGAATCCATCTTATATACCATGTTACCCTAAAATCGTAGATGACATTGATATAGCCTGAAGGTAATTCCCAGTCATCACATGTTGGTGAACAACACCTTGAATCACATAATATATAGGAGGGAATGTTTTTTCCACAAAATTTGTTTAAGAAAAAAAATTATATGTCAGTGTGAAAAAAAGAAAAATCCACATGGAGAACTATACCCAAAGTCCAAATGGTATATAAATTGATATTACATAATCAAATTATTGGAAACTGGTTAAATATCCCACGTACCAATGGACCCCAAATCTTTAATCCAAAATATCAACAACAATTAGAACCTCCAAGTAGTTCATTCCCCTAACATGATTATGGTAAGAGGAAATCTATAAATTTGTGAAGGAAAATGTTGGGGTGAGCTAATATCCTAGTTGGGACTCAGTAATTGTTATGTAATAATATTACATCATAATTAACCAAATAAATCATTAAACATTAAAGAGAACAGGTATGGTAATACAAGAGAATATCTAAAACAAATCATAAATTGCATTTAATTTGAAAGAAATATTTCAGATAGTGTATAATAAACCTTTAATATAAATAAATTTATATAAATTCACCAATATTATGTTAAACTATTTAATAATAATTGAATTTATGTCAGTATAATCACATATGAGAAATGTGGTCATCTCACAAGGTGCATGATACATCCACATTATGCGATCCTCACACACAAATATATTGATAACAACAATCTCCACACACATCTAACGAATATAGAAAAATAGGGTTAACACAAAACCTACTATATATATGATCTATCAATAAGATTATGTTATATTTGTCAAGGGTTAATCTATTGCTAGATAAATTACAACCTATCTTGTTCTGTCAAAAATAACTCACAAACAACCAAGTATTGCATGTTCTCAACAAAAAATCATTAATGTGAAATTTATATGAAAAATATTTAAAATAAATTAAGTCTATATCACTTTTTAATATCCCTATTTCCATTTAAAAAACAAACATAAGGTTTTAATAAATTTACTTATTTCTCTAGAAAATCAAAATACGTTCTTATGAAAACTATTTATTCAATTTCTCTGAAATAAATAAATTAAAAATCAATTAAAAAATTAAATTTCAAAATTTTCAATCTAATACCTGAATCACACCCCTATTCACTAGAATTGGTTGGGGGGCCCAATTATCATAAAAATCTAAATCATAGTCCATACATAATTGGTTGTTGATAATTTATTCAATGTAATTTCATTTGAATCATGAAATGTTTGGTTAATTCATTTAGACAATCTTAAATGGTACCACCTACCAAAATAAAGCAACAACATCCTACAATGACTTCAGTATGAAACTACAACAAATAATTCAAATAATAGATATTCAAGAACCAAAATTGGATTTATGATCTAAAAAATGGAGATTGGATCATCCAAGAACATGCTGGTCAACCAAACTGTAAAGAGGAGATTTGTAGAAAGATAGAGAGATGGAATTAGAGAAGAACTTTGACTAGATATAGATTAAAAAATGATATCCAATATTAGATCCACCTTGGAAAGGAACAAGAGAAAGAAAAATTGGTTCTTGGGAGCTCCAAATATCTAGGAAATCTTCCAACACAGAGTTATGGTCGAATCGAGATCAAAATAGGTGTTCATAATTTTTTTTAAACACTATTCAGAATAATTAAGTCTTGTTCTCATGGTAAGGTAGGCAGGGCCACACAGTTTGTCAAAATGTGTTCCCTAAACATTCCATCTACTAGGGGGTGGGGGTGCATAATTTCTACAATGTGGGTGCCCAATTTTTCAAACCATATGTCATCTGTGAAATCCCTTATTCTTTGGGTTTTCATGGTTTAACCTATGGGATCATGGGTTGGGATAATTGTTCACCAATTAATCACATTACAAAAAGTTCCAAAACAATTCCCTATAGTTCAAGAATTTCACTCGAAGAACCCCTTAAAAAGACCCTTCCAAAGAATAATCAATATAGGGGATGAAGAGTACCTAAATAATAACATTATCTCACAATAATACTGTATTTTAAGACTTGTCCTGATGAATTTCCATGAGTTTATAGTAACAAATAAGAAAATTGAATTGTTTTCTTTGACTAATATTTTTAAGGGGTTTCCATTGGATCTTATTAAATCATAGGATTTCTATATTTGATGGTGAATAGTTGGATTCAATATATATTAAATACTAGAGGATTTGTGTTGAGTTGATGTTGATACCAAAATATTATTTACTATGTCTTGGTAGGTTTTTATTTCATCAATTTTTCAATATACATGAAAGGGATTGATATGTCCCTAATAATAGCCCCTAAATCTTCATCCATGAAAGCTATTACCATTTTACATTAATAAAACTAGTCTCAAAAAATGAAATATCTAATATAGAAACATCATACATAATCTCATTATGACATAATATTTATTTAATAAGGTATTTACATTATTCTCTCACTAGTTTCATGGAATTTGACAGGGAATTCAAGGAAGGAATGAAATATTACTACATCAAGATGTGATACTTATATACTGAGGTCCTATAATTCATGACGTGATTTTACTTCAATGTTTGAAGACTTAGGGTCGTAACTGACTATGATAACATGTTATTCACTTTACTAAAATTTTGGTAAATTTTTATAACATTTAGTTAGGGTATAATTGGACATCCTACTATTTGATGTTGATTAGAAAATAAAATATATACTTTTAAATATTCATGTATGATTATGTTTGAATGTTAAATTAATTATTTATGTTGAAATTGATGTTTTTATGGAGAAAACTTTAGTGATGGTTTCGATGTTTTTTCTTATATATTTCCTTATATAAAATAATTCATGAACATTAGGTTAAAATGACATCATCTTTCCTAAATTTCTCAATATCTATTACTTCATCCCCACTTATTAGTTTGTAATTATTATTCATATGTGTAATTTTTTATGACTAAGGGGTGATGTAGGTTGATCACATTAACCAATATATATTTTCAATATCTAATTGATGATGTTTTGATTCACTGATTGGTTCTTTTTTCAATTTTTGGGATGTTACCTATCATTCAAATGATGGGGTTAAAAAATTATAAAGATTCTAGACTATATTCATCCCATGAAATTGATCATTCTTCAATTTTATATTCTTTGAACATCATTTTATTTTTTTCTCATATTATTGACATGGTGAATATTTCATATTAGTCACAATAGTGGGTTACGGGTCACACCGAGTAGATTTTGTTGTGCACTGAGTTTGACATGATCCAAATTGACTTATTTCCATGTCATCTAATCATCAGTTTATTTTCCCCATATTTATAAGGCCTGATTCCACTCTCTTTCATAGTGTGGTATAGTGATAATAACACTTTTCTACTATTCCAGTGGTATATCAATCATGAAATTTCAAAAGTTGGTTATAATATGGAGTATGTCATTGAAGATAAAGAAATTCTAAATCTAGTTCCCCATTATTAATGAGATTGGAAATCAATAGAAAATATCATCATGTTTTACATCATTGGTCCATCTTTCCTCTATAAAATGTGCATGTATTTTTTAGAATCCATTAATAATACAGAACCTAATGATTTTAAAAAATGTTATTAATTAATTTTTTTCTTTAAATTTTATGTAATAATTATCCTTCTTTATATGCTAAAAGGGTTGTGTTTTTGTTCTATCTATTCATGAGTGAAAACTACAAGATATTATATAGGATTGGGAGATATATTTATCATAAGTACATGTGTAATCATGAATATTCCTGTCTCTAATCTACTAATTTTTTCAATGTGATGAGAGTGTTGACTAGTACTTATACATTGCACGATGAATATCATCTTCTAGTCACTCTAAAACTACATCTAAGTCATTAAATATCTAGTTAACATCAAGTTAATGAGTTCTTTTTATCTCATTATAGATATTATCTATGAAAATATCCATCATATTATCTTTATGAAGCTACATGTTCTTGGAGTATCCTAAACCACTATACCAAGTTATGATGTTCAAGAAACACTCATTATTGTGTTGTCTTGTAGTTTAAAAGGCCACAAATATTTTGTTTCCGTAGCATTGAGTTTAATTCATAGAGAAACCTCTAATACATATATTCTCTATTTTAGATATGAAATATTGGTATGTTTCTATACCATAAGAATAATTTTCCCTTTATCATCTTCAAAAATCATATATGTTCCGTTTTCTAATATTTATATATGGTTTCTATCATAGGGTTGTATTAAGATAAAAAGTGCATGAGACTCTACATTTAATCTTATAGACCATTAAAGGTTGGGATTGTAGAATTCACACACTTTGGTGGGATGGAACAAGGTGTATCCTTTCATGTTGTATCATCTTCTATGGGTGAACCATCGTTCCATAGAATTCATTAATGTTTTATGGTTCTTAAATAATGTTATAGAGTTCTATTGGAAAAATATCATTGGATAAAACCAAATTAGAGACTTTCAGATGACTGGAAAAATTTCAGACCACCCATGTCTATTGTCCATGGAAGACTCAAGTTATCTAGGTGTAGTATTCCTAAAATGGGAAAGGTTTCTTCCCAAATAAAGAATAATTTTATTATTCCTTTTCCATCTTGATTAGAAAACTATTTTTTCTATCCTAGAAGGGCCAAAAGACTATAATACCCACTTTATTGTCGAACAGTTCATTCCTATAAAAATAGGGCAACTAAAATGGATATATTTTCATTATATTTGAAGTTTCACTTTATATGGATATTGACTCATAGAAATTTGAAATTTTTTAATTTTAGATTCCCTAACTATAATTCATATTGATCAATATTCTATTTAGTATACTATGTCTCAATTTCTTAGTGTGGTGGTTGGGATATAACCTTTAAATTCCCCTTTTCTATGGTTTTTTCTCATCAAGAAGATGGTAATATGGTGTATAGAGGTGATTCCAATTCATGCTCATCTCTCTACATTCATGTTTGTAGACATATTTAATTGAAATTAATATAAAATATTCTTTTATTAGATTCATAATAATACAATTATCCTATTTATGCATCATGCATGGTTCTATATGTAGAGATTATAAAAACAAAAATTCACTAATATGAAATTCGTAGTGGGAATCATATCCTCTATAAAGATTTATGGGGGGTATTTATGACCCCAAAAATACCACTCATTAGATAGATCAAAATACACTTAAATAAAATCCTTCTTGGTGGAACACATTAGTTTAAAGACCCATTGAGGTTAAAAATTTCCTCACCATAGTTCTCTAAAAACTAGCTTATGGATATAGACCTTGAGGCAGTCTCAATCAATGTTTATAGACTACACTATAATTGAAAATGATAGATCAAGAATTTGAAGGAAGTATGAGGGAACTTTTCATAATGTGATCCATATTTGGAAAAGAATGAATTTATTATATACAAATGAGGTAATAATTCCCCTAACCTTAGGGAATAGGATGATTTCATTCTATCATCAGAAGTCCTAGGTATGATATTAATTTTACGAAATAATGGAGTGAGGTGGTGATAAAAATACCCTATCCATGTGGGCTACGGTGAATCCATAACACCCCTAAATCCTATATTACCATAGATTTCATTAATCATCAAAAATTTATTCAGGTACAATACTGATTCATTTCTTATTTATAAAAAGATATGTTTCCCCCTAAGGGAGACTATGTGGGAACAACTTTTTTATATCCTCATATGTGTGGCCTGATTTTCCTTTTTTTAGCTCCATATTGTTTCCTAATAATATATCACTCACAATGGGTGAACCTATTCTTTGATTTATGGATGAAAATTATTCATTATACAGCCAAATGGGAATATGTAGACCTAAGGCCTGATATGTGGCTAGAGATTATGACATTTCATGATTAAAATCTGAACGTTCATTATTAGATGATGAGTGTCAGGAAATATAGAGATACATATCCACCCCATCCACAAAACTACACTCAATGAAGAGAATAAAATTCTATATGGAGTAGTGTCATTATTATTTTGAGAAATATTATCTAGAGGCACCGAATATGTTTCCTCACCATAGGGATCTGGTTGATTAAAATTAGGTCTATTCAATATGGTGTTGTACCTCATTTATCACTTCATGGTAGTTAGAATGATACTGATAAGAAAAATATATAGTATTATGTCAATAAAAAATCTCCAACATTTTTTGGTGAATATATGGTATATACTTATTTTTCATAACCTCTTCAATGTCATGGTTGGGAGTGGAAAAGGTTTAAAACAAGGCTAGTATTCATTCCATGGATAGATTCTCCAACATAACCATATAATTTTCATCCTCTATTTATAAGGGGTTATTTGATATTATCTAAATAATATGGTCACTACTGTGAAACTATATAAATAATAGAAGGATCATTTTTAATATCTTTATCCTCACCAACTAACATATGATGTGAAGGAGATATACAGGATGATCATAAAATTTATATTTTTATCGATTGGGACATGTTTTGTTTACTGAATGATGAGTACCCTTGTCTCAAATCCTGGATTTGTTGAGTACATCCAAATATTATGACAAAATCGTAGCATTACCAACCAAGTGATACCATTCATAATGAGAATATGAATCATTCTCAGAATGACCTTCACAATGAGAATCATGGGGGGGGGTCATGTTTTTTAACTTTGTCTTTGGGTTTAGTTCTATAATATATACCATAGAGATGAAATATATAGATTCATGGTTGGGGATTATGATTAGGGTGTCACAATGTACAATTTTTATTAGGTGGTGAAGGGTGGAACTTCATGATTATTGTTGTTCTTCATACATGAGGACATCAATAGATCACATCATTTAATGTTACTCCATAATTTATCTTCTAGTTAAAAAATAAGGGACATCTCTATAATGTAGTGTGGGTAGGCCCTCTAGAGTTTCGGATAATGGTACCATAAAGAGTACCTCCTTAACCGTATCACCATTATCCTCACATATATTAACATTCAGATTCTTTCCTTACTATAAAAATATACTATAGAGCCTATATAATATTATATCTAACATGGTATGGTATATATAAATTTTCATAGATGGTATATTTTATGTATAGAGTCTCATATTATTATTTTCTCTATCAGGTGGATGGGTTTGGACCCTCATTCATAATACTGGTCTCATACACTATGATGCATCCCTAATGAGTTTTCATTTTCCTAGGATCCTCCAAAAACATTATTTGAATATATAAATAGCATATCTAAATTAGAGTAGGGAAATGATCCTACTTTTATGTTTCTATATAAATATGTTTTTGAGAAGCATGATATATATTTGTAATATGGGACTCTTTTTTTAATTATTGAGTATGAAAATGGAATGATTGAGAGCAGAATGTGATAATAGATTACTACATGAATTTTACCAAAATATAATAATGGGCCTCATGTGAATGAGAAGGGATATCGTCCCATCCATATACTGAAGTATGGAAATATTGATGATTATATTGAACCATAATAGAGATATTATATTACTCTTGGGTTACTATTATAATTACTCCAATTATGATCAAGACAGTTTGTAAGAACTTCATAATACTCTAGGGTTTTATTCAAATATATAATGTTGAATATCGTGAATATAACATGGAGTATTGGTATTAACAAGGTCCACTACTTTAATATAATTATGAACCACCTAATAGGAGGAAATAATATGAAATTTTCATAATTATTTATATAGAATATAATTTGTGGATTATTGAAAATTCATTGGAATACGTGCCTAATCTGGTATCACCACTAGAGTTTATAGGCAGGATAAATGAGTGTATTTATGAAAGTAGGTATATGGTCACCACAAAAAAACATCCCAAATAATATGAAAACATTCATAGAAGTATATTGAAATAAGAGCATACACCTATTCTTGAGCATATGTAGATTGTATCCCCATGAAAAACCTGTTTATGAGCGACCTCATCTAAGTGACCAGGGAAAATATTTTTTATGTGGCCTACAAAAAAAATTCATGATAGTTTGGGGTTATAAAACCATTATGATGATGATGAATACAATTATACTTTAAGACAAATAATAAAAAAAATTGTGAATTGGATAAACTCATATACATCACTATGGTAAGGGATATGATCATTGTTTCACATTGGCTATAGAATGCCAAAGTGACCTAACATAAAAAATTGATTTATACACGTCTCTTTAGACTATTAATGTTTTGATGTTCACAAAAAATTAATCAATTTTAAGGAATTAAAAATGACATTCAGAGTTTGGGAAATTCTATTCAGAAGGTACCCCCATGCCAATGAATTTCCCAACTGGCACTAGAGGCATCACGTTGGTGACAAATTAATTTGGGTTTTTATTCAATGAAATTCTATGTGCATAATGAATATATCTCGATTATTATCTTCCCAAGTATAATGTACTTAAGTGATCTATATTTATGTTCACCTTGTCAAGATATTGTGTAATTCGATGACATATTCAACTATAATATTTTGATATAAGGGAGACTGAAGGAAGAAATCAAATACTAAAATGATACCCATTAATGACTCATCAAAAGTGCGAACATGGAAATTTTTTTTCCATCATGGGTAAAATAACCATGTTGGGTTAAAAATATATTTTTATATGCACCAAAACTCATATAAAACACAACATTTTTGTGTACCTACTTTCTAATGAATTGTTAGTGATAAAAATTTTTCTTGTGATTCTAAATGTCATGAATTTGTTGGAATGATGATATTCTTGGATTATCACTTACCTTAAAGGTTATAATTATTCCCTAATCTTTGAAAATCCTCAATATATATTCAGAATTCATGAATCCTTCCCACTTATAATATCTCTACAAGTTACAATTGATTCATTTATTAATTTAATAATTATGTTGATGTCAAAAACTTTATATATCATGGGTTCTCTACCATTATTTTAAATTTTATCCTACTAATGTTCGAATCCCCAATGTAGGGTGATCTATGTGATATTATCCATTAGGGATGATGTAAGTGTTGGGGAGCTGGGATTGATCTCGTGGGAGGTGCCTCCAATGCATCCTTATGAATTTAATTACAATACATGTAGTTTAATAATTGTAAAAATGATTATTTATAACATTTTATAGTGTTTCAGTATTCAATGTGGGTCCTATTAATGTTATGCAACCATGACCTAGTGAATCTCCCATTAAGGTATTGAATCCATGAAAATTGAAGATTGTTTTATGGTCATGAATTGCGTACCCATGTTTTTTTATAATAAACATTTAGTGATACATTTTATATCATGTTTTATGTGAATCAAATCTGACATACGTTCAATTTCACAGTTTAGTGATGTATTGCATGACCAATAAATATAGTTTAACATCATTCGATAAATATATCTAAATAGTGAAAGGAATAGATAAAGGATTCCAAAAAATGCTTATAGAAGGGGGAACCATTCTAGACCATCTTATACATAAATTATAAAATAATAATTGTTGTGGTTGGAATCAAAAAGTGTTGTGTCCAATTTTACAATAGGCACACAGATGGAATATTAACCATTAAAGAATATTGGATTCCTATTGAATACCACCCATTATTGAATTTGGATTCTTAGTGAATATATCCCAATAATTATTGATGTCATGATGGGTATGCGACATGTTAGGGGATTATAAATCATAGAGAATATGTTTCATTGAAGAATGATGTCTTACAAGAAATATATCCATTTATGGATTGAATTCCTATGAAGAGTATTTCCTATTATGGAATGATGAATAGAATGTAATTTCTGTATTAGTAATTATTCCTTACTAGGAATATACCATGTTGATGAATGAAGGGAATTTAGGGAATATAGAAAATTGAAGTATATTTGGGACTTAAAAAAGAGATGACTCTATTTGTATTAGTAATTAATTAAATATTAGGGATAATATTAATAATTTTCTCATAGTTGTGAATCACACACTTGTATGATAGAGATATCCTTTATGATTGTAGGATTTCCTTTTTTGGGGATTAAACGCATGTTACCTAAATTTGTTTGACCAGGTCAGTGACATTGGAGAAATAAGGGTTTATGGAGTACATCTAATTAGAGTCCTATATATAGATCAATGATTCATTAAGTGGATTCAAGAGTCCAATTGGATGTTTAAACTAATAAGATACTATATATGGGGATGTGAAGATGAAACACATAATACAAGAGGATTTTTATTAGGTCCCTTAAGACATAGACCAAAATAATCAATGAAATACATGATAATAATATCTATTAATGTCAATCATGTTATAGAGGAATGCCAAGAAAATTATTTTCTAGGATGATGGATTCCTCTTGTTGGAGGAATAATTGATCAATGGGGTGTACATTGATGTGAATGGATGAATAATGTTTCTCAAAAATATATGTATGAGTCCATTCATTAATGGTCCATTCATGAATTCTACATCAGTGAAAGGAGGATTCTATGATCATTTGAATTAATACCACTTCGGTAGATGATTTGAGAGAATATGGTGTAGAGTTACTTCACAAAGTACCCCTATATTGGTCTAATCATTCATATCCAATTTCCATTGAGAGAATTATAAAGATCACTATATAGAGAGAAAACATCACATAAATGTATGACCTTATGTGAAGGGGCATTTTTTTCTAATTATTGTGTTTTATGTTTATTTAAAATGGTATTTATGTAGGTGGCCGCTTATGAGCGAACCTTTAACGGTGAAACATCATGAATGGTTTATGTGGGTGTCTACAAGATGATTTTATATAATATGATCATGATCGTAATGGTATTCCATAATTATACTCCCTTTCTCTATCAACAATAATATCAGTTTCTTACCACTATAGGATTTCATTTATGGATTAACCACATAGATAGATTTACAAATGAAGTAAATCCTCTCATTGATAATGTTATTTTAAAAACATCATAAATTATTCAATGTATCTTTATATGTATTACACAATTTATAAAATTGGTATTTCTAGGAAACACCTAACTATAATATGCAGTCATAATTTATTCATAGACAATAAGAGTTTTAAAACCACGAAGGATCACTACTAAACCTTCATGAAGATAGAGTATTAGCAGGTTGTAATCAATACATGGAATGGATTAATTATCTATTTCAATGGAATTAAATTTATATAAAACCATAATGGTGTATACTAATCATCTAATAAATGATACATATATACAAAGGAATATGTTTACCGAACCCTAAAGGATGCCTCATGTTGAATTTTCCACACATTTTCCAAGGAATGAAACCACCCAATAGGGAACAATGCTTGAAAGTAAATTTTATAGAATGATGAAAAGGATTATTATACTTAATTATTTCATGAAATCATTAAGGATTCCCACCATGTCTTAAAATAAAAATATTTTCAAAAAAATATATTAATATATAAGTATCATTAAGTAATTTCTATAGTACACCATAAAATATACCGAATTAGGACATAAAATATTCCTTGTTCTAAGAAATTCAATAAAATATAGAATATTATATTCCATATAATAATATATATATAAATATATTATATAATTTCTATTTTATTTATAATATATCTTCATCATGTTCTATGATAATTCATAAAATAAATGATGAATGTTAGTATAAAATAACCATTTAATTAAGGATATCACTACTTTACAATACAAGATAAATCTAATAAATAGTTGAACAATATCCTTCATAGCATCGGGTTATCCAATTCATAATAAATTTACAGTTATATAACTAAAAAATACTTTTAAAAATTACAAGAATATTAAATATTAGAATTTTCTCTTTAAATTAGTCAATAAACTGACGTCATTAAAGCATAAAAAACCATGCTCACTGAGAAAAATAGACACCCTTTACAACCTAATGCTCATAATAATACCACTACTTATAATATATAATGTTCATTAACTACTAATATATTCTAAACACCTATATTAACTTCATCATCATATCACTCATTCATCTAGATTGAAATTTAGGCCATATACATTAATAAGTTATATCATCAAAACATCAATAATGATATCTTATAAGCCTCACTAGCTATTGGGCCCACCATTCATTTATTATCAATTCAATAATATTTCAACAACATAGATGGTACATCCTAATTTCAATTAATATGTAACAAAACGAAATAGATACCAATAAAAACTCACTCTAGGGATATATATAATTATTTAATGGAATTATTATCCTAAATATTACCTTATTGGTAAATCATTTAACACATACTCTATAAAATCCACATGAAATTACTCAATATGTTTCATGATACGAAACCACTGAATATTCCATACAATGAATACAAATTTCCCTTGTAAAGATCCATAGTTTCACAAAGTCCATTCATAATATCACAAGGGATATCAAATTTTCTTTTTTGTTTCCCTAAGAAACATCACTCACTATGTTTAAATTATAATACTAACATTCTAATATATTATATTCACAATAATTTACAATTTTTTACTCTATTCGAGACACACTAGGTTTCCATTTTTTACATGAAATGGAATAGTCACATCACACACATGTTTGGTGATAAAACCAATTATATCCCATGAATCATACCATAAAGAGTATGTGAGATGATAAAAGTTTTTCTGTATGAAGGCTCAGACATCTCCATAGATATATATTATTTCCTTTTGGGGTTAGAGGTATTTGTATGAATTATATGAGTGAGTGGAGGATAGAAGGAAGAGTCCCGTAGTAATATTTACCTAGAGGGGTAGATTCCTCTAATAACATTTTCATTACAATATAAATAGTTATTTTATATAGTGGAACTGTTTTATTTTGACGTAATGATCTATGGTAAGAGACAATGTTGTGAATGGTTACATGTTATAGTGTGAGGTTTGAGTTAAGATTGTTTATCTGTATTATATAAGGCTGGATTTCTTAACAGTTTCATGATAGGTCGTTCGGTGCTATATAGAATCTAATTTTTTTTTATTTTAATAATAAATTGGTTTAATGATAATGTTGTGATGGGAATAAATCTATAGAGTCCTTGGATATAGAATTCTTACATTCTGTCATTTTCAGGATTATTGAACATTGTCCCATATATTGTATTGTGGTATTCATTAATTGAAAAATATGGTTTTAGGTTGAGTATGAGGATTTAAATATGAACCTTTTATATTAATGCAATATATAATGGAACATTTTCCTGCCCCTGATATTACATTCCTATAGAAAATATAATAAACTACATGATTATCATAGTGAACACCCTTATTTCATGATGAGGTAGTCATTGTGGCTTCACAAATCCCATCACATGATGAATAAATTATTTATAAGATTTTATTTTTAATTCCTCTTTTCTATCATCTAAATTTTTATTATTAATATATACAAAAAATACTACGGTTCTTCTATATTGTCTTAAGTTATTCTTTACTGTATCTATGTGCCCTTAAATCCTTGGCATTAAGTGGTTGTTATCACTTGATATGATATGCAGCCTCATTCCCCTTATTGTACTTCCATATTGTTAATTCTACATAATAAGTATAAAAAAATAATTTTATAATTTTTGGAATATTAGGGATGTCATATTGATTGGAATTTAGTTTTTTGTAGGTTTTTGATGTTTTCCATATGTTTTTTCGTGTTGTGATCATTTTTTATCCTATAGTTCAATCATGGGAAATTGTTTTAGTTACAATTGAGGTAATAAATTCATGTTCACATTCATTTAATTATATTTTATTATGTAGTAATATTTCTTTTACTTTTAATTGGTTGTTGCATATAATTATCCAATCAAATATAATAATAATTTAATTTAATTGAATGAGGTATGATGACTTGTGATTTATGTTATTTCATTGTTGTTTCCATCGTATCAAATCTTTTTTATTGATGTTATCAATATAGGAATGCATATTTTTTATAATTTAATACATTAACTATTTTGTACATTTTTATACTATCATTATGAAGTTAGAAATATTGATATTATGGGAATAGATATTTACAAATGTTCTTATTTAGGATTAACCAGACAAATAGATATGTAGGTACTATAAATGTTGAATGTTAAATGGGACAGTCTAATAATATTTTCTTGAAAATATTTTTTTGTTATTCATTTGTAGAGAATGATTTTTTGGATAGTTTAATCCTGAAGATGTATTTTATCAGTATGGTGGTGGAATGTCAAGTTGATGTATAAAGAATATGATATTTTTTCTATTGGTAAAATTAGTTGGGATCATGTGTTGGTGGATGCAGTTTTGAGGGGATATTGTTGTGGTTGGGAAATTTTATAATTAAAATATATAAATTATTTAATTAATATAAATTAATAAAGAATTGTCTTGGAATTGTGGTGGGTAACTATATTAATATTTAAATTAGTGGTTATTTTGATAATATATGTAAATAGGGATGGTTTATTTGAAATTTTAATTATTGTGTTATCTGTAGTTAATGAATAATGTTGTATGAATTGATATAAAGTTAACTAAATATTACATGGATTGTACGACTAAACAAAAGAAATGGGAAATGAATTTTTAAAATAGAATGTTGTAATTTCATTGTTGTTATTTTCAGCATGGGGTGTTGTAGTATGTGTTGTTGTTAGTTTTAGTTATGGTGTTTGTGGTCAACTGTTAGAAATTAAAATAAATTTTGATATTATATTAATAAATTATCTATATTAAATATTGAGCTTTAGGATATTCTTCTGTTATTTAATTTATGTCTTTGTTTATCATGTTATTTTATATTTACCACAATAAATGTGAAGAAACCTTACCGACACAAATGCAAGGTTATTGTTTTTTTTATTTCAAAAAAATCTCGAATGAAGGTGAAAACATGATATAAAAAATAATTATTCCCACCTACATATATATATCTAATATGTTATAAAATTTTATAACTTATTTTTATATATATCGGATGTATTTGATTTATGTTCTTATGCTTCTAATATCATTGTGATATGGGGGAATATATAGGGAGTACATGGGACAAGATTAATATTCAACATGTTTACATACATTACCAAGAGAAGGATCTAGTTGGATTTTTTAATTTTAGAGTATGTCATATGATAGTGATTATTATATAATGAGAATTGAGTGTGGTATAATATTTTGGGTTCATGTGCATGAGCGGAATGATAGCATATTGCCTAAGATAATGGGTTATTATGGTGACAACTTTAGTGGGGATGTTTCATTGAAATGTCTTGTAAGATATTCACTTGATTATTATTATACAATATCATGTATATAGATTTTGTCTATGATCCTTGGTGAAGTTGGGTGTTAGGAATCCTAACTAGGTAATGATGTTTTTGTACTATTTGTTGACTAATAAACTGGCATGCTTCATCCACATATAAATGTGTGGTTTTAGGGATTTCTATATAGACTATATAGGTAGACACACACACACACACACATATTCCGATATACATGATGGTGTTAGTGATCATGTTATACCCTACTTTCTATGGGAAATTTTGATTAGTGTTGGTATCACTGTAATATGTCTTTTTGGTAATTTATTTTCCAATCATTTTTCTTATGTATGTAACTAATATTCTTTATGGGATAATGTGTTATTTTATATATATGTCTTGGCTATTATTGGTGGTTTTTTATAATGTTCATTGGATTCCTGGGATTAATTCCATCCATATGTGTGTTTTTAGAACATCAATAAACATTACTAACCCATTACATATTATAGGTTCTCTTTGGGGATCACACCCATATTTATTTAATCTCTAGGAGGGTTATCTGTAGTGTTGTGTCATTAGAATGATTTATTAGAGATGTAGATAAGAGTTGGGATGATGATTTGAGTTTCCAACTTTATCGGATTACCTGTGTTTGGTTGGTAAACTGTATGAATCAAACGTAGCATGTTATGTACCAAGGTAGATCTATAAGTAATTAAACAATTAGGGCCTCCTATTGTATATGAAAATAACATTATGTTTTATAAACATACTAAATAACATGATAGTTATTGTGACATTGAGACATAGGTGTGGTATATGAACTGTAACTTTTTAATGTTATGTTTGAATTGAGGAGATTAAGGGAAATTTAAAATAACATAATAATAATGATCATAGTTAATTATTATAATTTAATGCTTCAAGTTTTCTTTTTCAGTGTTTTAGAGATGCATGTTGGACATCATTACCATATATTTTATGTTTCTATAATGATGTTTTATTCATCCATCAGTCATAATATGGTTGAATTGGTAGAGTATGATTAATTCTATAGTAATAGCTTTCATAACATTCACCATTAGATCTTGAAATGGTATAAGAGGACTATTTCTTAATAGTATATAGAGAAAAAATAATTGGATCTTCAAAATTATTTTATCTTTCTCTATGCGTTAAAGGAGATTCCACTAATATAGATTATTTTTTATCAGGGGGTGTTAATCATCAGTGGTTCAAACTATTTCAATGTTATTGGGAGGAGTCTATAGCATGGTTGGATGAATTTTAGAATCCATTTTGTGGTAAAATATTTTTGTTATTAATATATTTTATTAGGGGGTAGTAGTTTCACATATTTTGAAGGGGATCATCATTGTAAGTAAGGCTAGTGTATTTTTTAATAACCCTTTTTATTTTTTATTATCATTCTCTTTGATGTGGTTCTTTTATAATGTAATATGGAAGAAATTCTACATCCACATATTGAGTAAAAAGACTTCCAATTTATACAACTGATAAAACATTCAGTTCCTATTAAGGTTAAGGTGATAGAGATTATTTCTGATCAGACAAAATCATATTGATAAGGATTCCATGAAGACATCTATATGAGTATAGCTCTAGAAATAGGTTCTCGATAATCAGGGTAGTAAATTTTTTGACTGATATGGAATTATTATATTCTATCTACATTTTATTATTTTGGGATAATAGTTATTCACATTTTACAAGTATTTATAGAAAATTTTGTTTTTTATGATGTTATAATCATTGGGGGGTTTTGGAGCCCAAACAAACATAATGATCCATGTGTGAGAGTTTTTTAGTCATCTATGCAGTCTCTTCCAATGCTTCCTCTATAGATTTATCAATAACAAAATGGTGTTTTGTTTTATGATAAATATTCTTTATATAGTGGGGTTATTTATTATTTCAATGATATCCCTCATTCATAGGGATGTAGTATTGAGAATGATCGTGGAGGTAGTCATCATAATATCTAGTTAGTTATATGAGAATATAATGATATAATGCTTGAATGGGAGTAACAAATGTTAGGTAAATTAGAGATCATGAGATTCTCCATCTGTTTTTCTACCATATATTATACTATGTTTCATTTCATATCTTCAAACTCCCATGTTTCCCCTACCTTTATGTAATCTCAAGGGATTAAGACTGAGAGATATATGACTTCATTATTTTTTACTATGAAAGATAAATTTTAGACTAACATACATGGTGTATGTTAGGTTCTTATCTAATGATGTGTAGTCATAAATAATTGAGGGATATCATTATAGTATAGCTAAAACCATTTGATTTTATACTTGGAAATAATTTTACGATCTATTCTTTCATGTTTTCAACTATTTTATCTAGAGAAATGGTGTATTCCTTGATATGGAAGAGAAGTGTGACATGTATTTTTGGTGATTGAATGATTAATATAGACTATAATTGGGTGGAGGATTAATATTCATACTAAGGAGAGCTGGCATTGTAATTTTGGAATCATAAGTAGTAGGGTATCCAAGATTTATAGAGTTATTTCACGATGTTTCTAGGATGGGGAATTGATTTTACCCATTGACGTAACATAATATATTGAATTGAAATTCGACGTATATTTTCACTATTTTTAGTGATCCTTATCAAATGAAACATTATGATTTATATGATATTATCATTACATTTGATGATTTAATTATTAAGGGGTCCATTAGTATGGTTGTAACTCAATAGAGTGATCTAATGTTGTTCTATAAGAAGGTGGATATTTTACTAAGGACATGGGTAGACTATCATATGTTGAACATAGAAATAGTGATAAAGCATTTAACTATTCTAGGAATTTGTGGTATATTTGATCAATTAAATTATGTTTTATTATTCTTAATGACTTTCCTCTAGTTTGGGAATATATAAATTAGAGTAAATAAGGATGATTTCCCAGAAGAAAATTTTAGGTGTTTTTATGGGCACTTATAGTTCACGGTTTTTCCATTTAATGTCATTAGATAACCAAGTTTGTTATTGGGTTTGATGAAATTTGTATTCCACAAGTTCCATAACATCTTTTTGGAAGTGTTTGTGGATGACATCATCAAGTACTTGAAGTCATTGGAGGATAATATTGAGAATATTAGCGATATTTTGGAATTTTATAAACGAAAAATGTTTTATTTAAAATATATCTATTTTAATGATTTAAATATTTCAGGCTCAGTTTTTTGAGGCATTTTTTCCAATAAGGTGTTGTTTATTATCATTCAATGATAGAGGTAATTGTTCCTAATGTGGGTCCTAAAAATATCACAATTCTTTATGAATTCTTTAGAAATGGTGGTGAATTATAGGAGGTTTATGAATCATTTCTCCTCATTTATTTAATTTTTCTATCACTAACGTGAAATTACCCATCCATAATGTTTTCAAATCTATTCCTTCAAATATTTGAGTATTGAAATGAAACGTTAATCAGGGATTTGTTCCTTTATTTTCATAGATGAGTTATGTCTGAGTATTTGTGTGACACATATCATCCATTAGTTGTTTTTTCGATAATTCAAATGTGTGTGGTGAAATTATTTGGATTATAAAATTTATGTATTCATGTGAGTAACCATGTGAACCATGAGCTTGAGATATCAAAAATGACGTTTACTATGAATCTATGGAGAAATTAACTAATTTATGAATGTCATTTATTCTTCATTATTAATTAATGTTTGATGCATATTTTCTCAACTCTGAGATTATAATATTCAACAATTGATCTAGATGTTTGATTTTTATTTTTAAATCTCCCGCACTATAGAGAAATGTATTGTGGTAGCTTATATGCTATCATAGAAATCACATATTTTTTTAATGAATCCTTAGATGCATGTAGGTTACTAGGGGAGCTTGTAGCATTGCATATTTTTATAGTGGAAGATATTTATAGAGTATTCCTATACAATATGAAAATTAAATCATCATTATTATATAAGGTAATGGAGTCATACAAGGTAGATCATGGTTGAGGTGTTACTTGATCATGTTGTATATGAAGACTCTCTAATGGTATTATCAGAGGATATTATACATCTATAGTATTTTATTTAAAATCATTTCATTTTTTGATGATGCATGTGATGGTCCTTGACAAACTACATATCTCACCTTTGATAGATCATCATTGTATATACATGATATAAAAATCATTTTTTTTTCAATTATATTGTTTCAGTATGAATTAACCAGTGGTTATGTTTGTATCCAGGTGCATCATGTGCTAGAGGGGTAAAGTTGATCCATATGATCCTATTGGGTTACTTCAATAATTTTATTTCCCTTATTATAAGTATAATTATATATTGATTTATTTTTTAATTGTTGTGAGCATTATAAATAATAACATTGTGTTTGAAGGCGTATTATGCACACAACACTGAGCTCAAATGATGAGTAAAATATATTGTTATAATTTTATCCTTATAAACTAGCTATAGAATTGGACATTATGAATATTAATTATCAAATAATTATATATATATTTGATAATTAATAATATTTTAGAAAAAAGTTTTTAGTAAATAATCACATAAATTTTTATAAAAGTCAAATTATGCATTAAAATAGTTTTCTAAAAAAATGATTTTATTTTACATTTGGGATTTATAATTAATTTATTTTTTTATAAATGTTAGTTCAGAGAAAGGATATAATTTTTTAAATAATCATTTAATAATTATCTTATCGTTAAATATTAATATTTTTCTAAAAATTTGGGTTTTCAGTGATTAGTGAAATAGTGAATTTTCCAAAACTATTATTTGTTTTCATTAAATTATTTAATTTTTAAAAATCCATTAATATTGGAATTTTTTATAATGTAAACTAAATTAATTAATATTATTCAATAGAAAGAATCTCATTTGAATCATATATATACCTAAGTAGTGTGTAAGTATAATTTGATGTTGAAAATAATATTTTTCATAATTATGTTTTTAAGTGCCTAATATTTTTAAATTTTATGAAATTAAAATAACCCATAATGACAAATGATTTAAATGAAATTTATATAATAGATATAATATTATATGAAATTAAATAAATCTAATTATTTTTATTATTTGTGTAGTTGATCTTAAATCAACTAATGCATGAAATATACATTTCATGAAAATCATTTTCGATGTGATTTATGGTTTTATTTTTACATTAAATTATAAAACATCAGATAATTAAATGTATTAAATTAGATATTTTTATTTTATTTTTTATCTGAATATTTATTTTTATATAAAAATTTTAAAATATTTTTTTTGAAAATGATTTTTAGGTACATTAAAAATTAATTAATGTTGTTATGGTTAAAGACAAAGATTTAGGTGTTACATGTACTAATTTTAAAATTAATTTTCCGAACACATGCATTTTTTATTTGATAAATTTTATTTAAATTTTCCAATAAGTGTGACATAATTATACATCAAGTTTCATTTCCATTTCATTCTTAATAGATAAATTACATTGTTAAAAAATTAACTACTATCGAGAAAACAAAAATTATAAAAGTAACTAGACATACATGATAAGGGAATATAATGTTAAAAACATGTTTGTTTTTTATTTTGGTGTTGTATATAGATGTTTATATCCATTCACATAATTATTTTTCAATTTTAGGCACATTTCATGATAGTGTCTTCCCATTATTTTGTAGTTATAGATATTTAAAAAACTAAAACTCGTCACCTATTATAGAAGGGAACCCTTCCCCATAATTATTCACATCTATCAAAATATTTATTCAACCATTTTTTTCTTAAAAAGTCATAATCATCATTGGATACATTATATAGATTATTTTATTCTCAATAGTTAACGCTATGGTTTTTAATTAGTTATCCCATATAGGTTCTTCTCATAAATGGTAATAGTCTTCACTAAACTCCGTATTTTTTATTTTTTATTTTTCTAATATCAATTATAAAATTTCTATTATAATATGATAAAAAATACATAAAACAAACTAATATGTTATTATTTTTATGTAATAATACATATCCATCTCCTTCTCTATGAAATTGGAAAAAAACCATTACTCATGTGCAGGGCTGAATACAACCTCACAAACTGATGTTGTTTTTTCCATTTCTAAGTCACCTGGATAGTCATAGTGGTTAAAATTGTAAATATTGAAGATAGATTTGAGATTTAATTTATTTTAAATAATTAATACATTATCCAATTACATAACCTTTATACCGGTAATGGAATGTTATTGTCTCTCATGTGTACACATGACCTACAATCTTCAGGATGTAATATGATTCATTTTCCATGTAAAAAATTCTAGATTGATTGTAATACATTATACAGAATAAAATATGATATTTAAAACTCCAATATAATTCTATATATTATATATTTATACCCTATACCAAATAATAAGAACATATGTCCAAAACTTTATAACAAAATGATGCAGTTAAAACCCAAAATAATAGTAATAATGAAATATTATTAATTTTTCGGTGATATGATATCATAAGAAAAATACATATGATATAATAAACATTAATATTGTTTCTGTATAGATTAATTACCTATTTAGAACCATTATATATGAATTAAATGGTTTATTTACCATATTTTTTAACTGTCCTGGTGAAAGGACCTGATAATATATACCAAATGATGCTTCTGAACTTAACATAAAATATATGAAATTTCATTCATAGAAAATTTATTTGATATTATCAATGAGATTATTATGTTTACATTATCCATGAATTAATTTCATTCCCAAGTTATTGATTAAATGGAATATGTGTACATCTATTTATATGTCTATTTTGATTATGACTAATTGAATTTTGATAGCCTATGAGGTATATTACCCATACTTATAATTTTAGATCACCATTATTTTTCCCCTTTTCCATGATATGAAGAAAGAATTTTATAATGTGTTCAATGATGTAGAATATTAACTTTAAGTATGTTTTAATTTATTTTTTCAAATATTTTACAAGACTCATATATGTACACAATTTATAATGACTAATAAAACATTCAATTAGTGGGTATTTGATCACTTTTATCTATCTCCAATATCATGGAGTAACTAAAAGATCTAGCCTACTGGGGTTGGAATCCGTAGATTTGGTATTAGCTAATTCAATGTAGATAATTTGTGAACTATATTTTACAAAATATATATTAGGGAATATAAACCTATGTCATACATTTAGGATAAGTATAGGAGAACGTATTATGGTTTTTTTAGGAAAGATATGATTTGGTTTTCAAATATACACATACATGTAAATATACAATAACTATAAATGGTTAAGGAATAGTAGCATGTATGGGTAATAACATTGATATTAGTGTAGTTCTATTTGAATAGATCATCACATGGATCAGGAATATAGGACTTACTGCATACCTAATATGAAACTGCAGTGGGATATGATTATGATAATTCAAATATTATTTTCTATCAACCGTGAAGGATTTTAATAGATGGATACAATTAATGAACTAGGATAAAACTTTGGTTTCTTAGATATAATGGAAAATTTCAGGATTTAGACATCCTATAAATGATAATACGAGTTTCTAATATTATTATTGTTTCTAACACTAAATTTTTTGGTTTTATTCAATTGATAGAACCAAAATGACTCATGTAGTCATTAAATTTGATAGAAAAAGTGATAATTATAAGAAATGAAATGGGGTGATATATTTTGGGAATGTTATCATGATTATTAAAAATTAGTTATCCTAATATATTATTAACAAATAATATGAATACCAAATATAAAACTCAGTAATTAAGATAAATATGGAGTCCTCTGAGAGATATCGTGGTGGAGGCAATAGGGTATTAGAGGAACAATTTACATTATCTCAGGAAGGTGATAAAAGAAAACTAGGTAAATGCATCAAATTAATTGGAAACATTTTTATTCTTGAAATCGATTTTCTTATCAATTATATTTTATTTTTAAAAAATGATAATTTCAATTGAGTGAAATAAGATTCATTCAAAAAAACCATTTATAGTTTATTTTCAGGAATATTGGAAACCTTGGAATTATCTATGTCAATTCCCACATTATAAAAATTAACTCCAATACCATGGAAGGACCTATATTGATGTAAATGTGTTAAAGTATTTATGTATTGGTATTTTTTAATTATAATATAGAAGTACATATATAAATTGTATTTGGGTTATAAGAATCATTAGTCATCATAAGATTGTTTTAATTTTTGAAATCATATATTTATTCAACTATGATTAACTAAAGAATTATAGATACCCACATGGGTCTATGATTATAATGTTGATAATAATTTCAATTTTCTAAACACCCCTTTTCTTGGTTTTATGTTGTGGGGATTTTTTCATGATTAAGTTTATTTTTTGATATATATTTTGAAGTACCACCCACTGGTTTAATATATGTTTTAGTGGAAAATTAATAAAAGAAATAATGCCTTTATTATTTAAGGACATTTGATTAATAGAATTGGAATCCTTTGATGGTTATTGTATCTTTGATGTTGTGATTATGGGTTATTATAATTACTTAATGTCATTGGAATTATATAAAAATATTTTTGGAAAATGGACTACACACATACTACTTGACAACACACAAAACCTAGAAAGTCTAGGGGAATGTACGCATAATCAATGAGTGAAAAGGGTGAAGCACCTTCCACCATCTTATTTTCTGCTCAATTTGAATTGTATTATTTTACTATAATGATTTTATGGATAATTATATTGATAGAAATTGTATATAGTTATTGAGGTAGGGAGATTAATGTATTTCTAGGGATCTCTATTTATAACATTCTTGGTTTTGTTAAACATTGAATGAAATATGGAAGGAAATGTCAGAATATAATAGATATTATAATGTATTAAATGTTAATTTTAGTGATATATGAATAAATAATTCATATATGAAATTCCTTATATAGAGTGACATGTTATGTAGAAACTGACAGACAAAAAAAGATAATATTATTCTAAAATAATATAAATATATCAATGAATTATATTTACTTATGTTCATTCGGAGTAAAATAATTTAGGAATACTATAAAATTTTTCTTGAAATAGAGAATGTAATTATTTAACATTCATATCTTAGGAATCAATGAGCATTTATCTCATCACATATTTACAGTTTTGTGGTCTATGAGTATTTATTGAACATTCACCTTCTTGTGATCAATGATATCGATCACATTCCATAATTATTTATTCATTTATTCCATATCCAATTTTTACATCCTACTAATTTACTTCTATTTGGAAATCTAGTAATGTGTTATTTTAGATTTCCTTTGTATGGATATTTCCCTCTTCTAGGTGGATGTTTTATTAACCCTTTTTTTGATGGGTTATCTGATAAAAGTTATTTTCAAATTTTGAGCCCATAATTTATATTTATAAGATAAATTTTTATGGAAACATGTTTTTGAAGAATGAGAGAATATAAGTCCTTGATATTTTAAAACAAGAACATTTTTTAGAAGCACATTTGATTTGTAACATCGATTTTGAATGAACCATGATATATATTAATTATAGTTGATCATTCAAACTTATACATAAATTGATGGGTATAAATCGGATTAATTATATAATTAATTGTATATACTTTATAATCTATTCAACATTAGTGATTTTTTCATAGTAAACCATTGGTCAGATTTTTAGTATTATCATTTTATGGTTCAGAATACATTTTCATCAAAAATTATTTTATCTTAAATATTATGTTTTGGAATTACAAATATTATATTCCGATTTTAACAACAATATTTTATAAAAATAATAAGATTTTTAAATCATCAAATTAAAATTATCATATCATGAAATTTGGTTATATTTTAAAAAAGATGTACGTTCATTGAATGGTGTAACGTACCAATATTTCAAATTTGGTAAATGATTTTCATTAAATTAAAGAATTTTAAAGATGAAAAATTATATAAAATTTATTTCAAGGTAACATAAGTTTTATTTAAGTTGATTTAATATAATTATTTTTATTTCAATAGTATTTATTCCATATTTTGGTTTATTTTTAATTTAAGGCTTAAAACCCAATTTTTCTAAAAATCAATTTTAATTGCATAATGATTAAAAATTTAAATTAAATAAAATAACCCAAAATGAGAAATTTTTTAATATAAAATTAAAGATTATATATCAAAATATATTAATTTAAATTAATATATTCATGATTACCCATCATATAGTGAATATAATATAATCATATGCTTGAAAACATCATTTCATGAATAAACCATTTATTAACATGAATTTTGGCCTAATTTTTAAATTAAATTATACCACCTCTATGAACTAAATTTCATTCGAAGGATAGAGTATATAAAATATGAATAATTAGTATTATAAAATAGGTTAGTTCTTTTGTTTATAATGTTTTCAAAAATATTAAAAATATATTTATTGTGGTAAGGATTTAAATTATATTTTCACATTACATAGGTTTTTGGTAAAATTAATTTAGCATTGGAACATGAATGATATGTGATATATTCAGTATAATTTTATTATTAAGTGTTTTTAAATTACCTACTAAATATCTTATTTTTGGGTTAGTGGATAAATTACTGATTTCAAAAAACTAATTAAAATGGTAAAAACTAAAAGGGAAAAAGTATGAAAACATAGAGGTAAGGTAATAACATGACTAAAACATGTTTCATTATATTGGTGGAGATGTGGATAAACCATTCCTTCTATCCAGTCCATTATTTATCTGTTTTAGAGGCACTTTGGGAATGTGTCACATCCCATTATTCAACACTTTTGGGTATTTACAAAAATTTAACTCCTCACAAATTATTAAAGGGAATCCTACCCTAACTTCAAAAAAACAATAAAGACATTTTGATGGACCAAACCCTACAAGTAATCTCTCCCCAGCATCATTATACACATAATAGTGCTTATGGTCTTCTAAAAAGTCCTACCCTGGGGTCTTTAATAAGAGATCCAATGGAGGTTCTTCTACGCGATGGTAATTGTATTCACTATTCTCATTCTTTTTTACTTATTTTCAACCATTATTAATAAAATAAATATTCCAATATGAAAACACCAGTATCTACCAGAAATTAAGATGTTATTATAATTATTGAATAATACTTACTTATCTCTTCCTCAATCAAATGGGGAAAAATCTATTTCATGGTTATACGTCAAACTACTTCCTAGTGAAGAAATGTAATTTATTTCCTTCACTAACTTAGATGGACTATTAAAATTGATTAAATAATTCATATTGATGATATACATGACATTATATAGATTATTTAAAATTTATACCTCATCCATTTCATTAACTTATTCTTATTATGTTAATAAGATCCATTTCATTTAGAGTTATTATGGTACCCCCTAGTTTAGGAAGTAGGATTACCAAATCATATAATGATTTAGTTATCTATCATAACATGATTTCTTGTTTGGTTGACCATTTTCTATTTATAAGAAGATAATGTGTGGTGGGATAAACAAGGGCCAAAGAGCGCTAATAAGTCTATCATTTTTTTCTATTAAGAATAGATTATCGGGGGTTCCAGGATTATTGTACAATAGTATAATCATGGATTACTTTGTTTAATTCATATAAACTATAAATAACTCCAAAATATATAAAGATATAAAAACATTTTTCCAAAGTTTGGAGTTCAATTGGTGGTTCAGACCAAAGGAAAATTTTCAACTCACATGGTTTGATAGGATGAGAGGATGGGATCAACACACCCTTCAGGAGGTAATTGTCTAATACTCTAGGATTATAATTTTGATTTATGATATGCTCAATAATGTCATACTATTACTAATACAGTATTGAATACACTTATAAAATTTTCAAGTGTTGAATCCTTCCATGTCTATATTTGGTTTATATTAATGAGACCATACATAAGAATTCAAAGTTCATCATCCATTTCAATTCATTTTTTATCAATGGGTTTCTCCACATATTTTGAAGCCATATTAAATGGAACATTGGAATTTACTTTTATATATAGAGAAGATTAATATTATAAGGATGAGATTGTATTGTTATGAAGATTCCAACATATCCGACTTATAACATGAATAAAATCCCTATAGATCATTTAAAATATATAATTTTACATCCTATATGAATTATATATTTGAGATGTCTTAGTGACCAGGTATCAATAATGTGCATCTGGAAGAAATCATATGTATCCTATTTATAGAAGGAATCAGAGTTATCATATTTTGATCTCTACATCAAGATATACCATTAGGCCGATTCCCTTACAAAGGGGTAGTCATATCCTGCATGTGAATGAGACTTATAAAATGAGGTTTACCTAGATATTTTAGATTCATTATTTGAACAATACTATCATATAAAATCACTAATTTATTTTGTGCCATGATTAGTGTGAGAAAAAGGGATAACAATTGATGGTTATTATTACAAATGGGTGTGGGAAATATGTGTAGGAAAAATCCTTTTGGGATGCATAATATGATTATCAGGACGTATGAAGGAATCCTACATATTCACTTTATAATATAAATCAGAGTAATCATTATTAATTTATCTTCTCAATAAACTAATGGACGGGGATGGGGGATGAAACCATTGGATTGTTTGGGGACCATGGGTTTACTGTCATAGATATGGAGGGTATTACAATAAGGTGAATTCTTATTAGATCTCGGGCCTTAAGAAAGATTCCTATATATCCTATATGGATAGGAATCTATGTTTTTATAGCTCAAATATATTCTAAATCCACTAATGTATTTGGATGAGGGATAACTAATAAGAACATTTTTGTCCCATGGGTTGAGTGTCTGAGACATGGAGGTGTTTACACTCATGTTGAGGATTATTGAAGCTCATAATATAAGAAGGTATCCCATATTTCATTTTTCAAAAGAAATCAGAGTTATTATAGTATAATTTTGGGGTGTACCCGAATAATTCAACATGATAAGGTTAGCATGACCCCTGACATATTATTGACATGTCCTGATCATCTTCTTGACATGTCCGGAATGTATCCATAATATGGACAAATTATCTCCTTGTGATGTCCTGATTGTATATATGGAATGTTTTGATTATCTATGATACATGTCTTTAGTGTCATTATGACATGTCCGATTGTCTTCATGGAATGTTTATATATTTCTATATATTTTATTATTTCCAAGATGTAATGCACAAATTCAATCACATGATCCATGGTACTTGTCGAGAGGACATTACATGATCAAATTTACTTGTCCATAGAGGGTTTCATGACTCATTAGACATGTATACATGAAATCATATTCTCTATTTGACATGTCCATAGGACATTTCCCGACTCTATTAAATTTACATTGGGTTTCTCATGACCAAGTCAATTTTTCTGAGAAGTTTTCAAGACATGGAAAATATATCAAAATGAAATGGCAAGACAGGGATGGCACATCCAGATGCTTCTGTATGACTTCAGTGACATGGCCTAATGTTATCGCCTAACATAGGAGACCTATACATTGGACTTTTAAGGATATGGTTTAAATTTGAAAATTAGAATACCAAATTTGGATTACAGGTTCAATGTACATATGATCACCTACATGGAATTTTATAGAGGGTGTTTCATGACCTGGGAGACATTTATTCATGTTATCACATGATATGGGAAGGTCTTACGAATCACTAGAAGAATAGAATATCTATATCCTTATAATTATTTAATATTTTTTAGCCTTTTGTATCATTAGTATATGGAAATGTATAAATGTTATGTGGGTGTTTCAGAATCCACTAAAGAATAATCTAAATTTATAAATTAATGGATCTTGGGTAGAAAGACTATGAGAGGTAGAGGGATTGTTAGTGATCATAGATAACCCATATAACTGGGTTTCAGAACCCTATATGGTTCATCTAGCTCCCATGGAGTGGATGTAATGTCAATTTTTATTGGAATATTATTTTGGAATATTATATGACATAAATCTCATAAAATTGAAATCTGTCTCTAAAGTGATTATTGGGATGTTTTTGAAGAAGGAAATGTGCACAATGGTAAATGGGATATCTCATTAGTAAGGGAAGGGTGATGTAGAATTAGGGTATAAATGTTGGTAATACATTGATATAATGAAATTTTTCTAAAGACTCTTTATCATTTAAAAGAAAATAAAGATGATTTGATCAATTTATATATTTATATCAGCTCCCATTCAAAAGTCTATAATGTCATTGTTAGTGGAGACTCCCTTGGTCTTCACCAGTGCTGACTTCCATGATTGTTGTGTTTATTTTTCCCAATTTTAATAAATTTTGAAATATAATGTTCATTAAGTCATTAAATATAGAATATGTACCTCAATGTTTCCACCAAATAGCTTTATTTAAGTTTTCTGTCACCATGTTAGAATGAAAATACTCTTTCGTATCATCTGGTTTCCCCATGAGACATCCTTCACATTATCTATATGACGATCATGCCAAGAACATTTTCATACCACATACCTAGATAAATAAATCGAACATCCCATTACATAACTCTCTATTAGGTATAATTATTAACTCCCTTGTAGTAGTTTCCATCACCTGTTAGATTTTAATATGAGAGGACGGATTAATTCTGAGAGGAGGGATTAATGAGATTAACCTCCATGTTTATACACTTCATTGTTCCATAATGGGTTCCTTGTGTTTTTAGTGCCACTACTATGGTCTATATTCCTAAAATTAAAAATAAATCTCTTCTTCAGCACTATCTCCCTATGACTATGTGCAACTTCACATATAAGGTTCTTCCCCCCTTCTCAATAATCGATTGATTATTCATATAAAACATTGGGTCTCTTCCGAATATCATGGATTTTTGAACAAAGAGCCATCCAAGGGTAAATATCATTATCCCAGTATGTCATTGAGGACATTAACACCAGAGTCCATGGGTCTAATATGGGTTTTAAGTTAGATTTGTACAAGGACTTGGATAGGATTGAGTGGACTCTTATTATTAATGTTTTTAATATTATGGTATTATATTATATCTGATATTAACTAGATTTTCAGTTTTCTTATTTGTGGCACACTAAATGTTTCTTGGGTAGGAATTATCGGTTATTAAAACATATATGTGGGTTGTGTTATGGGGATCCTATATCCCCATGCATTATTATTCTTTCATAGGATTTTTTCAATCACCTCATCAATAAAGCAATATTTCGTGGTACCATCCTTTCCTAATAGCGAGTCCAAATTATGTTGTGTCTCCCATATAATTTATACTAACAATTCAATCATTTCCATGAATGATGGAACACGTTCCATTATTGGGATTAATAACATTATCGTGGATTATTTTCATCAGAGAATCCATATTATTAATTACAACAACAATCAGTTTTACATCCTGAATAATTGTATAGACTGAAGGATTAAATCTCTCTGTAGATGGTTGGGTATGAAAAAATGGTTCCTTCCTTATGGAGTATCTTGGTTCCCCGGTCACTTGTGGAAGGATTAAAATCCACCATTCTGTCATATTTTTGGGAAAATGATAGGTCTTGTTCACAATTGGAAATACCGATTCTTCTCTTTTGGAGGTAGAATCAATTTTTCTAGTAGTGGTTTATCATCAATCCCATCCCATACACTATTGGCCACCAATGTTCTAGATTGGGAGATCACCAAGAATGATACTATTATTTCCTCCTCTATTTTGAAATCTCTTGAGGATGGGAGGAAGCACTAGGAATCTTGGAACTAGCATTCAAGATTCAAATATGATGGTTTCATTGATATAAAATCAACTCTAGTATGATTTATGGTATGCATATAATGCTTCCATGGGTGTTTATTAAGAAACATACCCTATGGATCAGATTCAGGGATACCAAGATTAGTAGAGGTTGAAATCAAAAAAATGGGAGCCATGTATCACCACGGTCTATGTTTACATTCCATATAAAATACCTTAATCATTATTTTAGATGTATTGTGCATATTGGAGTGATTTTGTTTTGGAATCATAATTGGGTTGGTTTTGTACTCAAGTTCCCAAGATTTCTGCTCACTAACATCACCTTCAAGCAGAAATGTGTGTACCTGACATTTATTATTGTTGTTCCAGGAAACAATTAATGTAAGGAAATTAATATTATTGTTTTGAGGGAAGTACCAGATAGATTTTTTTTATTACATCATCTTATGGATCATTTTTTCAAAGGATTTCTAGTTGGTGACTAGCATTGTAGCCCAATAGGATATCTAAGGCCTGGCACTGTTGGTTTAGAAAATACCATGAGAAGTAAAATTTGTTGTTTGTCCTACTAGGAACCGATCCTTACCTATAGATGAGAATATTAAGAAATATGGTGTTAGAATAGTTTCAAGATGCATGTGATGAAAGAATAATTTAGAGTAGAGTTTAAAACATTGATTTTTAGTAGTGAATGGGCATGCCAAAAGTGGAATGAAATTGGTGACTTCATTGATTTTTATACCTAGTATTTTATGAACTATTTCCTCTTATATAGTTGTATTCATGGTGTAGGGAATGTCAGTCAGGAGAGCAAAGAACGTGCCATTATCCTTGGAGATGGTTGTTGGTGTATTTTTATGGCAAGGAACAAATCTAGACACGGGGGGATTCAGTGCTTAGGTATGTCTTTGGTGGAAAGAAAAAATTTCATTCTTCTTGATATGGTTCACCTATGTTGAAAACGACACGATTCTTCATCTCTCAAACTACTTTAAGTGGGTCCTTTGACATTTGTTTGAATACTAGTGGTCATTAGGATGTATGGTTTCCTCATCCCCTTAGCCTCAATCTTATCTATGATGGTTCATTCCATATAAATGACATCAAATGTGGTGGTGTGGTTGGGGAATCCATGGTATAGATTATAATTTCTTTTATTTTCCACTTTGGTAGAGGAAATTCCCTTCTGGCTGAGCCTCTGGTGATGATTACAGTTCTTCAGTATTAGAAGCACCAAAATATTGGTCTTACAGCGATGAAAACTAACTCTCTCATAATTCTTTAATCCATGCTAGGAATGAAGAAAACCCCCTTTTCTAAATTATATTGGTTTAGAATGTGCAAGACTCTAATCAGTGATGGACCAAGCATTCTGAACACATGGAGGTTGGGATATAAGGTTGCTGATCTTCATTCCTCTTTGGTGTTATAACTTCTTAGTATTTTTCTTCCATCAAACTTGAATTTCCTCTCTATTGAATGTAACATTATTATATGAGGGGATACACTTGTAATTCATCACATCAGGTCTATGTAGCTTCCTCCTGTTTTTATTTTTGTTCTTTTTGTTGTTTCATGTACTATTTTTAAAAGAAAATGAATGAATGATGATGATTATACATATATCACAAGTATGTTATAGAGCTGATGGATATAATTTTTTATCACGCACTTCACATTATCTTTCCATGGGTAATCTAGGATTTTAAGTGGTACTAAAAAAAATGATAATGTTACCCCATTACCTTGGTTAATTGATCTAAGTTGGTCAAAGGGATTTCACCTAATCATGTTGAGATGTCAATAACCCTTCTCAAGGTAAGGCCGACATGTCTACGAGTATTGGCGAGATCAAGATGCATATAAGAAGACTTTTTTGTTTCTATTAATGATACTAAGAATGTTTGTCCATCGATATTTCATGATATAGGGATGACTTGTCAGGGGCCTCTCTTTAGATCATGCTAGCTGGTCAAGGGGTCATTGTGATACTGAGTTGGATTGTCAAAGGACCTTCTACATATCAATATTGAACAACCAAGGTACCCTACCAGTTTAGTTTGAATGTAAAAATATCATCCATTCCTGCTAATATTCCACCTTTTCAGATTTTATTTAATTACTTATTTTATAAGGATATGAGATTTCATGATGTCATGACAATGTTTATTTAGAAAATCACTATTCCTATCTATGATTTGTCGCGTGATCAATGATGTATCTTATGATTACGCATGAGAATTATTACTTAGAAAAACTATTCCAATATGTGGTGTGTTTCATGATTTATTGGACATGCAAGAGTTTCTTTTCATAATGAATGTGACATGACAACATTCCCTTACGTGATAAAGTGGAAATTCCACCCGAGGCTTCGCATGGTGTTTTAGATCATGTAAGAATGTCCTGTGATCATCATCATAAATATCCTACCCATGGGGATTCTTATTTTATTTTCCATTACAATATATTGTATTCTTGATGATTTCCAAACATCCTTCGATTGAAAAGTCTCATGATCAGAGGACTCATCTAGAAGCCTCTACAAGATCATATTCACACGTCTCGATGCATTGACCTGAAAAATTGGTCTTGATAAAGGGGATTCATATAATCATAATAATTTAATTATATAAACATGATCTATTCATAGAAATGTTTTATGGTCATGTGATTCTATTTCATACTGATGGTAACATGATCATCATGATTTATCCACATTTTCTTCCTCTGTTTTGTGGAGTAAATATTATCCATACTATTGGTATTTCATCCATTCAGTATTTTCTAATTTTCATTTTATTGATGTAAAGAAATAACCTCTTAGGGGTGATGTGAACATGGATAGAGATTTTTTTACAAGGATATTAAATTCCGGCATGATTCTTTATAACATCTTTATACAAGTTTCAGGTGATGCTTAGTCCACCTAGTGACATTTGTTATTCCACGCAGCACCCAGTAAATAAGAGTGGATGGGAAGTTAATTCTTTGGTGACTTTAGATCTCTATATCCCTTAGTATAGATTCTAAAACAAAATTATTTTATAGGATCTCTATGTAATATCCCATTAACAAGACCTCTACTCAAGATATAATCAAAAGACTCTATCTTGAGTCAATTTTATAAAAACTGATCACAATGTTGTTGTGAAAGAATAATATTCATCATTTCTTACCCAATCAAACTAAGAAAATATTTTTGTAGATTTTACAAACCTTGAATAATGTAATCATATTAATGGATTTTTTCTAGACTCTACATTATATGCTAGATTGGTCTCATGATCACTTGAACATCATGTGGTTTGCATAAACATATCATGATCATATAGCCACAAGTCTTATGGTAGATCACATGGTTGATCAATGCTTCTTAGGATATGAAATTGTAAAGGCCTTCATGGGTCATTAAATGTGAAAGAACTATATCATAAATGAAACCATATGTTCTTTGGGTAATGTGACTCACATGATTCTTCAAGCATTATGCGTCTCTTTTGACATTATTTTTTTCTTGCATGACATGTTATATATATTTTTCAAATGGTATATAGTTTTCAAACATATTCCACCTTGACCATATAGAGGGTGATGATTATTGGAAATAGAAATGTTTATCCTTGGTAGCACATGATATTTGATAAAGTGGTTTGGAGTATGATTCTCCCATACATACATCAGTTTTATCTCTCATCACACTGAATTCCATTGAATGAATTTGGGGTGTTTTATGATTGTGTCATTCCTTCGACTGAATAAAATTTCAATATTACTGGTTGTCCTTCAACCTTGATTATGTTCAAATGATGTTTTTTCTAATGTTGTAAATTTTTCATGGTAATATCCCAATCGTTCTCTAATTTGATAGAGAAATCCCCTCATGGTCTAGAGAGTATCTATATTCCCCACCATCCAATAGCACAATGTTATTAGAGAATAGTTTTATCCTCACTGAATAATTCTAAAAGTGTGTGGAACTATATATCGGACCTATGACATGGTGGATATTTTTATAACAAATGGGAATAGCTATTATAGGTTTGACAAATCTACTCAATATTTTCTGATTAGATTTATGCTATTGAAATTTACTATGTAGTCTGGATTTCTCACTTTTCCCGATATCATTATTCAGAACCATATAAATAACTAATAATCCATTGGTTCCACGAAACTTATTACATTAATATATCCTATTATAAAGTGGGGAACAATCTCTAGGAAATTACTTAGTGGGAGAGATATCTCCACTTTGGGGGATGTGTGGTGAGTTTCCATTGGCAACAAATGTTTGGGATGACACCATTAAAACTTCAACCTTGGAATGAGAAAAAATTATCATTTTGAATAAGAATATAAGGATGGAGATAAATCTACACTCACTCAATTCACATATTGACTGAACCAAAATATTTTCCCACCATATTGAGACTTTAATAACCGCTATACACTCTCATGAGTGCCCTTCCTGGAAGGTTCAGGATTTTATGAGAACATACTGGGTAATCATTGAGGATGGAGAGTATACACCATGGGACTACAATGTGAGACCAGAGGTACCCCCATGTCTTCAGATGGAGGTATTATTAGAAATGTTTTTGAAAAGATGGATATTACTAGCCAGGGACACACTTTATGGAATCTGAGTTGGAAGGTTGTAGATCGATTCTTTATTACTAGAGGTGTGGTCTGTTAGTGTATCCACACTGATTATTTAATTCCAATACAAACTATTAGGCCATATAAAAAATTGATACAAGCATTTTTGGAATGCTGCACCCATCCAATCCTTATTTGTCCAGATATGAGAACATTTCCATAGTTAAAAATTACATAACACTACAAGGACAACTAATTCTTTATTTTATTACCAGAATACTACATATTTATGTTGTTGAGGCAATTCCTCTATTCTGAGACAATGTTCCTAATATGCTGATTTACCCCCAAAATTTCAACTTCATGCCCTATCCATCACTGACTTGGAATATTATAGACAATAGTAGTATATCTATGGGTGCGTGTTCATATAAAACCCCCTTCAGAATGTGGTTCTTATTGACTGTATAGAAAAGAATGTTTTTTGTAATCCATATACCACTTATCAGTTCTCTCACCAATTTTGATGGATCCAATTGGTTTCTCCAATACCATCATCTGTTATTGGGGGAGATTGAAAAAAAATATTATCCCCAACTTTTATATTATATTTTTGGTTGAGGAATCAAAAAATGGTTTTTCATTCCATCAATTGGAAAATATGTCTTCTAATATTACAATTATTCATATTATTGGATGGAATCCTCCCTTAGTAGTTTATAGATTATATTTTTCAATTAGTTATATAATATATGTGCTTCATCGATCCCCTTATCAGTATAAATTATGGTGTTTATTCAATACATGGGTGATCCTTTAGGGACGTATCCTCATCCTCGCATTAACCATCCCATTATTGGGGAAAAAGTTGTTATGCAAGTTGTCCTTTAATACGAGTGACATATGATGCATTATTTGGGAGAGGAGAACATCAAACATACTCACTTGTTTCTTTGTCGTCTTATAAAATCACTCATCGCATATAAAATACCTACCCCAAGTGTTGTAAAGTATCATTCATGATGTAGGATAATGTGGAAATTGATCCACACATTGATAATCGTGGCACCATTTGAAAACATTTAATGACCAAGTGGAACACCTTCAAAATCTCTTCCAATATTTTTTTCGGTGGAGTATTTAAACATAGACAATTATAGGATATCATGTTTCAAATCATCAAAACAGAACAAACAATTTTTTTATAGTGATAATGTAAAGAATAGATTTTTTGGTGATGGTTCTCTAGTCCAGTAACTAAGGGTGGCATCAGGGGCTCTTGATCAAAAATTCCACACTGGCTCTCAAATACATTCTTATATTGACCTAGTGACTATAGACATAGAATAATATGAAGATCAAGAATGTTTAACAAGGTCCCATATTCTAGTATCGTCATCTATATTGAAGACTAGTTATAAAGAATATAAAGACTCATCTTATTCTTTTGAGAACCTTAATCCCATGGTGGTGGAAGAGGATATGTATTGAATTTCACCTCAATATTCCATTAATAGTTCTCATTGAACTCAATAATATATGTAAAATTCATAAAAAATAACATTATAGTATGATCACCATTGTTTTTGTTTTGATGGAATCTGTAGAGATGCTCTAAAATTTGAAGACTCTAACTTTTTCAAGTTATCAATGAAATAATAATCTGATCATTACATGTAGTATTCTGTAATTCCTTTATTCATGATGTGAATGACACATAACTAATCTAAGGTTTCATGATTCATCAACGATACCCATCCATTATACAATATCATGTAATCTTAAATGTTAGGATTTGAATGATTAAATCAAAACTTATTTTTCTTAAGTAATTTTTATGAATTACCAACAATATGATATTACTTATTGATACACCATATCTTGATTTTTGAGAAAAAGTTATATTAAAAAGGATAATTTGGGTAAAATATATGTCTTAGAGGAAGAATGGTCTATATTTTGTTTAATTAAATAGACTTAGTGAATATAAAATAATTTTTTTCTAGAAAATTGATGATCTCTACATGATTAATACATTTTCATTTATATTGCACAATATTTGTCCTATGATTCATATATGGGATTTATTACTAGGAGTGTAATTATATTTTTTTGAGTCCTCCCTCTTATAGTTTTTATAAAATGATTTTTTTGCATTTTCAATTTATAAGTGCTCAATATTTCCCTAAGAACACAAATTACAAGGACTGTGAGTAGAGGCTCAATTTTTACCAAGATAACATTTTCATATTTTCATCATCAAATGTATTATGTGTGTTTTAGTTGGATATCTTAACATCTGGAAAACTATAAAATTTCGATGATGTTTTCTTTGGGATTCTACTATGGAAATTATATTGTTAATGTTAATGGTATTATCTCCCAAAACTTCTATTTATGGGTTATTACCAGTTTCAATGAAATATTCTCAAATTGTTTTCATTTTATGTGATAGAGATGTATTTTTTATAGTTTAATTTTATTTGGTAAGGATTTAATTGTTCTATGATGTTTAACTTCTTGATGCTAAGACATTAAAACAATATGCAATTTAAAATCATGCTACTAAGGAATTTAAATATTATGCAGTTTAATTTCATGGTGTTATGTCATGGAAATGCTAGCCATTTTTAGGTCCTTATTATAGGATATATAAATTATATAGAGTTTTAAAAAATGATTTTTGGACATGGAAATTATATTCAATTAAAATTCTTACTACTACAACCCGATAGATGAATATATAGACTCTTAAAGGAATGATAAAGATGACCCCAAAAACCATATGGTATAGAGTTCTACCACAATGTTATGAGGAAATATAATTATTATATTTAAATTCCTTGAAGGTGGATATTACTCTCATTTGTTGTTCAAATTCATTTGGTCTCACTAGATTGTTCATATAGAGGCATCCCTACTCATTTTGATTGGTTATAAAAGATTTGAGAAATTTTTTTCAAGGGATGAAAAAATATTTTGGATTCCGGGACAATTTTTTTACATTGAGAATTGGTATTTTAATTCATAACACAAAAGATCATATCAATGAAAATTTAATGGGACAAAATATCAGGGATGACTGAACACACCCTAAGGTGTTGTGTTCTTACATGGTGTTACTGAAACTCATGAGGACCTAACATATTCACTAAATTAGTGGACATGGATAAAGTTATTAGATCCTAATACCTTATGAATGATCCCATAGTGCTTATAATAATGGTATCCAAAAGTGTATTCCAACTCAATTCTTGAGGGACATGAATGATTTTAAACAACTCAAATAGTTGTACGATGATGTGGGGAATATATAAAAGAACTACTAAGGACATTTTTTATAACACTAGAATAGTTTATTACATAGATGGTATTATCCTCCCATACATCATGTAAATTCGAGTCATATGGAATGGGATATAAAAAGACATGGGAATGGAGTGCTACATTCCTTCTTTTGGAAATAGTACATTCTATGTGATGTAATGTCAAGGATGTCAAATCCTCACAAATAATATAGATATGTTGAATTTAAATTTTATTCTAGATTCATATATACCATAGTAAGGATTTAATAAAATCATGTCAGGAATGTCAAAAACAACCATGGGTACTGAGCTCTTGCACATTGTCACCAGTTCCCCCAAGGATCCGAAAATATATTTTTCAAGGTATGAAGAATTTGGTTGATGACTCATAGATCATATGTAAGAACAAGGGATAAAATGCATAGTCATACAAAGTTTCCCATAAATACAGGCATCCTCTTATATGTGTTGGGCCACTGTACTCAAATCATACCTTGTGATATATTTAAAATGTAATATTCATGAAGGAATCTAGAACCCAAAATCTTATATAACCTCATACTGAACATTTATCATATAGAGGATATTTGAAAAATAAGTACACTAACGTCTTTTAGTTTCAAGGGTTCTAGGGATCAAGGCTAGAATATTACTAGGTATATAAAGTGGGACCTCTGAGCTTTATAACTTGTTCATTTACTTCCCAACTATTTCCCAAACTCTGGAGATGAATAGTTTTCAGAGTTTTGACTTCATATGTTTCTAGGAAACCCTTTATCTATCTACATATAGTCATTTTTAATGTTTGTTTTACTATAATTTTAGGTTCTTAAGACTTTCACAATAAAATTATAATTTTTATGGTCGTACATATTTGACCAAATTAAATGGATTTTATAGTTAAGATTCATGAGAACTAGTTTTGAAGGGAATGTTACACAATAGCCTAACCTGGATAACCATGGTCAAGAGTACAATTGTATACCTTTGAGTGGGAGATGAAGACATTGTAAATCATTGCTTTAGGTTCTTATAAAATTAATAATGATATGGGACAATCATGTGGGGGATTTTTGTAAACAACCTAAGGTGTTTTGTTTTTCTATGGTGATGTTAGTCTCACAAAATCAATAATCCATTCCTACAGGGCCATGATGCCTTTGGTTGGTTGGTGAAAGCCCATTTTAATATCTATAAAGGTTAATTATAGATATATATTTTCCTTTCCATGGAAAATTAATGGTTTTTTTAAAACATGAGGTGTTCATGAAATGAATTTTGATTTATGGCATGAGGGGTTTATGAGTTGATGGAAGCACCCCATACACTGGTTAACCTAGTTCATGAACTTATTGTTCTTTGATAAGGATTTTTTTGTGTGATGGCATACACAATTTAAGGTCTTGTGGTGGGGAAATATTTATTTTTAGGTTCAATTTCAAGTGACTGGGAGGTTTGGCTTATTGTTTAAAATCATGACGTGATGATGTTTTACAATCTTTGCAATTTACCTTTATGTGTTAAGGATGTGGATACATACATGAATATTGTACAAGATATCCCTAGGTAAACATTGTGTACTTTTTATCATTGACATATTGGGTGAATAATTTATCCAAAAATAGACTTATTGGATGGTATAAAAATGGTGGATCCATTCTCATATAGATTTACCTAATGTTTTAGTAGTCATTATGTATATATGACTCATATGTAGATAAATGATCTTATTTTACTCATCTATCATTAAAATTTTCTATATGATACATTAATTATCCTATCAATGTGAGTATTTGTTTTTGTAATTTCTACCATAATGAGTCTAGGATATTTCTATGTCACGTTGGTCTGAGAAGCTATCAGGTTCAAAAACACTCATGTGCCATGTTGATGTGAGAAACATGGGGAAACTAGGGAATCAAATGATCTATGTAAGAGTGGATCTCATATGGCTCTCTGCATATGACATTCCCATATATGGTTAGATGTAAAGTTTTATCAAATTTTATGTTTCATCTTAACTAAAAATTAATGATTTGTTAATTGATATGTATCATGTGGTGATAGTAGTCAAACAACATATAGTACATTCTTGAAAAATCCCAATTCAATTATGAAACCTATGCAAGGAGGGTGACACATATTGTTTTGTACATTTTATATGGACCCAATATCTGAGATTTTAGATTTCACTACGAACCCTGTGACAATAGGAATAATGGAACACATTGTTTTCAAATTCGAATATATCTACACATGTCTGACCCATACTAAGAGGGGGGAACTATTCATCATGGTTTTTTCTTCTAGACCAAGGATTTAATATTAATTTATTACAAGTTAAGATGTAATGAATGGAATCATGATACATGTTTTTCATCAATGGTAAACTCTCCATTCAAGTATGACCCTTATGAAGAGGGGGAATTGTTCCTATTTATTGTTAAAGCTAGGGAAACGATTAGAGATTCAATCATCTATATGCAACTGATGATGATAGGAAACAATTAATTCAATATTTTTTAATGGGAAACACTCCATGTAGTTTTGATCCATATATAGAGGGGGAATTGTTTCTTGTAGATTATTTTGTACAGAACCATTATTGGAGATCTGGGCATTACTATATATCTGATGATGACATAAATCAAACAACACACAATTCTTGGATAAGAAACAGTCTATCTAGGTACGACCCATACATAGAGGGGGTGTCATTTTTCCCATTTAGTTTTGTACATTGACCGAGGGGTAGTTATCTAGGATTCAATACATGTCCTATTATGATAGGAATTAAACCACATGTACTACATGAATGGGAAACATGACACATAGGCCTAGACTAAACACAATGGGGAGCGTTGTAACATTTAATTGTTACATATTGAATTAGTACTAGATATATGGGCATCACCATATATTATGTGATGATAGGAATCAATACAAATGTAGTTCAAGAATAGGAAACTATATACACAGGTCTGACCTATACACATAGGGAGTGGAAATTGTTCTCATTGATTGTTGGAGCGATACCTAGTATTGGAGAATTAGGAAGCAGTACTTATCATGTGTGATAAGAATCATGAAAAAATAGTTATTTAATGAGAGAATATCCATGAAGGTATGAAATATTGGCATATGGGATCACATTTAACCATGATTGTTGCAGCTAGAACCAGGATTGGAGGTATGGGTGTCTTTAATTATCATGTGATGACACGAATCAAGATATATGTATTTATTAAATGGAGGTGTGTTGGGAAAATGACACCAAAGATAGTGGGCCTCTCAGGCAAGGCCCAATGTAATGTGAAATGTTATGTAATTCAAGAGGCATAAACCATGTAGTTTAACCTCTTGCAGTTGGGACTCATGGCGTTCTTTTATGGTATTACATCCAGGACTTTTCTCACCCTTTCATGAACTGATATGTCATGATCATGTGGGGAAGTCTTTTTTATAGCTCCTAAGATGATGTTTGATACGATTGTTGTGGGAAATATGTGGTGGAATTTATTTCACTCACCATACATTGGGTATTAAAGGATAGGATTGATGAAATTTTTATCATGTGTTTGAGGGGCCATGATATAGGATCTATGCATCTCTCTTTATCTCATAGGAGTGATAATCAAGCCATACGTAGATCTGGATAATCATCTAGATTATTGTCATGTTGAAATGATGTCATCCAAGTAGATTAAAATCATGTGGTAAGAACACAAGTGACTTGATGTGAATAAAAAAAGAAATGTTTTGTTTGTAACAAAGGCTATACATTTAAGTATCATTATGTATCATTTGATGGTATGAATCAATCCTTGCATAGCTATTGAATTTGGATATTCTATATGTGGATCTGACTCACACACTGGGATAGGGGTACATTATTTTAATTTTGATTTGATCGTGTTCATGTGAAGTGGGTCATCCATAAAGTGATGTTTGTTATATAGTTTAACATTATTTTTGAATTATGTAATGCATTCTGCTGTCTAAATACTTTATTCTAGGAATTTTTCTCGGAATTTTTAACATCAAATAGTGAGGAAGAATTATTTAGTTTAATTTCATGAAACAATGAAAAAAGATTCTATATATTATAAAATCTTGTTGAAATGAATTATTTGGTATACTTTAATGTCTTGTGGGAATGGAGTATTCAATAGATTTTGACATCATTTTTTCTGGATGTGCGAGGCTTTGATAGTGGCTGTGAAAAATATTTTTTTAATAAACCTCACAATGTTGGGGGGTCATGACATATTCCCCATCCATTATAGACAATGATTAAGATCTTTATTAATATTCCTTAGGTAATATATAAGGAATTCCCAATTAGGTTTGAACATTATAAGCATATTTCCTAGATTCATTATGGTTCATAGAGCCAAACCATGTTCTTCTTGAAGGAATAAGTGAATTCTATCCATTTAATTTAAGGCTCATGTAATCTAATTATAATGGAATTCAATGTTGGGTAGTTTAATATACCTTTTAACATTCAGACATTCTCACACATCCAGTTTCTTTTGCGATCTTTAATCATATATGTGCTTTTAATATATTTTTATTATATGTGGTGGGAATTGAACTTCTATGGGAAACAATACTTAGATTTTCTACACCAATGAATATGTAGTCTCTAATGTCATAGTGTGCATAGTGGTATGGTATTCCAATAAATAATGAATGATATTGTTTTTAAAGGAGTTATTGTCCACATTCGATACGTTTTGGAAAATATTTGATAGAGTCTTATTAATGGCCTCAAATTTCCAAATTATGGTAATAGGATACAATAATTTTGTTGGTTGTATTTCATAGTAACTACGATAATTTATATTTACGATAGTTAATGTTAAATCAGGTAAATTAGGGTAAGAAAAAATTTTATAAAGAGAATAAAATCATCCTAACACCTAAAAAATCCTATTGTATGGGTGAAAGTCATCCAATATCAAATAAGTGTTGGAATGGATTCATTTAATGAACTTTTTCTATGAAAGTGTTTTAATTATAATTAAAACAAAAGAATGTGACAACATGTCACCCTTTTACCTTTCATAAGTATAATAATTTTAATTTAGTGAAAAAATTTATAATACATAGAACATATATATTTTCTAAAAATTTAATGAAATTTTATACCTCATGTGATTTTTTTGTTTTTATATATTAAATAATTTCCATAAAAATTGACACAGGAGTGATACAATGATTATTTTATTATGTGGAATATCAAATAAATGATATCATAAATAGTAAAATAAAATTTATTGGAAATATTTTTTGTCGTATATAATTATTTGAGATGAATATGGTATGTTAAGAGACTATTTAGCACTATTTTGATGTTATATCTCCTTTTGGATTTTATATAAATTCAATGAAATAGTGTTAAAATTGATAATATTTATATTTTATTAAAATAATATATTATTAAAATATTTATTAATCTTAAAAATATTTTCAAATTATAAATTAACAATTTTAAGGCCTAAATGTTAATTATGAGTCCAATTATGGGAAATTTACCCCATATAAGTAAACTTAATATCCTCTTAATAATTAAAATGGTGTCACATCAATTAAAATTAAAAGAGAGAAATTAATGGTCAACTGAAAGGAAAAGGTTTAAAATAAAATTAATACCTGAACCAAATATTGGTATATATTATTTTCATCTATCCTTATATTAAACAAGAAATATATCACTTTTTAGCCTCTTAATTCTAAATTCAATTTATAATAAAATAGTATTTCATGACATTCAATAAGTGCCCCTCCTCCCTCTTATAAAAGGATAGTGCAGAAAATGTTTTTAATGGAACCATTTTTAACGTCGGTTATATATAACCAAAGTGAAAAATACTAAGAGCTAATTTTTTTATGTCGGTTATTTTAATAACCGACATAAAAAATGAGTTATCAAACAATTTTTTTACGTAGTTTATAAAATAACCGACGTAAAAAATGTAGCATCTGAGGCCTTTTTGACGTCGGTTATTTGATAATTGATGTAGAAACCCAACCCACAAAATTTTTTACGTCAGTTATATTATAAACGATGTAAAATACCAACACATGGTAGTTTTTTTGTCGGTTATAAAATAACCGACATAAAAACTGTGGTTTCTGAAATGTTTTTTACGTCGGTTATAGAATACCCGATGTAAAAAACCAACACACGTCTTTTTTTTACGTCGGTTATAAAATAACCAATGTAAAAAATGCGGTATCTAATGCATTTATAACATCGATTATTATAATAACAAACATTATAAATGTAATAAAAAATAGTTTATAATGTCTGTTATTAAATAACCGACATTATAAAACAGTTAAAAAATTTATCACGCCTCGTGGATTGCCATTTCTAATTTTTTGATCGACAGACCTTCGACTCGTCTCTCTTGCGCAGAAAACATAGAATCGACTCTTCGATCTCATTTCAATAAACTCATTTTCCATCATCGTTTATCATCTTTAATCTCCTTGGATCTATCATCTCCACTCGCAACACCCAAGTAAGATTCCCACGACTTTATTTCATTCATTTTTTTTTTCGGATAGTTTATATTTACGCTTTGCGATTTTTTTTATTTAAACTAGGTAATATTCTTCAATTTCAAACCCTCTTACCTATTTTTTCCACAATCATCTTATTTATTATCACCAGATCTATTATATTGACTCGCAATATTCAAGTAATCCTCACCTTCTTCTATTTATTTTGATTTTGTTTCACGGATGCCCTAAATTTATGGTAATATTTGTTGTCATTGACAACTAATTATCTCATTCACCTATATTACTGCAATTTATATCTAAACCATTTTGATTCACCCATTCCGTGTACCAGTGTGATTTATTTTATAAGTATATACAGTTTTTCATGGTGGAAAGTTTGTTTTGGATCCTTGGTTGTTTTTATTTTGGGTATCACTTTTTGTTGTTCCATAAACTATCTACGTCACTTATTTTCGTGGACTATTATAAGCCTTCATATGCTATTAAAACGTGGTTGATTGAATAATAGATCATTTTGACTAGTAGGAGATACAGTCCATGGTTCTCATTTTGAATAATGGCATGATATGAAAACTAGTAGCTTGAGATTAAAATTCCTAGATATGAAACAACTAGTAGCTTGAGGTTAAAATCCCATGGTTCTGGGTGGCCGTCTAGAGGGTGGGGGCTGACTAGGGGGTTTGGGGGTGTCCAGAGGGTTGGGGGATGTCCAGAGGGTTGGGGGATATCTTGGGTGTCCATGGAGGGGGGGGGGGGAGGAGTCCAAGGGCGTGTGTGTGTGTGGGTGGGGGGGGGGGGTCCAAAGGGGTGGGGAGAGTCGAAGGTGGTAGGGGGTTGTCCAAGGGGGTGGGTGGGTTGGGGGGGGGGGGCTGTCCAAGGGAGTGGGCGCCTGCCCAGAGGGTTTGTGGGGTTTTCCAGTTGGTGGGGACTGTCAATAGGGTTGGGGGGTGTCCAGGGGGGGTGTCCAATGGTGTAGGGGGTGGGGGTGGTGTCCAGGAAGGGTGGGGGTGTCCAAGGGGGTGGGGGTGCTATCTAAAGGGGTGTGGGATATCTAGGTGATGGGGGGCTGTCCAGAGGGATGGGGGCTTTCCAAGGGGGTGGTGGTGTCTAGGGGGTGTCCAAAGGGGTGGGGGTGGTATCCAGAGGGTTCAGGGGGTTGTCCAGAGGGTTGGGGGGGGTCTAGGGTGTCCATGGAGGTGGGGGGGGGGGGGGAGTCCAGGGGTGTGTGTGGGGGGGGGGGGGGTCCAAGGGGGTGGGGGTGTCGAAGGGGGTGGGTGGGGGGGGGGGCTATCCAAGGGGGTGGGGGCCTATCTAGAGGGTTTGGGGGTTGTCTAGGGGGGCGTTGTCCAGAGGGTTGGGGGTTTCCAAGGGGGTAGGAGGTGGGTGGTGGTTTCCAGGAGGTTTGAGGGTGTCCAAGAGGGGTGGGGGTGTTCGATTGGGTTTGGGGGGGGGGGTGTCTAAGGGTGTGGTGGTTTCCAGGGGGTGTCCAACGGGGTGGGGGTGGTGTCCAGGGTGTGTCCAAGGGGGTGGGGGTGGTGTCCAGTGGGTGGGGGGCTTTCCAAGGAGGTGGTGGTGTCCAAGGGTTTTCCAAGGGGGTGGGTGTGGTGTCTAGGGGGTGGGGGGCTGTCCTAGGGGGTGGTGGTGTCCAGGGGGTGTCCAAGGGGGTGGGGGATAAGTGTCAATTGGGATTGACTATTTCATCATTGTTTGTGAGATTATGACATGATGATTTTATTGTTTCTTGTATATTAGTGTTACAATATGATTCTATTTGGTTATGTATATTTTGACCATTCATCGACTATTAGAAAATTATGGGTTATGAGGAGACCATGTCGGGGTTTTCAAATATGCGTAGTTATCCTGACCCCATTGTGCCGTGAAGATTGGCTTTACATTGTGATTTTATCCATCCAAGTTTTTATTTTAAATTTGATTTGATTCTCAGGTTTACTCCATTTTCTCCAATATTCTATCAACCATTGGAGGCCCCATGGTTTTCTTTGATTCCATGGAATTTAAAACTGTTATATCTTACTATATTTTCTTTTTAAAATCATATTCAGGCATATTTTTTTAAATATTCATAGATTTGTTTTATATTTCAAAATTGTTTTACATTCAAATTATGATTTTTTTAATATAAACATATATATTCCTTATCATAAAAAGATGTATAATTTTGATATTTGTTATAGGTAATAATGAGTCGAAGTTGGATTACGACACATCGAATGATCAATGAATATGAGGAAGGTGTTGATGACTTTTTGCAATTTGCTAAATGAAATGTTCCAAGTAGTGATATTTTTTTTCTATCCATGCATGAAATGTTTGAAAATTAAGAAGTTAAAAGTAGAGAGATAAAAGAACATCTGATTTTTCATGGTTTTAATCTGAGTTACAAACCTTGGATTTGGCATGGTGAAACTGGATAGAATGTCACTAATGATGATGATTCGCAAGATGGTAACTCCGATGGAATTGAAGAAATCATTTACGATATTGTAGCAGAAAAAATTGAGATAGAACCGACAGTTGTGCGTCTATATGGTGATGCTGAAAAAGCATTATATTCTGGTTGTACAGATTTTACTGTTTTGTCGGTGTTGTTAAGATTGATTAACCTAAAGGAGAAACATGGATAGAGTGACAGAATTTTTACAAAGCTGCTACAATTGATGAAAGACATTCTTTCAAAAGATAATGATCTTCCAGATTCACATTATAAGGCCAAAAAAATATTATGCCCGATGGGATTGGGATACATGAAAATACACTCATGTACGAATGATTGAATGATATATAAGAAGGAATATGAATTTCTGTCAGAGTGTCCTAAATGTGGGACATCACGGTATAAGGAGAAAGAAAAATCACAGGGTGATGTAAAGATTACAAAGGTCCATTAAAATGTATTTTCGTATCTTCCTATAATTCATTGATTCAAACTTTTATTTGATAATTCCCATGATGAAAAAAGGTTAATATGTCATTTTGATGAGCAGTTATGTGATGGAAAAATATGTCATCCAGCTGATTTTCCACAATGGAATAAAATTGATGAGCACTATTCTACATTTGGAAATGAAATTAGAAATCTCAGACTATGGTTGTGCACAGATAGAATGAATCCATTTCGAACCCTCAGTAGCACACATAGTTAATGGCCTGTTTTATTGGTTATTTACATCCTCTCTCCGGACATTTTTATAAAGCACAAATACATCATATTGAGTATAATGATCTCTGCTCCGAAGAAACCCGAAAATGATATTGACATTTACTTTTCACTGTTGATTGATGATTTGAAACTTTTATGGGTGGATGGTATTAGGGTGTATGATTCTTATAAAATAGAATATTTTCAACTGCATGCAGTTCTTTTTTTCAAAATAAATGACTTCCCAGCATATGGAAATTTGTCTCGATACAGTGTTAAAGGGCATAAAGCAAGTCCAATTTGTGAACCACAAACATCATATTTTCAATTGCATCATGGGAGGAAAACAGTGTACATGGGTAATCGAAAGATTTTGCCTATGTATCACTCTTATAGAAGACTACAAAATTCTTTCAATTGATCACAAGAATTTGATATTGCTCCAAAACCTTTATCCCCTGGACTGTATTTTGAGACGGTGAAAAACCTTGATGTGACATTGGGAAAGACACAAAAATCTGGTAATGATAGACATTTTTGGAAGAAAAGGTCATTATTTTTTGAGCTACCATATTGGATATATCCAGATGTTAAACATAATATTGATTTCATGAATGTGGAGAAGAATATATGTGATTGTTTGATTGGAACATTGTTAGATATAAAATGAAAGAAAAGAGATGGGTTGAATGCAAGATTAGACTACCTATCAATGGGAATATGTTTGGAGTTAGCTCCCACTCTTAATGGAAGACAAGCATTTCTTCCCCTGGCTTGCCATACATTATCGAAGAGGGAGAAAATTATCTTTTGTCAGTGTCTTCATGATATCAAAGTGCCTCAAGGTTATTCTTCAAATGTAAAAAAAATTTCTCATTGAAGGACTTGAAGTTGATAGGTATGAAATATCATGATTGTCACATCAGGATGCAACAACTTCAACCAGTTGCATTGCGTGGAATATTTCCCATCTATGTTAGAAAGACTATAATGATGTTGGGTTATTTTTTCAATTAAATTTGTAATAAGGAGATTGATGTGAATGCTTTGAACATTTTGGAAAAGGATGCAATTTTTATAATTTTTAAATTGGAAATGTATTTTCCACAAACTTTTTTTGATATAATGGGGCATTTAATGATTCATATGGTTTGAGAAATAATACTTTGTGGACCTGTATTTCTTCGTTGGATGTATACTTTGGAAAGGTATATGAAAATATGGAAGGGGTATGTTAAGAATACATATCGACCGGAAGCCTCCATTATTGAAAAGTATATTTCTTTGGAGGTTGCAGAGTTTTGTAGGAACTACATGGCTATGGAGCAGCACATAGGTTTACCTCCCTCTCTCCATGAACTAGTTAATAATGAGGGAAAGGGGATTCATGGCTTGAAAGTCAAATCGTAGTCAGCGGAACAGATGAAGATGTTAGAATCATACATCTTGAATAACATAGCTGATGCTCAACCATATATCACATTGCATATTAATGAGTTGAAAGAATGTCATCCAAAGAAGAAAGAAATGTGGATTTTGAATGAGCACAACAAAACATTTTTTCAATAGTTTAAAAAGACCTTGCTTGGTAGATCAAATGTATCATATACATTAAAATAGATATTGGGTGGTCCATGTTTAAATGTGATAACGTGGTCCGGTTGTGAAATTAATGGCTATACATTTTATATGAAAGCTCAGGACAACAGAAGTGGAGTTCAAAATAGTGTTGTATTGGTGTTTTCAGAAGAAATGCATTTTTCAAGTGCTAACGACAAAAACCCAATTTCTACATCAAGTGCATATTATGGAGTGACAGAAGACATATGTGAGGTTGATTGATATAAAATTAATGTTCATGTTTTTATCTATAAATCATTTATTGGTAACAACAGTGTCAGACACGATGAATTTGGAATGACACTTGTTAATATGAATAGATTGGAAGACATAGCTGATTCTTTTATAATGGAAACACATGAAAAACAAATTTTCTATGTAGTAGATCAATCAGATATATAGTGGGCTGTTGTTTTAAAAGGGAAAAACAATATGTTGGTGAGGATTAATTTGATGAAGATGATGATTTATGTGAGATCCTTACTTCCATGGAATTATTAACAGAACAGAATGATGAGCATGTTGAAGACATGGTTTTTGCCTTAAGGAACGATCACGACGAAGGAATTTGGCAAAACAATCCATTCGTACATTCCTAAAATTACATGTAACATTTGTTTATTTCTTGTTTACATTTATTTTTTTCATAAAATGTTAGATATTAAAGTTTTTTCTTTATTAAAACATTTATTAAAACAAAATAAGTGTATGTTTTTTTGTTTTAGGTTTTTTTAGTTTACTTTATAATGTTTACCATTACATAAATTATATATCTATTATTTTTGTTTAGTAAAAATTACTTTACCATGTTTACTAGGTTTAACAGGTTTACCATGTTTACCATGTTTACTATCTTGACCATCTTAACCATATTTACCATTGTTTAACATGCTTACCATATTAACCATGTTTACAATTATGTAACTTAGTACAATTTTCTATTTTCTGATTATAGTAGTATTAAAATATTTGAATTTGTATATTTGTGAACTAATGTATGTTTTTTTATTTGAAGTATAATGACAGATCAATCAGGTGATCAACCACATGATTCGGGAGATGAACATATTGGTCATACCTATAGGGAGGAACATTCACATTCTCCTCTTGATGTTCCCCAATCTTCCTCATGTGATCCTATAACAACAAAGAGTTCAAGAGTTAGTAAACGTGGGTGTACACATTTACCAAAATTATCATTTGACCGTATGCAAGATCAAAGGATACTCATTGAGTTTGATGAGGATGATATTCCTAGACGAACCAAATGAAAATGATTTCAAGAATTTTGTATTAACTCAGGGTAAGAGAAAAGTAAGCATTTTGTATGATGACTGGGGAAGTTTGGATAAAGAAATAATCTCTCAGTTGTGGGAGATGATTTTGGTAAGATATTTTTCTATTTTTTTCCTATTGATTAAATTTTTCTAGTATATATAATATGTTTAACCTCTTCTTTATCAGATGACATTTGATATTCCTGACACTCTAGGAGTCAGGAAGAAATTATTATCGATGGATTCCAGGAGATGGAGGGAATTCAAATCAACCCTCTCATCTGATTTCATTTTTGGTCATAGGAGTCATGACCAACCATGTCGTATATATCCTTTTATAGATGAAGACACATGGAGACAGTTTGTTGAAAGTAGAAGAATAGAGTCATTTTGTTTAAGGTCAATGTAAAATTTTATAAGATTTCTTATATAAATGGTCTCATTAATGTTTTTTTAAAGATTTCATATTCTCAATTTATAACAAACAAGGAAATATCATCAGGACATCCAATCTAAAAATGAATACCCTCATAGTTTATCTTGGGGAGGGTATGCATTTTTGGAAGAACAAATGACGGCAAAACAATTAGAAAAACTATTAGCAAAGTCTTCAACCTCTGGAGAGGTGGCCCCTCCATCCCCTCCATCTAGACATGAAAACTGGAATAGAGCTCAGATGGGAAAAAAGGGAAATATCTATCGGATGAATCAAGAATCATAGCTGAGAGGATTGTAAGATATCTATTTTATTTATTTAAGTCATCTATTTTCTTCATATAATTTCAATCATTATATAAATTTTCAATTAATTAATACATGACTCTCTTGAGGAGTAGAGCTCACAGGGGGTATTTACAGCTGCAGGGAGGCATGATATTTTATCTACAGCATTGGGAAAGCCCAAACATCATGGTCATATATGAGGATATCTGGCATGTGTATCGGTAAGAAAAGTGTTACCATGTTCTTCAACTTCTAACATTGAAGGTGTTTATAAAAAAATAGAATCCTTGGAGGATGATGTCCATAATATTAATGCAACTATGGAGGAAAATATTAGAGAGTCAGTACAGTCTATGTTTGGAGAAATGAAAAGACAATTTCGGACTGTAGCTCCCACTCCTCCACCTCCCCCTACAGACCACATTATTTTTCCTCTACCTCCGCCAGTAGCTCCCACACCCCCACCTCAGCAAGCAGACCCCATTTGTTTTCTTACTCCTCTGCCACAGCTTCCTACTTATTGTGAGTTGTTTGTTGATGATTCGAAACATCATATAGTTGCATATGGGTTGGTGTATTGTATAGGAGATATAGTTCGTCATCAAAAATTAGAGGTAGAGAATCAGAGGGTTATTGAACATGATATTATAGATAGACCAGCTCGAGTACCTTTACCTAAAGATGAGGTGACGAAAGTTGGACATAATATCAGCCATTTTTTAATTTGTCCATCCAGACTTCTTCGACTGATTACCATAGAGGTATGTAAGTTATAACTTCTATTTTCTTTTTTATTAAAGATGATTTATCATTTGAAAACTAATATATTTTTCTATTTATTTTTACAAGAATACTTCAAAGGTAAAGACATACTGTATAGACAACAAAAAAGTAAAATGGATATGACATTAGATATAGATTCTAGTAGTCTTGACAGATTTTCAAGATATTCAAATTTGTTGGCTGGTCATTATGAGTTTCCAATGGAAGCTCATGTTTGTGGACGTGCAATAACCGTGGAGATTGTGAAAACTGATATTATGGAGCTTGTTACTGGAGATAAGTTGGGCATCAATGTGGTGCAAATTTTTCCCATGTAAGTCTTAACACCTTTTCCCTGCATTATATTTATTAAAAATGTATAATTATGTCTATTTGGTAATATGAATCTTTATAACATTTGTGATAAGAATGAGCGGATTCATGTATATGGATTCTTGGATCGACAATTGATTTCCCCTAATGCATGTGCATTGGATAAGGAACAAAGAATTCTTTATATTTCTGAAAGACTTGAATAGAATATAGTCAAACAATGATGAATGGTACATTTTTGTGAGAGGTATGAAACACATCTCTCTCAAATACTTCATTATCTTTTAACATAAAAAACCACTAACTTTAAATTTTCCTTTATCAGTATCATTGGATGTTATGGGTTTATTTCCCAAGGGAGAAAACACTTTGTTGGATATGATTAATCCATGTTGATATGCGGGAAAGTTTTAAGAAAATGTTGGAAAATTATGTTTCAATTTCTCAATTGTTTTATATATTATAATGAATTTTAAATTTACCCCATTAGTATTATTTTCTTACAGGGGATGGGTCTACTTTCGAAAAAACACAAAGAAATGGAGTGAGAATATCAAATATGTAAATGTGAAGGTAAATATCAATTTATAATTTGTACTTTTTGATTTATTACATAAAAGTAATATATTGAATTTATACTCATTCAAACAGAATTGTAATGAACAAAAAGGCATCATTGAATGTGGATATTATATGTTAAGATTTATGTATGAAATAATAACAACTGGGAAAGTTGTGAACTTGGAACTAGTAAGACTTCCTTTTAAAAATTTCCATAATATTTCAATTTGATTTATTCATTATACACGTTAACTAATATCTTTTAATTGGTAGCTATTTGATGACCCTCAACCCTATACTGCTAAAGACATCAAACACATACAAGTGGAATGGTAAAATTATTTTACAGGTTTGATGGAATTTTAGTTGTTTGTAGTGTAAAATGAAATTTTGAATACTGTTGTTGTAATTGTGTATTTGGTAGTCATTTAGGTTGGATTTAGTTTCTTTTGATATTTACAGTGTATGTTTTTAATGATATATATATATATATATATATATATATATATTAATGATTAATTTTACTCTACTTCTTATTTTGGTCTACTTATGATGATTTTTCTGGTATGGATTTTGGTCTGGGGCAGGGGTTTCCAAGGGTGTGGAGGGCGTTCAGTGGGGTGGGGGTGTCCAAGGGTGTGGGAGGGTTGTCCAGAGGGGGGGGGGGGTCCTGGGAGTGCATGAGAGTGGGGGGGGGGGGGGGCAGTTCAGGGGGTGGGAGCATTTATAGGAGAGTGGAAGGGCTGTCCAGGGGAGTTTGAGGCTATCCAGGGGTGTGGGGGTGTCCTATGGGGTGAGGGGGGTTTCCAGGGGTGTGGGAGGGCGGTCCAGTGGGTTGGGGGTGGGGCTGTCCAGTGGGGTTTGGGGGGGAGGGGGGGGTCCAGTGTGTCCATGGGGATGGGGGGAGTCCATGGTGGTGGGAGGGGAGGCGCTGCCATCCCTTGGGGGGGGGGGTGAATGCGGCTGGAAGGTACTCATCACTCCCACATGGGAAACATTTTGAGAGATCAAGCTTCGTATGTGGGAGTGATGAGTACCTTCCAGTGGTGTACCCTCTGAGGGCGTGTCCAGGATGGTTTCCAGAAGGGTGGGGGTGTCCATGAGGGTGGGGGGGGGGTAGTCCAGGGGTGTGGGGGTGTCCAAGAGGGTGGGGGGTTGTCTAGGGGTGTGGGGGCTGCCAGGGGGTGGGGGTAGTCCAGGGGTGTGGGGGGGGGGGGTGTCCATGAGGGTGGGGTTTTTTCCATGGGTGTGAGGGGCTATCCGGGGGCTGGTGAGGAAGTATAGGGGGTAGGGGGTCAGTCCAGGGGTGTGGGGGGTGTCCAGGGGTGTGGTGGGGGCTGTCCAGTGGGGTGAGGGGGTTCTGGTCTGTTTTTGGTAACTTTTTGGACTAATTTATGGGTGTGGGAGGGCTGTCCAGGGGTGTCGGAGTGCTTTCTAGGGGTGGGGTTATATAGGAGGGTGGGGGGATGTCCATAGGGTGGTGGTGATGTCCTAGGGTGTCGGGTGTGTCGAAGGGTTTGGTGGGGGCAGTCTAGTGGGGTGAGGGGGTTCTAGTTTGTTTTTGGCAACTTTTTGGTATGTTTCAGGGGTGTGGGAGAGCTGTCCAGGGGTGTGGAAGTGTTGTATAGGGGGTGGGGGGTATACAAGAGGGTGGGGGGTGGGGGGGGGGGGTTCTCCAGGGGTGTGGGGAGATGTCCGAGGGGTGGTGGTGATGTCCAGGGGTGTGGGGGGGGGGGGGTTTCCAGGGGGTCAGGGGGAAGCCCAGTGATGTGTGTGTGTGTGTGTGTGGGGGGGGGGTGGGGTGTCCAGGGGTGTGGTTGGGGCTGTATAGTGGGGTGAGGGGGACTGTCCAGGGGGGGGGTAGTCCAAGGGTGTGGTGGGGGGGTGTCCAGGGGTGTGGGGTGTTGTCCAGGGGGTGGTGGGGAAGTCCATGGGTGGGGGAGGGGGTGTCCAGGAGGATGGGGGTTGTCCGGGGGTGTTGGAGCTATCCAGGGGGGGCAGTCCAGGGGTGTGGGGGGTGTCCATGGGTGTGGTGGGGGCAGTCCAGTTGGGTGAAGGGGTTCTGGTATGTTTTTGGCAATTTTTTGGACTGTTTTAGGTGTGTGGGAGGGCTGTCCAGAAGTGTTGGAGCATTGTCCAGGGGGTGGGGGGGGGGGTGGTATATAGGATTGGGGGGGGGGTTGTTCAGGGGTGTGGGGGGCTTTACATGGGGTGGTGGGGATGTCCAGTGGTGTGGGGGCCTGTCTAGGGGGTCGGGGTGGGGGGGTCCAAGGGTGTGGGGGGTGTCCAGGGGTGTGGTGGGGGCTGTCAAGTGGGGCGAGGGGGGATATCTAGGGGGTGGTGGGGAAGTCTATGAGGGTGGGGTGTGGGGTTTTTCTAGGGGTGTTGGGGGATGTCCAGGGGTGGGGGTAGTCCACGGGTGTGGGGGTGTCCAGGGGTGTGGGGGGCTGTCGAGGGGGTGGTGGGGAAGTCCAGGGGTTAGGGGTGTCCCGAAGGGTGGGGGGGGGGGTTGTCCAGGGGTGTTGGGGGAAGTCCTGGGGGTGGGGGGAATCCAGGGGTGTGGGGGGGGGTGTCCAGAGGTTTGGTTAGGGCTGTCAAGGGGGTGAAAGAGTTCTGGTATGTTTTTGGTAACCTTTTGGTCTTTTTTAGGGGTGTGGGTGGGATGACCAGGGGTGTGAGAGTGCTGTCCATGGGTTGGGGGGGTATACAAGAGGGTGGGGGATTTCCAAGGGTGGTGGTGATGTCCAGGGGTGAGGGGGGTGTCAAGGGGTGTGGTGGGGGCAATCCAGTGGGGTGATGGGGTTCTGGTATGTTTTTGGTATCTTTTTGGTCTGTTTCAAGGGTGTGGGAGGGCTGTCTAGGGTTGTGGGAGTGCTATCTAGGGGGTGGGGGTGTATAAATAAGGTTGGGGGGTTGTCTAGGGGTGTGGGGGGCTATCCAGGGGGGTGGTGGGGATGTCCATGGGTGTTTGGGGCTGTCCAGGGGGTCGAGGGGCAGTCCACGGGTGGGGGGGGGTGTCCATGGGTGTGGTGGGGGCTTTCTAGTGGGGTGAGGGGGGCTATCAAGAGGGTGGTGGGGGCTGTCTAGTGGGGTAAGTTTTAAATTTTATCAATGTAAATGCTTAATTTTTCTTTGGTTATTTTTTTTGGCCTACTTTTTTTCTAGTACGAATTCTTGGTTTGGTTTCTGGTTTTTTCTAGGGAGAGCAAAGGACTTGATTCTGTTTAAAAAAAATTGTTTTTCCATGTTGGTAATTTTATAACTGACATGATAAAGTAATGGGGAATTGTTTATCACATTGGTTATTTGAATAACCAAAGTGATAAGCACCTATGGAATGGTTTTTCACGTCGGTTATTTAATAACCGATGTGATAAAGGCCTGGGAAATGTTTTATCATGTCGGTTATTATATAACAGACCTGATAAACCATTTCCAAGGGGTTTATCACGTCGGTTATTTAATAACCAAGGTGATAAACACCCTCATACTGGTTTATCACATCGGTTATTAAATAACCGATGTGATAAACACCCCCCCGCACTGGTTTATCACGTCGGTTATTAAATAAACGACGTGATAAACCTCCCCCTGGGGTTTCACCTCGGTTATTAAATAACCAACATGATAAACACCGTGATGTAATGTTTTTATGTCGATTTTTAAATAACCGACCTAAAAAAATATTTATAACATCCTCCGTATTAACGTCGGCTAAAAACTGAGGTAAAAAATGTTTTTTGCACTAGTGGATCCCCGCCGTGGTGTAACTTGTTACTCAAAAATACATTATTTTATGGGTCTAATTATGAGTATAATGGATAAAAATAAGTAATCTAAAAAGATTTTTAATATTTATAAATAAAATATCATCCAATTTTATACCATTTAACCATTAAATGAATTAGATCATTGCTTGTGCGTATATTTAGCCTACCATCACCACAATGTGATGTGATTAATTCTACATGATCTTCATTAAAAACTGATTTTATAATATAATGGAATTAATTAATATGATATATATTATACTAATATCATTATTTAAATGATATAACTATAACCATAGGATTTGAACATGAACTTATCTGAAAAAACGTTCTTAAGAATATAAAGCAGTTAATATCCAAATAACGTGTGACAATGAAATGTTTCTTACAAAATGATGAAAATATGATCATATTTGATATCATAAAAATGACTATGAATATGGAATAATTCAATAATATTTTTTATGAATTATACAGGACTTTTGGATACATTTGAAGGACATTTTCCTTAAGGTGATGGATAATTTTTCAATCTCATTTTATTTGAGATTCTTTATACATTTGTATTTACTATGGGAATATTTGTCATCCATGTCCATATTTTCAATAAATTTCTTCATAAAATTTTTACCATTATTTTTTGTATTTTTAAATTCATTTTTACCCATTTTTATTTTTACTACATGGTTTGGAAGGAATCATTCTTTCATTTAGAATACGATGTACATTTTCACTTCTCTGACAAAAGAATGAGGACATTTTTTTAACGATATATGTAATGAATGGATTTCTATAGTTTTATGACAGATTATTTCCAGGAATCATCCCTTAAAAATTTTCAGGATTTTTTTCAAATAAATTATTTTTTGTTAAAATTATGATGCATTTTTTGAAAAGTGAACATTTTTTAAGAAGAAATGTTATTTTACTCAAGAATTAATTTCAAGTGTTTTTCAAAATTATTTTCCATATAAGATGATGATATTTAAATATGGTTATATTTCTTCCCCTTTTATTAACATGATATGATTGTTTTAATGACGTAATGATATTTTATATAGATTATGTGATGCTCAAAAAAAGTTAAAGAAACCCATTTTTATTTCATCGGTTATGCTATGGTGAATGATTTTTTGTGTGGCACAGGTAAGAATGATTTAATTATGAGGTGGGAGAGACGTATATCTACCTCCAACTCAGTGGATAATGAATTATATCTCATCATACAAACATGACTGGAATGGAATGTAAATCTTGCGCAGTAATATAGGACTGAAATATCTAAAAAACACAGTTCAGTAATGGATTATGTTTGCTATGATGGTATTGGATATCAGCCATAGATACCATAGAACTGATTTTCTATGCTTATTTGTTTTCCAAAATTCTATTTTTTATGCCAATGATATTTTATCATGGTTAATAGTCCTTTATGAACTATTACTTAGATACTACCAAGAGTTATTTTATGCCACAACATTTGGATAGACAAAATATTTTTGATGTTTTTACATATTATGTATTTGATTTGTTTGATATTCTATATGTTTACCCTTAATATTAATTTGATCTTACAATTTTTATGTTTTATTTCCCCCACGATATAATTAATGGTTTAAATTAGGTAAACTAAATTGGTATATCTTTATGGTATATTTTGAAGATATTTTACGAAGCTTGAAGAATGTGTTTTGAGTTTCCAAAGGCATTAAACTAATACTGTCTTTAGGTGTCTATTTGTGTAATGTATTATGTATTAAAAAAAAGAAATGTAAAGTCCATGTACATTAAGTATTAGTCATTTGAGTTGGTATTAGAGTGTAGGTTTAGTTAACCATTAGAAACTAGAATGTAAATTGGGATCCCTATATATATTTCAAAGGACTTTTTTAGTGATGTCCCTTAGGATATGTTTAACTATAGGTTAATATCCTAGATTTATTGTAATGATCATGAATAATCTAGGCTTAAAACTAATATGTTAGAGATTGAAAGTAACCTATCGATTATTTTTCTTTCGTAGTATGATATTTTCCTCTCAATGTAATCCTTTTGGGTTTTTGAAAATTGATGGAAATAGGAGGATTCATGTTAATGGGGATTATGATGGAAAATGGAATGATAAGATTCATGTGAAACCAAATGAATGGGGAATTGGAAGGTGAACAATTTTTATTATTCCAAATTAGAAATCTCATAATATGATCAATAATCTCAACATTGGTGTGTTTCCTTACCTAGATAATAAGGGAAAACTGGAGTTTCATGGGGATTATAGAGGAAAGAATGTTCAATTTTCCACTTGTAAATCATGTGGGGAGAGGAATGAAGAATAATGTTTCAAGGGAACATGAAGATACATTAGGTGTGGAAATTAATGAAAGAAATCCATTAATTGAAAATTAAAAGGTTTAGTTAACACAATGTACAAGGATATTCGTATTTCTAAGACATCAAGGATGGATAAATGTTTTAAGTGTGGAATGTATGGGCATTATGAAAATCGATGCCATATGGGAAAATCTCAAGAAGAGAATCAACATGGCCATATGAGAAGTATTTATGTTTCAGAGGATGAAGATAGAACAAATGATATATGAGATAAATGAAGTGTTAAGGAATAAAATGATGAAGCTTGGCCAATGGTTTAAGAAGATAGTGGAATGATTACATGTGTATCATGAATAGTGTTTTATATGTTGTTACACCCGAGACTTTTATGTGAAATATTTTGTTTTTATGTTATATAAATCAAAGGAATCTTTCACTAACACTAGCTTGACTTGATTTACACGCAACCGCAACCTTCCTCGATAGCTTGCATCGTACGCAATACCGAGTTTCACTAAACAATGATATGCTATTAAAATATTATTAAAACTAGCCATTATGAATAGTAATAACCACTTTTTGAAATTTTATAAATTTTATTTTTCAAAATGGACTTCATTTTTGGATTCGGAATATCGAAATTAGCCTAGGGTGAAATTTTGGTATTTTTCTGAAAACATTCAATTTTTGATGAATAGTAAAAACACTAAGTGGTAGTTAATAAAGTGATTTTTTCATAAAACTTAATTTTACCGCATCTGTGAGTGAAATTTCGAAAATCCGAGAGACACGGTTGATGTCAGTAAGTAAAATGTGGTTCAATGAGTTGAAAATAATTTTTTGGTGAATAGTAACTTTTTACTTTTTTTACCACAGTTAAAATTAAATAGTGTAATTAAGGGGAAAAATGATATTATTATTACCCTAACACATGTCCTAATTCTATTGGACAAGTCTAATTCGACCAAAAACAATCTTAGGAATAAAATATGAACATTTAGGCCCACTTGGATTAGATTAGGACATTTATTATTAATTTATTTAAAGAAGGGTTAAAATAGTTAAAATCAAAGTTTAATAAGTAAATCATTTTTAATATGTGATTATACATAAGATAAATTAGACTATAAATATTAATTAGAAAGATAAAAAGATATCCTACATAATGGTACTTTATTTGTAATTTTTAGACATTAAATAATTTAATTTATTTATGACACAATGATGATGCAGTAATTATCTTATTAATGAAATATTGACATAATTGATGTTATAAATACCCAAATAAATGTAATTTGAGACTTTTTATAAATTACAATAATTTTATAGGTTAATATGACATGTTATTATTGATTTAAGTAACTTGTTTCTAACTAATCATTTTGTTATGATTTTCACAAAAATCAATTACTAAATAGTGTCAAAATTGAAATAAAATAGTTTTTAAAACAAATATTATATTAATAATTGTTATTTTATTCCTAAAAATCTAAGGATAGGCCAAATGACTTAGATAAGGTTATATATATTAATAATAAACAACTTGGGGTTCGTTTGGCTTGATATGGTATGTTTATTAACCTTATAGTGTAAGAAAACAAGAAGACACGACAAACGTTAAATTATCTAACTTAAAGTTAAATCTAAATGATAAGGTTAAAATTGATACCTAAACTTGTATAAATTCTATTTGATGAGTGGATTTAGACCCCTACCCACCTTATCTTCGAAATATATCAATTTGGAGCAATTAAAAACCGAATTTGACTTTATAATAAAATAATATTTTTAGTTATTCCAAAGGTGCCCCTCTCCTCCCTTATAAAAGGGCACCCCCTCCCCCTCTTCCTCACACCACATTTAGCCTTCATGCTCGGCCAAACCCTGCCGATTTCTCCTATCCACTTCCCTAGAAACATACTAGAGGTTCTGGTGTTCTTCAAAGACCTATTTTAGTGCCCTAAAAGGAGGTCTCAAAGAAGCACTTCAAAGAAGAGGTAATGTCCGTTACCGATTCTTTCATCTTTATTTCTTCTTCCACTTCTTCTTCTTTAGTTGTTTCATTATGAAGTAATAACATCAGTATCACTCACATACTGATATGTTATTATAAGTATGAAACAACCCAATTTCACCATCTATCCATCATACGGAAAAAGAAATCACCGCGCGTGCGTACGTACGGAATACCGTCTCCACGCCATGGTGTAATATATTTTCCACCACCAACTTAATTGGATGGGTATAAGGGTGAAATTAATGAATATATATTATTATTGTAAAGTGATATTGATTATGAAATAGTATACATACACTCCAATATAATTCCACGATCACAGGAATGATATCATCACTCGTGCGTACGTACGGAATACTGTCTCCACGATGTGATGCGACTCGTTTTACATGATATTCATTCCATAATGATTATATAAATGAATTAAATGAATGAATATGATATATATTACAATAATACCATTCTGGAAATGGGGTATCTATAACCTAAAGAGAAGAATAAGAATTTATTCGAGAAAACACGCATAAGAACAAAAAGTAATAAACACCCGAATAACAAGTAGTAATGAAATATTACTAATAAGAAGCTAAGAATATGACCATATATGATATCATAACAATAAGTATGATTCTGGAATAATTAAATAACATTATTTAAATAATTATACAGGAGGTTCGGACACTTACGAAGCAAATCGGACCTAAGGTAAGGGAAATATCAGAATCTCATTTTTATCCGAGATTGTTTATACTTTGGTATTTACTGGGGTGTATTTTATCATCCACATCCATGTTTCCTCAATATGTAATATTATTTCCATCCACCTACAATTGTTCAAATCCAATTTTACCCTTCGGTGAGTTTTTAGTAAAAGATATGAAAGGAATCTTTTGTCATTTTTCGTATGAGGTACTATTTGACTTTTCCGACAAAAGTACGAGAAGAATGTTTTTTAACTTATACGGAATGAATGGACTTTTAAAAATTTTTTCCCAAGAATATTCCTTTACAAGTTTTCAAGTTTATTTTTAATCAACTTCTTTTAGTTTAAAATTGTATGACATGTTAATAAAGGAAAAATGTTTTTGAAGTAGAAAGGATATTTTCCTCAAGAATGAAGTTCAAGTGTTTTATCAAAATTATTTTCCATCTAAGGTAATAAAGGGTTCTGTTTCTATCCCTATTATTACATGGATTTGATTATGTTGTGATGGAAATTTAATTATGAATTATTTTATCTAATATGAATTGTTTTATGATGTCACGATGTTTAAAGATTCCCATTTTTATTACATGGGTTATGCAATGATGTATGATTTATGATTTTGTGGCACACATAAGAATGGTATCATTATGAGATGGGTGGGACCTATATCTCCCTCCAATGCATTGGGTGAAGATTTTATATCTCATGAGATAGACATGGCTGGAACGGCAGGTTAGACCGGTTCAGTGAAACAGGACTGAAACAAGGAGTGAACTCGGTTCAGAAATGGACTTTGTCCACTAAGATAGTCTTGGCAATGAGTCTTGACTAATAAGAAATGATTCTCTATGATTATGTGTGTATGCCACAAAGTTTCATGTTTTATGTTATGATTATTGGGATTCCATTTCACTACTATGATTTATCCCATGTTATGAAATTATCCTCTCTTTTACAGGTTAAGATTTCCAAAAGTTATGTTCTTATGAATATGATGTGATTTATATTTCTTTTGTTTACCCTTACTGAGCGTTTGAGCTCACCCTTTTGTATGTTTTCTTTCCCCAGGTCAGGAATAAGGTTATTAAGTAAGATATGCCAAAAGGGACTATAGATATGATGAAATAAATGGGAGACAATGTAGACGCTTTATGAACCAGTTGTTTATGTTTCCCAGTCTCTAAAGACACTATACCTATATGGTCCTTTCATGGTTTTGTTATCTGTTGTAATAAGTATGCTTCAATTTTGAAGTATTAACAATGTATGTAAGGTATGGGTCATTATAGTTGGTATCAGAGGAAAGGTATAGTCAACCTTTGGAAACTAGGATGTGAAAGCCTTAGTAAGAACCCTAAGGATAATTCTAAGCATAGAACACAATCTTAGTGTTTTAGAAATGGCCATGAATAACCTAGGATAAGACCTTAAGTGTAAAATTTTATTCTTGATTATGTGGTTTTCCTATTATAATGAGTGTTTCTCACACTATTCTTCTTGGTTTTAGTTAATGGATAGAACCTGAAGGAACCGTGTTAATGCGGAATGTGACGGGCAATGCAATGATTTTCCCCCTAAGAAACCAAACGTTATGGGAGCTGGAATGCAAAATCTTGTAGCCATGCTCACAAAACTTTCTCAAGATATGAATCATGCAGGACTTCCAAACGAGCAAAGGAAGGAGAAACATTCTGTTGAATCCTTCATGAGACAGTGTCCACCTTCATTCAGCGGGTCTACTGATCTATTATTTGCTGAACAATGGATTAGTACTACTGAAAAGATATTTTCAGTTCTTCAATGTTCTGAGCATGATATAGTCATCTTAGTAGTGTATCGTTTGGAAGGTGATGCTGATCAATGATGGAATCTTATTAAGAATACGAGGCAAAGGGATGAAATTGAGTCCATGGAATGGGACGAGTTCAAGAACTTATTTTTCATTAAGTACATCCCTCATATTCTCCGAAAAAATATGGAGAAAGAGTTTCTTAAACTGAAGAAAAAGGATGATGAATCTGTTGGTACCTATGAAGCAAATTTTACAAGACTTGCAAGGTACGCTTCTGGTATTATTATCCAACCTGAGAGTAAGATCGATCGATTCTTTAGTGGCTTAAAACTAAGTCTTCGAAGGGCGTTAGCCATAAGGGACTTCAATAGCTACAAGGAAATCGTTCGATGTGCTCTCAAAGTCGTGATTGAGATTGGAGTAACCCATCAGTCATATGGGTTTGATAAGAAGAGGAAAATGGAATTTAAAGGAAAATCTAAAGAGCACACTGAAAACAAGATGAGGTTTCACTTATACTCAAAGTGTGGAAAGAAACATGGAGGGAGTTGTCTTAAAGGGACAAGTAAATGTTTCAAATGTGGAAAGGAAGTTCATTGGGAATTTGAATGCCATGATGATGGGAAGAAGATGTCTAATGATGCAAACAAAGGAAGGGATACACAGAATGAACCTACTACACTTCAATGTTTCAAGTGCATGGAGATGGGACATTATGCCAATAAATGACCTTATCCAAGGGTTGATGATGATGGTCGACGTCAACAAACTCTTAAGGCTAAAGACAAAGGAAAGTCACATGCAATTTCTACCAGCGATGTGGAGTACGATAACGATGTGGTGAAAGGTACACTTACCATCCACTCTAAAGTAGCAAATGTTTTATTTGATTCTGGATCCACCCACTCTTTTATTTCTGAAGAATTTTCTAAGGGTATCACCGTATTACCTCAACAATTAGATGTTGAGTTAGCTGTGACAACACCTAATAGCACAACGGTCACATCAAAAGTTTATAATTCTTCTCCGATCGAAGTTTGTGGGAAAGTGCTTCCTGTAAATCATGTGATCCTTCCTATAGTAGAATTTGATGTGATTCTTGGCATGGATTGGCTTTCTTTATATGGAGCTCATATCAATTGCCAAAGAAGGGAAGTCACATTTCATATTTTAGATCAATCTATGATCGTCTATCAATGCAAGGATGAACATAACCTTCCAGTGGAAATTCCTTCTACCTTATGGGTCTTGATTCCACTAAATGAAGGTTATTTATGTCAAATGGTTGGTGAGAAACTCACGATTAAGAATATGCCCATTTTACGGGAGTTTGATGATGTCTTTCCGGAGGAATTACCGGGTCTTCCACCAAATCGTGAAGTTGAGTTTTCAATAGAACTCGTACCAGATGCTTTGCCTATTTCAAAGACACCATATAGAATGGCCCCAATTGAGTTGCAGGAATTGAAGAAGCAACTCCAAGAGAATCTTGATAAGGGGTTAATACGCCCTAGTGCGTCACCTTGGGGATCACCTGTTCTGTTTGTTTAGAAGAAAGATGGATGAATGAGACTCTGCATTGATTATCGAGAACATAACAATATCACTATCAAGAACAAATATTCTCTCCCATGCATTGATGAATTATTTGACCAACTACGCAGAGCTCAATACTTTTCCAAGATTGATCTTCGTTCAGGTTATCATCAATTAAGGGTCAAAAGGGAGGATATACCAAAGACGGCTTTCCGTACAAGGTATGGACACTATGAATTTATAGTGATGCCATTTGGTCTTACTAATGGCCCTTCTATCTTCATGGATCTGATGAATAGAGTATTTAGAGACTATCTTGATCAATTTGTGGTAGTCTTTATAGATGATATTCTTGTCTATTCAAAGAGGAAGGAAGAACATGAAGATCACTTGAGAATTATATTGAAGACCCTGAGAAAGGAGAAGCTTTATGCCAAATTTACCAAGTGTGAATTTTGGCTTCAAAAAGTTTCATTTTTGGGTTACATAATCTCAAAAGAGGGGATATCTATGGATCCAGCAAAAACAGAGGTTATCAAAAGATGTTCGAGACCAACAACAGTAACTGAGATCCGAATTTTTCTTGGTTTGGCTGGATATTATCGAGGTTTTGTGAAATATTTTTCACGATTATCTAATCCACTCACCAAGTTGACTCGGAAAGGAGTTAAGTTTGTTTGGACAGAAGAATGTGAAGTGAATTTCAAGGAGTTGAAAATAAGGTTATCCAGTGCACCTGTGCTCACACTGTCTTGCAGTGGAGAAAGGTTTGTGATATATAGTGATGCATCCAAAAAGGGATTGGGGTGTGTTCTTATGCAAAATGATATGGTGACAGCTCATGCCTCACGACAGTTGAAAATCCATGAGCAAAATTACCCAACACATGATTTGGAGTTAGCTACGGTAATCTTTGTATTAAAGATTTGGAGGTATTATCTTTATGGAGAAATGTGTGACATTTATACTGATCATAAAAGTTTAAAGTATATTTTCACACAAAAGGAGCTGAATATGCATCAAAGAAGATGGTTGGAGATGATTAAGGATTATGACTACTCAATCCATTACCACCCTGGGAATGAAAACAAGGTGGCAGATGCATTAAGTCGACAAGACCATGTCAGTTTATCCATGATGAGGATTCAAAAAGATCCAATATTTATGGATTTACAAAGGATGGATCTTGGAATTATAATGGAAGGGGAAAAATATTATCTTTCTCAAATTAATGTTCAACCATCTATATATGTGAAGATTAAAGAGGCACAGAAAGAAGATGTCGAGTTACAAAAGAAGGTGAGAAATGTTCCTGAATTCAACCTTGATTGTGATGGGATAATAAAGTTCAGGAATCGGGTTTGTGTTCCTCCCATCCCGGAATTAAAGAAGGAACTTCTGGATGAGGCTCATAGTTCTTCATTATCTATTCATCCTGGAAGCTCGAAGATGTATAGGGACATAAAAGAGTACTTCTGGTGGGATGGCATGAAAAGAGATGTTGCTGAATATGTCTCTCGATGCTTGGTTTGTCAGCAAGTTAAAGATGAGAGAAAGAAGTCTAAGGGGATTTTACAACCATTACCCATACCCGAATGGAAATGGGAAAACATCACTATGGACTTTGTCACAGGACTTCTTAAAACATCCTAAGGCAATAATGCTATCTGGGTCATAGTTGATCGTCTTACCAAGTCTGCACACTTCATTGCTATTAGAGAGGATTTCTCTCTAGATAAGCGTTCCAGGATATATGTAAAGAAAGTGGTAAGATTGCATGGAGTACCACTTTCTATTATATCTGATCGGGATCTGAGATTTACCTCGAAGTTCTGGCGAAGTCTTCAGTATACTCTGGTTACAGAGTTGAGTTTCAACACTAATTATCATCCTCAGACAGATGGTCAGTCTGAGAGAACAATTCAAACCCTAGAAGATATGTTGAGAGATTGCTCTATGGATTTCAAAGGTGGTTGGGATCAACACCTACCTTTGGTGGAAGTTTCTTATAATAATAGCTTTCACTCCAGTATTCAGATGGCTCCTTATGAAGCTCTCTATGAAAAGAAATGCCGGACTCCAACTTGCTGGGATGAAGTCGGGGAAAGAAAGCTATTAGGACCTGATCTTGTTGATGAGATGGCAGAAAAGGTCCGATCGATTCAACAACATATAAGAGTAGCTCATAGTCGACAAAAAATTTATGCCGACAACTGAAGAAAGGACCTAGAGTTTGAAGTGGGTGATAAAGTGTTCTTATGAATATCTCCTTGGAAGAGAGTAATGAGATTTGGAAAGAAGGGAAAGTTGAGCCCTAGGTATATCGGTCCTTTTTAAATACTGGATCGTGTTGGGTAGGTAGCTTACCGATTGGTGCTTCCCCCGAATCTCTCTCAAGTTCACGATGTGTTCCATGTATCTCTCCTGATAAAGTACATACCTGATCTTTCACATGTACTTAGCTCAGAAGTTGTACCACTGGAGAAAGATTTTTCTTATGAAGAAAAGCCGATAGAGATTCTGGATCGTAGCGAAAAAGTCCTACGAAGCAAGACCACTCGATTGGTGAAAGTTTTATGGAGGAACCACCAATTAGAAGAAGCTACATGGGAGCTTGAGGATATGATGGGGGAGAGGTATCCTTATCTGTTTGTTACAAAGTGATGAATTTCGAGGGCGAAATTCATTTTAAGGGGGGTAGAATGTAACACCCGAGACTTTTATGTGAAATATTTTGTTTTTATATTATATAAATCAAAGGAATCATTCACTAACATTGGCTTGGCTTACTTTACACACAACCACGACCTTCCTCGATAGCTTGCGTCGTATGCAATACCGAGTTTCACTAAACAATGATATGCTATTAAAATAATATTAAAACTAGCCGTTATGGATAGTAATAACCACTTTTTGAAATTTTATAAATTTTATTTTTCAAAATGGACTTCATTTTTGGATTCGGAATATCGAAATTAGCCTAGGGTGAAATTTTGGTATTTTTCTGAAAATTTCAATTTTTGATGAATAGTGAAACCACTAAGTGGTAGTTAAAAAACTGAATTTTTCATAAAACTTAATTTTAACGCTTTTGTGAGTGGAATTTCAAAAATCCAAGAGACACGGTTGATATCAGTATGTAAAATGTGGTTCAATGAGATGAAAATAATTTTTTGGTGAATAGAAACTTTTTACTTTTTTTTACCACGGTTAAAAGTAAATAGGGTAATTAAGGGTAAAAATGATATTATTATTACCCTAACACATTTCCTAATTCTATTGGACAAGTTTAATTAGACCAAAAACAATATTAGGAATAAAATATGACCATTTAGGCCCACTTGGATTAGATTAGGACATTTATTATTAATTTATTTAAAGAAGGGTTAAAATAGTTAAAATCAAAGTTTAATAAGTAAATCATTTTTAATATGGGGTTATACATAAGATAAACTAGACTATAAATATTCATTAGAAATATAAGACGATTTCCTACATAATGGTATTTTATTTGTAATTTTTAGACATTAAATAATTTAATTTATTTATGACACAATGATGATGCAGTAATTATCTTATTAATGAAATATTGACATAATTGATGTTATAAATACCCAAATAAATGTAATTTGAGACTTTTATGAATTACAATAATTTTATAGGTTAATATGACATGTTAGTATTGATTTAAGTAACTTTGTTTGAACTAATCATTCTGTTATGATTTTCACAAAAATCAATTACTAAATAGTGTCAAAATTGACATAAAATAGTATTTAAAACAAATATTATATTACTAATTGTTATTTTATTCCTAAATATCTAAGGTTCAGCAAAATGACTTAGATAAGGTTATATATATTAATAATAAACATCTTGGGATTCGTTTGGCTTAATATGGTATGTTTATTAACCTTATAGTGTAAGAAAACAAGAAGACACAGTAAAAGTTAAATTATATAACTTAATGTTAAATCTAAATGATATGGTTAAAATTGATACCTAAACTTGTCTAAATTCAATTGGATGAGAGGATTACGACCCCTACCCACCTTAGCTTCGAAATATATCAATTTGGAGATATTAAAAACCTAATTTGACTTTATAATAAAATAATATTTTTAGTTATTCCAAAGGTGCCCCTCTCCTCCCTTATAAAAGGGAACCTCCTCCCCCTCTTCCTCACACCACATTGAGCCTTCAAGATCGGCCAAAACCTGCCCATTTCTCCTCTCCACTTCCCTAGAAACATCCTAGAGGTTCTGGTCTTCTTCAAAGACCTATTTTAGTGCCCTAAAAGGAGGTCTCAAAGAAGCACTTCATAGAAGAGGTAATGTCCGTTACCGGTTATTTCATCTTTATTTCTTCTTCCACTTCTTCTTTAGTTGTTTCATTAGGAAGTAATAACATCAGTATCACTCACATACTGATATGTTATTATAAGTATTAAACAACCCTATTTCACCATCTATCCATCCTACGGAAAAAGAAATCACCACGCGTGTGTACGTACGGAATACCGTCTCCACGCCGTGGTGTAATCTATTTTCCACCACCACCTTACTTGGATGGGTATAAGGGTGAAATTAATGAATATATATGATTATTGTAAAGTGATATTGATTCTGAAATAGTATACATACACTCCAATACAATTCCACGATCATAGGAATGATACCATCACTCGTGCGTACGTATGGAATACTGTCTCCACGATGTGATGCGACTCGTTATACATGATCTTCAATCCATAATGATTATATAAATGAATTGAATGAATGAATATGATATATATTACACTAATACCATTCTGGAAATGAGGTATCTATATTCTAAAGAGAAGAATAAGAATTTATTTGACAAAACACGCATAAGAACAAAAAGTAATAAACACCCGAATAACAAGTAGTAATGAAATATTTCTAATAAGAAGCTAAGAATATGACCATATATGATATCATAACAATAAGTATTATTCTGGAATAATTCGATAACATTATTTAAATCATTATACAGGAGGTTCGGACACTTATGAAGCAAATCGGACCTAAGGTATGGGAAATATCACAATCTCATTTTTATCTGAGATTGTTTATACTTTGGTATTTACTGGGGTGTATTTTATCATCCACATCCATGTTTCCTCAATATGTAATATTATTTCCATCCACCTAAAATTGTTCAAATCTAATTTTACCCTTCGGTGAGTTTTTAGTAAAAGATATGAAAGGAATCTTTTTTCGTTTTTCATACGAGGTACTTTTTGACTTTTCCGACAAATGTATGAGAAGAATGTTTTTTAACTTATACGGCATGAATGGACTTTTTAAACAAAATTTCCAAGAATCTTCCTTTACAAGTTTTCAAGTTTATTTTTAATCAACATCTTTTAGTTTAAAATTGTATGACATGTTAAGAAAGGAAAAATGTTTTTGAAGTAGAAAGGATATTTTCCTCAAGAATGAAGTTCAAGTGTTTTATCAAAATTATTTTCCATATAAGATATTAAAGGGTTATGTTTATATCCCTATTATTACATGGATTTGATTATGTTGTGATGGAAATATTTTTATGAATACTTTTATCTTATTTGAATTGTTTTATGATGTCACGATGTTTAAAGATTCCCATTTTTATTACATGGGTTATGCAATGATGTATGATTTATGATTTTGTGGCACACATAAGAATGGTATCATTATGAGATGGGTGGGACCTATATCTCCCTCCAATGCATTGGGTAAAGATTTTATATCTCATGTGATAGACATGGCTGGAACGACAGGTTAGACCGGTTCAGTGAAACAAGACTGAAACGAGGAGTGAACTCGGTTCAGAAATGGACTGTCCACTAAGATAGTCTTGGCAACGAGTCTTGACTAATAAGAAACGATTCTCTATGATTATGTGTGTATGACACAATGTTTCATGTTTTATGTTATGATTATTGGGATTCCATTTCACTACTATGATTTATCCCATGTTATGAAATTATGCTCTCTTTTGCAGGTTAAGATTTCCAAAAGTTATGTTCTTATGAATATGATTTGATTGATATTTCTTTTGTTTACCTTTACTGAGCATTTGAGCTCACCCATTTGTATGTTTTCTTTCCCCAGGTCAGGAATAAGGTTATTAAGTACGATATGCCAAAAGGGACTATAGATATGATGAAATAAATGCGAGAAAGCGTAGACGCTTTATGAACCGGTTGTTTATGTTTCCCAGTTTCTAAAGACACTATACCTATATGGTCCTTTCATGGTTCTGTTATATGTTGTAATAAGTATGCTTCAATTTTGAAGTATTAACAATGTATGTAAGGTATGGGTCGTTATAGTTGGTATCAGAGGAAAGGTATAGTCAACCTTTGGAAACTAGGATGTGAAAGCCTTAGTAAGAACCCTAAGGATAATTCTAAGCATAGAACACAATATTAGTGTTTTAGAAATGGCCATGAATAACCTATGATAATACCTTAAGTGTAAAATTTTATTCTTGATTATGTGTTTTTCCTATTATAATTAGTGTTGCTCACACTATTCTTCTTGGTTTTAGTCAATGGCTGGAACCCAAAGGAACCGTGTTAATGCGGAATGCGACGGGCAATGCAATGATTGTCCCCCTAAGCAACCAAACGTTATGGGAGCTGGAATGAAAAATCTTGTAGCCATGCTCACACAAATTTCTCAAGCTATGAATCATGCAGGACTTCCAAACGAGCAAAGGAAGGATCAACATTCTATTGAAACCTTCATGAGACAGCGTCCACCTTCATTCAACGGGTCTACTAATCCATTAGTTGCTGAACAATGGATTAGTACTACTGAAAAGATATTTTCAGTTCTTCAATGTTCTGAGCATGATAAAGTCATCTTAGCAGTATATCATTTGGAAGGTGATGCTGATCAATGGTGGAATCTTATTAAGAATACGAGGCAAAGGGATGAAATTGAGTCCATGGAATGGGACGAGTTCAAGAACTTATTTTTTAATAAGTACTTCCCTCGTATTCTCCGAAAAAGTATGGAGAAAGAGTTTCTTGAACTGAAACAAAAGGATGATGAATCTGTTGGTACCTATGAAGCAAATTTTACAAGACTTGCAAGGTACTCTTCTGGTATTATTATCCAACCTGAGAGTAAGATCGATCTATTCTTTAGTGGCTTAAAACTATGTCTTCGAAGGGCGTTAGCCATAAGGGACTTCAATAGCTACGAGGAAATCGTTTGATGTGCTCTCAAAGTCGATATGGAGATTGGAGTAACCCATCAGTCATATGGGTTTGATAAGAAGAGGAAAATGGAATTCAAAGGAAAATCTAAAGAGCACACTGAAATGAAGATGAGCTTTCCCTTATGCTCAATGTGTGGAAAGAAACATGGATGGAGTTGTCTTAAAGGGACAAGTAAATGTTTCAAATGTGGAAAGGAAGGTCATCGGGCATTTGAATGCCACAGTGATGGGAAGAAGATGTCTAATGATGCAAACAAAGGAAGGGATACACAGAATGAACCTACTACACTTCAATGTTTCAAGTGAAAGGAGATGAGACATTATTCCAATAAATGCCCTAATCCAAGGGTTGATGATGATGGTCGACGTCAACAAACTCTTAAGGCTAAAGTCAAAGGAAAGTCACATGAAATTTCTATCAGCTATGTAGAGTATGATACTGATGTGGTGAAAGGTACACTTACCATCCACTCTAAAGTAGAAAATGTTTTATTTGATTCTGGATCCACCCACTCTTTTATTTCTGAAGAATTCTCTAAGGGTATCACCGTATTACCTCAACAATTAGATGTTGAGTTAGCTGTGACAACACCTAATGGCACAACAGTCGCATCAAAAGTTTGTAATTCTTCTCCGATTGACGTTTGTGGGAAAGTGCTTCCTCCAGAACTTGTGATCCTTCCTATAGTGGAATTTAATGTGATTCTTGGCATGTATTGGCTTTCTTTATATGGAGCTCATATCAATTTCCAAAGAAGGGAAGTCACATTTCATATTCCAGATCAATCTATGATCATCTATCAATGCAAGGATGAACATAACCTTCCAGTGGAAATTCCTTCTACCTTATGGGTCTTGATTCCACTAAATGAAGGTTATTTATCTCAAATGGTTGGTGAGAAACTCACGATTAAGAATATTCCCATTGTACGGGAGTTTGATGATGTCTTTCCGGAGGAATTACTGGGTCTTCCACTAAATCGTGAAGTTGAGTTTTCAATAGAACTCGTACCGGGTGCTTTTCATATTTCAAAGACACCTTATAGAATGGCCCCAATTGAGTTGCAGGAATTGAAGAAGCAACTTCAAGAGAATCTTGATAAGGGGTTCATACGCCCTAGTGCGTCACCTTGGGGAGCACCTGTTCTATTTGTTAAGAAGAAAGATGGATCAATGAGACTCTGTATTGATTATCGAGAAATTAACAAGTTCACTATCAAGAACAAATATCCTCTCCCACACATTGATGACTTATTTGACCAACTACGCGGAGCTCAATACTTTTCCAAGATTGACCTTCATTCAGGTTATCATTAATTAAGGGTCAAAAGGGGGGATATACCAAAGATGGATTTCCGTACAAGGTATGGACACTATGAATTTATAGTGATGCCATTTGGTCTTACTAATGCCCCTGCTATCTTCATGGATCTGCTGAATAGAGTCTTTAGAGACTATCTTGATCAATTTGTGGTAGTCTTTATAGATGATATTCTGGTCTATTCAAAGAGCAAGGAAGAACATGAAGATCACTTGAGAATTATATTGAAGACCCTGAGAAAGGAGAAGCTTTATGCCAAATTTACCAAGTGTGAATTTTGGCTTCAAAAAGTTTCATTTTTGGGTCACATAATCTCAAAAGAGGGGATATCTGTGGATCCAGCAAAAACAGAGGTTATCAAAAGATGGTCGAGACCAACAACAGTAACTGAGATCCGAAGTTTTGTTGGTTTGGATGGATATTATCGACGTTTTGTGAAAGATTTTTCACGATTATCTAATCAACTCACCAAGTTGACTTGGAAAGGAGTTAAGTTTGTTTGGACTGAAGAATGTGAAGTGAATTTCAAGGAGTTGAAAAGAAGGTTATCCAGTGCACCTGTGCTCACACTGTCTTGTAGTGGAGAAAGGTTTGTGATCTATAGTGATGAATCCAAAAAGGGATTGGGGTGTGTTCTTATGCAAAATGATATGGTGATAGCTTATGCCTCACGACAGTTGAAAATCCATGAGCAAAATTACCCAACACATGATTTGGAGTTAGCTGCGGTAATCTTTTCATTAAAGATTTATAGGCATTATCTTTATGGAGAAAGGTGTGACATTTATACTGATCATAAAAGTTTAAAGTATATTTTCACACAAAAGGAGCTGAATATGCGTCAAAGAAGATGGTTGGATCTGATTAAGGATTATGACTCCTCAATCCATTACCACCCTGGGAAAGCAAACAAGGTGGCAGATGCATTAAGTCGACAAGACCATGCCAGTTTATCCATGATGAGGATTACAAAAGATCCAATATTTATGGATTTTCAAAGGATGGATCTTGGAATTATAATGGAAGGGGAAAAACCTTATCTTTCTCAAAATAATGTTCAACCATCTATATATGTGAAGATTAAAGAGGTACAGAAAGAAGATGTCGAGTTACAAAAGAAGGTGAGAAATGTTCCTGAATTCAACCTTGATTGTGATGGGATAATAAAGTTCAGGAATCGGGTTTGTGTTCCTCCCATCCCGGAATTAAAGAAGGAACTGCTGGATAAGTCTCATAGTTCTTCATTCTCTATTCATCCTGGAAGCACGAAAATGTATAGGGACCTGAAAGAGTACTTCTGGTGGGATGACATGAAAAGAGATGTTGCTGAATATGTCTCTCGATGCTTGGTTTGTCAGCAAGTTTAAGCTGAGAGACAGAAGTCTAAGGGGATGTTACAACCATTACCCATACCCGAATGGAAATGGGAAAACATCACTATGGACTTTGTCACAGGAGTTCCTAAAACATCCAAAGGCAATAATGCTATCTGGGTTATAGTTGATCGTCTTACCAAGTCAGCACACTTCATTGCCATTAGAGAGGATTTCTCTCTGGATCAGCTTGCCAGGATATATGTAAAGGAAGTGGTAAGATTGCATGGAGTACCACTTTCTATTATATCTCGTTGGGATTCGAGATTTTCCTCGAAGTTCTGGCGAAGTCTTCAGCATACTCTGGATACAGAGTTGAGTTTCAGCACTGCTTATCATCCTCAGACAGATGGTCAGTCTGAGAGAACAATTTAAACCCTAGAAGATAGGTTGAGAGCTTGCTCTATGGATTTCAAAGGTGGTTGGGATCAACACCTACCTTTGGTGGAATTTTCTTATCATAATATCTTTCCCTAGAGTATTCAAAAGGCTCCTTATAAAGCTCTCTATGGAAAGAAATGCAGGACTCCAACTTGCTGGGATGAAGTCGGGGAAAGAAAGCTATTAGGACCTGATCTTGTTAATGAGATGGCAGAAAAGGTCCGATCGATTCAACAACACATAAGAGCAGCTCAGAGTCGACATAAAAGTTATGCCGACAACTGAAGAAAGGACCTAGAGTTTGAAGTGGGTGATAAAGTGTTTTTACAAATATCTCCTTGGAAGAGAGTAATGAGATTTGGAAAGAAGGGAAAATTGAGCCCTTGGTATATCGGTCCTTTTGAAACACTGGATCGTGTTGGGAAGGTAGCTTACCTATTGGCGCTTCCACCGAATCTCTCTCAAGTTCACAATGTGTTCCATGAATCTTTCCTGAGAAAGTACATACCTGATCCTTCACATGTACTTAGCTCAGAAGTTGTACCGCTGGAGCAAGATCTTTCTTATGAAGAACAACCGATAGAGATTCTGGATCGTAGCGAAAAATTCCTACGAAGCAAGACCACTCGATTGGTGAGTGTTTTATGGAGGAACCACCAATTATAAGAAGCTACATGGGAGCTTGAGGATATGATGGGGGAGAGGTATCCTCATCTGTTTGTTACAAAGTGACGAATTTCGAGGGCGAAATTCATTTTAAGGGGGGTAGAATGTAACACCCGAGACTTTTATGTGAAATATTTTGTTTTTATGTTATATAAATAAAAGGAATCTTTCACTAACACTGGCTTGGATTTCTTTACACGCAACTGCGACCTTCCTCGATAGCTTGCGTCGTACGCAATACCGAGTTTCACTAAATAATGATATGCTATTAAAATATTATTAAAACTAGCCGTTATGAATAGTAATAACCACTTTTTGAAATTTTATAAATTTTATTTTTCAAAATGGACTTCATTTTTGGATTCGGAATATCGAAATTAGCCTAGGGTGAAATTTTGGTATTTTTTTGAAAATTTCAATTTTTGATGAATAGTGAAACCACTAAGTGGTAGTTAAAAACTGAATTTTTCATAAAACATAATTTTACCGCTTCTGTGAGTGGAATTTCGAAAATCTGAGAGACACGATTGATGTCAGTAAGTAAAATGTAGTTCAATGAGATGAAAATAATTTTTTGGTGAATAGTAACTTTTTACTTTTTTTTACCACGGTTAAAAATAAATAGGGTAATTAAGGGTAAAATGATATTATTATTACCCTAACACATGTACTAATTCTATTGGACAAGTGTAATTCGACCAAAAACAATCTTAGGAATAAAATATGACCATTTAGTCCCACTTGGATTAGATTAGGACATTTATTATTAATTTATTTAAAGAAGGGTTAAAATAGTTAAAATCAAAGTTTAATAAGTAAATCATTTTTAATATGGGGTTATACATAAGATAAATTCGACTATACATATTTATTAGAAATATAAAAATATTTCCTACATAATGGTATTTTATTTGTAATTTTTAGACATTAAATAATTTAATTTATTTATGACACAATGATGATGCAGTAATTATCTTATTAATGAAATATTGACATAATTGATGTTATAAATACCCAAATAAATGTAATTTGAGACTTTTTATGAATTAAACTAATTTTATAGGTTAATATGACATGTTAGTATTGATTTAAGTAACTTTGTTCGAACTAATCATTCTGTTGTGATTTTCACAAAAATCAATTACTAAATAGTGTCAAATTGACATAAAATAGTATTTAAAACAAATATTATATTACTAATTGTTATTTTATTCCTAAATATCTAAGATTAGGCCAAATGACTTAGATAATGTTATATATATTAATAATAAACAACTTCGGGTTTGTTTGGCTTGATATGGTAAGTTTATTAACCTTATAGTGTAAGAAAACGAGAAGACACGATAAAAGTTAAATTATATAACTTAAAGTTAAATCTAAATGATAAGGTTACAATTGATTCCTAAACTTGTCTAAATTCTATTGGATGAGAGGATTTCGACCCCTAACCACCTTATCTTTGAAATATATCAATTTGGAGCCATTAAAAACCGAATTTGACTTTATAATAAAATAATATATTTAGTTATTCCAAAGGTGCCCCTCTCCTCCCTTATAAAAGGGCACCTCCTCCCCCTCATCCTCACACCACTTTGAGCCTTCAAGCTCGGCCAACCCCTGCCAATATCTCCTCTACACTTCCCTAGAAACATCCTAGAGGTTCTGGTCTTCTTCAAAGACCTATTTTAGTGCCCTAAAAGGAGGTCTCAAAGAAGCACTTCAAAGAAGAGGTAATGTCCGTTACCGATTCTTTCATCTTTATTTCTTCTTCCACTTCTTCTTATTCTTTAGTTGTTTCATTATAAAGTAATAACATAAGTATAACTCACATACTGATATGTTATTATAAGTATTAAACAACCCTATTTCACCATCTATCCATCCTACGGAAAAAGAAATCACCGCGCGTGCGTACGTACGGAATACCGTCTCCACGCCGTGGTGTAATCTATTTTCCACCACCACCTTACTTGGATGGTATAAGGGTGAAATTAATGAATATATATGATTATTGTAAAGTGATATTGATTCTGAAATATTATACATACACTCCAATACAATTCCATGATCATAGGAACGATATCATCACTCGTGCGTACGTACGGAATACCGTCTCCACGATGTGATGCGACTCGTTCTACATGATCTTCATTCCATAATGATTATATAAATTAATTTAATGAATGAATATGATATATATTACACTAATACCATTCTGGAAATGGGGTATCTATAACCTAAAGAGAAGAATAAGAATTTATTCGACAAAACACGCATAAGAACAAAAAGTAATAAACACCCAAATAACAAGTAGTAATGAAATATTACTAATAAGAAGTTAAGAATATGACCATATATGATATCATAACAATATGTATGATTATGGAATAATTCAATAACATTATTTAAATCATTATACAGGAGGTTCGGACACTTACGAAGCAAATCGGACCTAAGGTAAGGGAAATATCACAATCTCATTTTTATCAGAGATTGTTTATACTTTGGTATTTACTGGGGTGTATTTTATCATCCACATCCATGTTTCCTCAATATGTAATATTATTTACATCCACATAAAATTTTCAAATCCAATTTTACCCTTCGGTTAGTTTTTAGTAAGAGATATGAAAGGAATCTTTTGTCGTTTTTCATACGAGGTACTTTTTGACTTTTCCGACAAAAGTACGAGAAGAATGTTTTTTTAACTTATACGGCATGAATGGAAATTTAAAACAAAATTTCCAAGAATATTCCTTTACAAGTTTTCAAGTTTATATTTAATCAACTTCTTTAAGATTAAAATTGTATGACATGTTAAGAAGGGAAAAATATTTTTGAAGTAGAAAGGATAGTTTCCTCAAGAATGAAGTTCAAGTGTTTTATCAAAATTATTTTCCATCTAAGATAATAAAGGGTTCTGTTTCTATCCCTATTATTACATGGATTTGATTGTGTTGTTATTGAAATATTTTTATGAATTCTTTTATCTTATATGAATTGTTTTATGATGTCACGATGTTTAAAGATTCCCATTTCTATTACACGGGTCATGCAATGATGTTTGATTTATTATTTTGTGGCACACATAAGAATGGTATCATTATGAGATGGGTGAGACCTATATCTCCCTCCAATAAATTGGGTAAATGTTTTATATCTCATGATATAGACATGGCTGGAACGGCAGGTTATACCGGTTCAGTGAAACAGGACTGAAACGAGGAGTGAACTCAGTTCAGAAATAGACTTTTTCCACTAAGATAGTCTTGGCAATGAGTCTTGACTAATAAGAAATGATTCTCTATGATTATGTGTGTATGCCACAAAGTTTCATGTTTTATGTTATGATTATTGGGATTCCATTTCACTACTATGATTTATCCCATGTTATGAAATTATTCTCTCTTTTGCAGGTTAAGATTTCCAAAAGTTATGTTCTTATGAATATGATGTGATTGATATTTCTTTTGTTTACCCTTACTGAGCATTTGAGCTCACCCTTTTGTATGTTTTCTTTCCCCAGGCCAGGAAGAAGGTTATTAAGTAAGATATTCCAAAAGGGACTATAGATTTGATGAAATAAATGTGAGACAGTGTAGACGCTTTATGAACCAGTTGTTTATGTTTCCCAGTTTCTAAAGACACTATACCTATACGGTCCTTTTGTGGTTTTGTTATATGTTATAATAAGTATGATTAAATTTTTAAGTATTAACAATGTATGTAATGTATGGGTCGTTATATATGTACTTTAATGGTTTTATAAAATAAGGAAAAATCTATGGGTTATTATAGTATTGTATTTACTTAATTATTTGAATTTATGTGTTGAATGATACCAGTAACTATGAAAAGTGATTTAGATATCTTTGAATAATGCATGATATGTGCATAATGAAGGGATTAAGAGATAATGAGATGTTTTATAGTATCAATGACCTCAAGGCGAATATTTTTACAAAGAGATATCATAGTTTGAGTTTATAAAAATTTAAGGATTTTTGGTATATTGGAAGAGTTATTTTTTTCACAACATTCTTGTTTTCACTTAGGTTCTTTGGTAATTCATGTTATTTCCATGTTTAAAAAAATACATGATAAATGTATTGACATGTTTCGAATTTGACTTCTAAGAACTGCCTAATAATATATGGGAGACAAATGCTATGTCGATTTAGTTCACCTCTTTCTAATGTTGTAGATTTTTTGTTTTTGGATAGATTATAAGGTTAACAATTTATGGATAGTATAAGTTATTCTCTAGTTTAATTTGGTTTCAATAATGTAATATCTAACTATAGGTGGACTTATGCATATGTTATAACCATTAATAACATTTTTTTGAATAGAAGGAGTGATTTAAGATTCTATTAATGGATTGCATGATCAGATAACACTTCATGAATGACAAATTAAACTTCATTTCATTACATAGAAGTTGAAATGTAAATTTTTCAATGCATGACCAACAATGAGATTTTACCGAAACAAAGTATGAATTTCTTCCCATAAATAATTATTAAACATTAGGAAAAGAATCATGAAAGCCAAAAATGTGATCATGGTACCTTATTATAATATGAATTTGATGGTACATTAAATCATTAAAGATTTATGGATTTTTATTTGTTAACATTCTCCAAACTTTGTTCTCTATTACTATCCATCAAAACTTGATGGTTAGATTTTTCTTCCATATCCATGTTTTAACTTCCCACCTATGTTCCACTATGTGGAAAACCAGTGATGAGTTACTTTGGGCAACAATTATGTATTTAACTCAACTATTTAAAATTATGTTATAGTATTCCTTTTTTATGGTGTCAGTTATAATGAATGAAAATTAGAAGTAGTAATCCTTTTATAACCCAACAAATTATGATGGTGACATTCATTTTAAGGGGGTATAATGTAAAACACCAAGGTATTATGAGAAAGATTATTTTTAAATATCTTTTATGTATTGTATTGTACGCTACACCAAGATTAGTTTTCACTATACAGAACACTATATTAGATTGTGGTATATGAAACACTATGCTTAGCTTGTGTGACAATATTTTTAGGACTTTTTCTATAATTTATTTCATGCAAGACCAAGTATAAGTGACCAACTAAATTTTATTATGTTACCAAATAACCTATCTATTTAATGGTGGGAATTAAAAGTATTAATTTATTTTTGAAAATATTTTTTATACATTCATTTAATTAATTACTTTGTGAACAATTATTTAAAATGAAATTAAAATCCTTTTCAACTAAAAATAAATGTGTTTTTATGAAAAACTCTTTGAATGAAAATAAGTAAGTTTATAAAATGACAAAAACCATATTTATGGATTTATTAGTTAAATATAAATTTAATATATTCAATTTAATGTTTATATTTAGTATTATATGTTTCATAGACATGATATTAGAACAAATTCAATTTTACAGATAAAATGAGAATTTTTAAAAAATACGATTTTATCATCTTTTGAGGGATAACCCATTTTAAGTCATGTTTTTTACACTTATATTACTAATTTTTTACAAAATAATCTTTTTATTTTGTATCAGAACATAAATAATTACTTTGGATAAATTTTTTGATATTTTCTAATAATATTCATTTTTAATTGATAGTGAAAAATACAACATTTTAATTAAAAATTGATTTTTAATCTTATTCATTTATACAGAAAGGTTATCTATTTAATTATTTTTAATGCACAATTAGATTATATTTTTATCATTGAATCCAATTTTGGTCATTATATGTAATTGAAATTTGAAATTAGATATAAACTCACATCAATCTTCAGATGCTTTTTACATTAAATAAACTCATTTTCTAGCTTTGACAAAGAGAATTAATTTTAAATTAATTACTTCAACTTATATGTTATGAATTTTAAATAATGGATTCAATATTTAGAATCACTAGGGAAATATTATTTTAAAATGATTCTATTATATATATTTTTGATATTATGAATAGTATCTAAGGTAATTTGTATTTAACGCAACAAAAGGCTAATCATGTAAATTAGGGTATAAAACAATATGAGAAAGATAAAAAAATTTCCCGAACATCATAAAAAATCATATTGGTTGAATGGAAGTAGAAATATATCACTTATGTGTCATAATTGATTCATTTAATGGACTTTTTCTATGAACGTGATGTAATTATAATTAAAACCAAAGAATGTGATAACATTTCACTCTATTGTGTCTTATAAGTATAAAAATTTTAATGTGGTGATAATATTGATAAAAATAAAAACATAAATATTATATATAAATATATTGAAATTATATACATCATGTAAATTTATTTAAAAATTTTAGATATTAAATAATTTCCATAAATAATGACATAACATTGATACAATAATTATTTTATTAAGAGAAATATCAAATAAATGATATTATAAATAGAAAAAGAAATGTTATTTGAAATAATTTATGTGATAATTTTTTTTATAGTTTAATTTGTTATTTTTTAAGTGTATTAAATTATTTATTTTGATGTTATATCTATGTTTGAATTTTATATAAATTCAATGAAATTAATTGTTCGGAAAATTGACACTATTGATATTTTATTAAAATAAGATTTTATTAACTTGTTGAAATATCATAAAAATATATTAAAATTACAATGTACCTGATTTAAGGACTAAAATTTAATTAACTATCCAATTATGGGAAATTTACCCCATATATGTAAACATAACAACATCATAATAATTAATATTTCGTAAATTGAATTAAAATTAAAATATCATAATTATAAATACACATCAAAGAATTATTGTAAGAGATTATTTTGAATTATCCTTATATTATAATATAAATACATCACATTGGATATTTTATAATTGAAAAATGAATTTATAAAAAAAAATATTTTAAGAATATCCTAAAGAGCCCCTCCTCCCTCTTATGAAAGGCCTCCACATCTACCCTCTTTCTCAAAAAATTCAATCCACTTGGATCATCAAAAATCTACTCAAATAATCTCATGAAATCCCTTCATTCCTCTTAGAGGCCACAATTTTGGAAGAAATAAATCATCTGGAAACCTTGTGTTCAAATCAAAAATAGATACTTGAAAAAGAGGTAATTGTTTAATCACCTCTTTTAAAATTATTTTCTTCTTGTACTTCCCATTATTATATTGTTTCCATGCTAAGGAAATAAATCCAGTATATTCTAAATGATGATTTATTATTATAATTATTCTACAACCTTATATCTCCTTTTTCCATCTTATGAATAACAATATTACTATGTGTACGTATGTACGACTTACTGTCTCCACACTGTGGTGTAATTTGTTTTCCAACAACATGAAATTCGGATCTATATTATTATGATTATAATGGATGTAAATATGGAATATAAAATGATATTTATCCTTTATAATTAATACACCATACAATTCCATACCATATAACTATTATGTGGATGATATCTTCGCTCGTGCAATTGTAAAACCTACCATCTCCACGATGCATTGTGATTCATTATACACAATCATCATTATACCAACATTATATAAATGAATGGAATAAATAAATAGGATATATATTAAACTAATATAACTCAATAAATGATATAGCTATAACATTAGAAGTTGAACATGAACATATCTGATGCAAAAGAACCTAAAGAAGTTAATATCTGAATAACTCATGACAATGAAATGTTACTAACAAAAAAAAATAATTTGATCACATATAATATCATAAAAATGAATTTGATTCTTGAAAAGGTCAATAAAATTATTTATATCATTATACAGGCATATCAGATACATATGAAGTATATTGGACATAAGGTATTAGATTATTTTTCAGTCTCATTTTTATCTAAGATTGTTTATCAGTAAGTATTTATTAGGGGTATAGTTAACTTCAATGTCCATGTTTTATAAAAATGTTTTCATAAAACATATAATATTATTATATGTATGTTTAAAATAATTTATACCTATTTTTATATTTACCACATGGTTTGGATGGAATATTTTATCCGTTTACAAAATGAGGTACTTCTTGGCTTTTCTTAAAAAGAATGTGGAGAATGTTTTTTTAAACTTATACAATATGAGTGGATGTATATGGTTTCAAAACAACATATTTCTATGACACATCCATTACTATTTTTCAATTTTATTTTCAAATAAATTCTTTTATTTTAAATTTGCGTTGCATTTGGAGAAAAGAGAATATTTTTTAAGAAGAAAGAATGATTTCATTAAGAATTAATTTCATGTGTTTTATCAAAATTATTATCCATACAATATAAAAACATTTAAATAGGTTTATGATTATTTCCCTATGATTAATATCATTTTATTTTGTTAATGATTGGATTATATTTAATATAGATTATGTTATGATGGAATGATGTATAAGAAACCCATTTTTATTTCATGGGATATTCTAAAATAAATGATTTTTGTTTTTATGGAACACATAAGAATGATTTAATTATGATATGGGTGTGACCTACATCTCCCTCTAATTTATTGGGTAATGATCTATATCCCATGACATAGACATTATTTGAATAGCAAGTAAATGTGGTTTTGTAATACCAGGCTTGAATGACAAGTAATCACGGTTTAGTAATGGACTTTTTCCCCAATGAAGGTATTGCCTATACTCCTTGAGTACTATGGATATGAATTTATATGATTATTTGTTTTCCATAATTCCATGTTTTATTCCAATCCTATTTTATAATTATTACTATTTCTTTAGGAATTATTCCTTTTGTACTTTAAAATTTATTTTATGACTGGAGACATTGATATTCAAAAAATATGTTCGTGATTTTAAATTATTATGTTTATAATTTGTTTGATTTTTTATTTTTTTTACCCTTACTGAGCATTTGAGCTCACTCATTTTATGTTTTTATTCCCCTAGGATATAATTAAACGTTTTAGGTAGGAAAAATAAATGGGAATATATTTATAAGAGATGTTAAAGAACATTCATCAAGCTAGAAGAATGAGTTCCACGTTTCCAAAGACACTAAACTAATAATATTTTTGTGTGTCTATTTGTTTAATGTAATAAGAATTCCACAAAAGAAAGGTAATTTACATGTATGTCATGTATGGGAATTAGACATATCCTAAGGGGAAAAGATGTATGTATCAATAATGTTATACCTAATCTACTTGTATTTGGTTGGGGGATATGGACACACCACATCAATTCCCCAAACAACAAAATGATATAAATATTGAGTAGAATATTGAAATAACATGTGTCAGTGGAAGAAATTTTCATAATTCTATAATGTATGAAATTGTATGGTCAATTCCACGCAATCCAATATCATTTTTTTTCACTAGTAACCATTCCTCATGATTTAATGGAATTCTCTGGTCCTGGACATATGGTCTCCATAACTTTCTACATGATTGTCTGACATTTTAGAAAGAATCTGCCTTTCTTCAATTAATCTAGTGGGGATTCCATCAAACCCCCCTTATATAGTTCTTGTTTCTCATACATACTATCTCAAAGGTTTTTTATTACTTCTTGGTACCGAGAATTTTCCCTTCCAGCGTGGTCTACCTAGAGAGTCCCATTTTTTAGATTATGGAAAATGATATCCTTCCATTTTGGGATGGATATCAACTATTCATTCTCTGATGTATAATATACATGATTGATCTCATTCATGTTATAAACGATGATCAATGAGACCATCCTTTAGTGCAAGATGAGGAATACCAATCCATCATAATATTGGTAATCCAAAACTATAGATTCATTAGACAAAATGTATGAATTAGAATTCCATGACATGGGGGGATAAATCAATGTTGGTTAAAATGGGAAATTTACCCCTCATCCTCTAACATAACTGATGAGAGGTTCCATTCCATTCTTTTTATATAATTTTATCCATTAGTTTTTTGATAAATTGCTTAAAATCCACATTGATATTTGTGTAGGAAATCTCTAGTTATAGTGATACTTCTAATCTTGTAATGGGGGATTGTTATACTAACTTATTATTAAAGAAACCATCAAATAGTGAGAAATAATAACGATAAAATTATTTTTCATGAGAAAAAAAATACAATCCCCAGAATAACATGGTTGAACATCAGATTTTTTAGCTTCCTTCCAATAAGACCATTGGAGGAACCATAAAATTACATCTCTCATGTTTAGGGAGCTTCAAGGGAATAAAAAAAATATTCCCTCAGAAGTTAAGAGTCTGTTTCTGTACATTTGGTTATAAGATGTTCCATAAGGAAATCATCTAGGGATTTCCCTTTCACAGAATTCTATTACATGAAATGTATGTCATATTACTATGGGATAACCAACCATCAGGCCAAATTCTTCTTCTAAATGGGATGAAAAATTATAAACATTGGTGGTTAAATATGATAGATCATGTGGAATTTTTGGTTCTTCATGTAATACCTCATCATTTTCAATGAAAAGATTATCATGAGGTATCTTTTCTACACATTATATTACTATGTATAAGTACTTAGAATATTTTTTTTCAGTTAGTAAAGATTGTTATAATTCCCCAAATCATTTTTCTATACTACGAGAGTACCATGTGATCGGTCCATCATGGCCACATATAATATAATTATATTTCCTTACACAAATGGAATCAAGGCTGGTGGAGTTAGTAAGTACTACAACTGTCTCTCAATGGACTATTAGTAGTCTTTATCCCATTGGTAGGGGTATCTGTTCATTATTAACTTGGTGTAGTGGATACACTTTCTTATTAGGTTAGCTATGAATCACCAAATGTAAGAGAGGTTCCCTTAGACCCCCTTTGCTCTTTGAGATTCAGAGTGAGTGATATTTCTAGAATCTAGTAGTAGTTTTAGGGTCGATCTCATTTCCTTTGATGAATAACAAAAATATAGGAAATTTCCCTAATTTTTCCTCGAAATAAAACTTCTTAAGATTCATCTTTGAACTATAATGCACCTTCTTATCGAATATTTCTTGATGATTAGTGATGTGATCACAACACATTGATGAATGGACCACCAGGTCATCAAAATCATATTAATCTATTCCTTCTAGAATGGGATTAAATAAATCACACATGGGGCATTCGTTGATACCACTGTTATTATTTAATATATGGACAGTTACCTTGTAGGAAGAAGATACCCTATAGCACTCTGAATGTCATGGATTACTCATCTTCAGTGGAAATCATTATTTGGTTGTACCCTGAATATCCATCAATGTTGTAAGGGGCTTGGAAGCCATTAGTTTAATCAATGATGATTTCTCTGACCAAGAATGGAAAAATTTAATTTTTAAAGTGTCAATTAATGTCCCTTAGATGAATGCATCCCCAAATATGCCCATTATTTTCAGTTAATGTAATGATTTTGGTGATCCATCATGGTTATTTAACATCTAAGAAAAAGTTTGATTTTATCAAATTTTCAAGATATAACTCCACATTAGTGGCATGAGAGGGGTGAATCCTCTAGGACTTATTGTAGAAACCATGATGTTCATTAGGTAAGAATATATATTTTGTAGTAACATTGGGATTCAATATGATAATTTAAAAGTAATTCGAAGATAACACATAAGGATGGTGATTTAGAAAATGTATTCATATATTTCAGTTATGTTTCTTTCACGTTTCCCAAAATCACCTTCATAATCACACCAATATTGGTAGATAAACCATCCTCAAATAAAGGAGGATATTTTCAGTTGTTATCCTATTATTCTTCCACATGTGATTCCTGGAAGGCATGTTCAGAAATAAATCACAATATGTGGTTTATTTTTCACTATCAGGATGTGTGAGGCCATGGGAGGAGAAAATTTCATCCCCTACATCTACAGTCATTGTATATAGATTTCTGAAATATTATTTTTTTACTCTATCAATTGGGATAGGAAAAAATTGATATATGGGATTAAATATACTGCCTCAAACATGGTTATGAGCATCACAAAATCACTATAATGTATACTCTAGGGATTTTTAGTGGTGGCCCCCAATCCATTATGGGATATAACCCTTGTATCATCATTTGAAATTGACCATTTCCATCCCTTTTGTTGAAACAAGCCTCAACGTATATATATTTAAAAGACTTGAAAGTATAAATCTAACCATTTAGTCTTATTACTATCTAATAGATTTGGTATATCGAACAAAAATGATATTTTTAAGGTACCTCTATGTGGATGTGAATCAATGTCCTTATAAATAGGATATTATATGTGGTGTATTGTTTCATAACCATGAAATCAATATTAGATGTGATATCCACAAATAAAGAATTGAGATTGATCTTCCAATGAGGAAATTAATCATTCTTATCATACCCTTTAATGGTTCGATTTATATTATTTATATCTCCATCACTATATAAAAAATGTCATAGGGTCTAAATTGGGAAGGGGTTGTTCCCAAAAATAATTTTAATCTAATACATTGGGATCTTTAAATTATCAAGATTTAATAAAACATATACTGGTACGATATATCCTTGAATGACATCCTCTTGATCCTTATTAATGAACAAGATAAAAATATGGAATTCAAATAGTGCTGTCTCCACTCAATAATCATTGGATTTAGAGACTACTGTTTTGAACTCTACAGGATTTGGAGTCCCACGATAAGTGTCTATCTGAGTTATTTTGAAATATAAAGATAATCCATGATTAAAATATTGGATGGAACAAATAAAATTATTTTAGAATATTTTAATTTTTTTTTTCAGATTTATAGGTATCTTAATGTGAGGTTTCTATTTATTATGTGGATCAATTTGTGAGTCATTTGAGGAAGACAATCCCAGTTGTTGTGCAGAGGGTGAGAGAGATCCAACAACTTGTGGAGTAAATCCCACCAACCTTCCTAACTGTTTGTCTTAATTCGATAATCACACCCATTCTATTTAATATTAAAATATTACAGGGCTAGTAAGACCACTAGAAGGCTTACCATCACCTCTTTATTTCAATTCGGATTAACAGAGTTCTTTCCCATGGGTATTAGATTGATATTTGTCCTATGTGGGAATTTCATTGAGTTATTGTGTAATACTACACCAAATTTTCCCATGTATACTAAGCTCATATTCCATTGGCCTCTGGCTCCCTAATCAAGTTAAGGAACATTATTTTGAAGGTATATTCTTCAATTAATAAGGGATAAGTTGACTGTATTAAATTATCATAACCATGATGATATGTTCACCTAATGAGGGTTTTTTGGGTGGTGACCATCCGATGAATGTCAATGTAAATAAGTATCCTAGAGTCAAAGATTGTGTAGGAGCATAATTTGAATCTAACCATTCTATCGCATCATGTTTTTGAGGATTATGTGGTCCTTTGGGATGCCTATTCAATTCAACCTCCATATGTGATGGATGTATAATTGTTTTCACTGGTTCTCCCTCAAGGTGTCTTGAAAAAATTTAGAGTGTCTCCATGTCATTGAGTTTTCAATATTTTTCCCAATTCATGGAATTAACATCATGCCAATCACCATATTCTTCTCAGTGGATGATTGTAACACAAGTCACCAATGTTGGGTGATTTTCAGACATCACATGAACAGAATCGACCATGAGTTGTTGGGATATTTAATGATAAAAAATCATGGATTGTGTGACCAAACCACATAATAATTGTGAAATAGTAGTTATAATATTTCCGGTTAACCTCACTAGGTTTCATGGACTGTGGTAGATTAAGTTGATTATTTTTAATGAAATTAAGAAAATAAACAGGGACCTACTCAATATAGAAGGACTATGATTTATTAAATTCTTAATTGAATTTCATGTAACCAATATCACTTTTCTATTCTGGTTTAGGGTAATTTTTCTTCCTACAACTCAACAAGAAGTTCTGGATGATTTAGGGCCTATCTTGGCGATTGAATGTGAACTGATACTCATTTGATGTTAATAGTACTAGTCTCTAAAAATTTTATCATTTTAACATGTACCAAAGAAACATGCAAATATGTAACATGGGTCTATTTAATAGAATCATCAAAATGTTTTTCCACTTCTGAAAACTAATGGAATTTGACAAGATAGTTCATTGGGATCAAAGTTTTCAATTTCTCATCCCTAATATTTTCATCATAGAGTCTCATAAATTTCTCATATAGGAGTTGGATTAAATTTTAATAGTTTACAAATTTACATATTGATATTATTTTAGGCACCCTCCCATTTTTACACTACTAAAAGTTTTTATGTTGATAATTTTTGTTTTCTGTTGTGTAGATTTTAACTAAAAAATTTAATGATAATGAATAACTTCTAATATCTCAAATTATCGTTCTAGAATTATTCTCTACCAGATGAATTCTATCCCTATTAGAGACTATAAAAAATATCATCTTATCTTCCCCTTGTTGACCATGAGGTCCAATCATCAAGAAGCATCAGGACACAATATGTGTGACATTCTTATCAAGATATCTTGTTCGGTCGAAGGATAAAAATCCGGGGTTTCTAAAATTTGATGGGGGAATGGTTTCATTAAAAAATTAATAATTTGAATTATTCTATGTATTTACTGGTGAATTCTACCCTTTCACCTCTTTTATTTTTGTATCCATATATTCATCAGCATTATTTATTTCCTGAGGTACCACTTTCTATACTGCCTCCCATCAATAGGGATTGGGTTGGGATTAATATGGTGTTAGCATGTTGTTATCCTTTTAATTTTATTTTGGTTCTAGGAATGGATGAACTCTCAAGAGGGGGATGGATTATCTATTTAATGGAGGGAAATCAAAATAATCTTTCATTTACTCATTTCTATAATTCAAATACCTAGACATGGATTTATTATGACTCTCATAATATACTATTTGATTTAGCTTATCTATTTGTTAATTTGTGATAGAGGGGTATTAATCTTATACTAAAGACAATAACTCTTTGGAATGTCTCCCATACATATCTCTTTGTTGCGTTTTATAAGATTTAAAATATATTTCTCATACTACACCAAAATTATCCAACATCAAAGGAATATTATCTCTTCTGGGTGACAAGTCAGATATGATAAATTCTATCCTTTTATCCTTTCTAGTGTTCCACCATAGAGGTTGAAATAGAATAATCAAAGGTCCTAGGTTATTTATTCTCCAATGGTTCCTCATGTTGGTAACCTCACTTTCTATATATATATCACCATCCTCCTAAGGTATGATTTCTATATTATGCCCCTATGCATTTTCCTAATGATCCTCATTACCTAATTCGTTTGGGAGAATTTTTTTTTGTAATTTGTATTAGGAAATAATAGCTTCCCCATTACTCTCAAAATAATAGTGTGATTATGAAATATTTTCATTAGGGGCATTTATATGACCCATAGCTATATTAGACATTTTTTGTTACAACTCATGTAGGGTTTTATTTCATTCATCTTAAGTAACACTATGTTTTTTCATATAAGTAGTGAACTTGTGGGAGTTTCCTGTAATTTTTTCGAAATAGGCCCTGAAAATAATTTCTTTACATATAGTGGGAGGAACAAATTAGGTGCTAAAAATAAATATTTACATCCAAACATGGAGAAGGCTGACCTCTATATGGTGATGATGATGATGATCCAAATTCTCTAATTACTATAGGAAGAGGCCTATCCTGGACACTTTGGATCTTTTCGATCATATTATTTAGGATTTTATTACTCCTTTCATGTATTTGATGAATCATGGGGTGTGAATTGAGATATAAATACCACCAACCCCATGATATGGGGTTGATCTTTAACTATTACTAATTTATCCATGACCCTCTTAGGGTGTGATTAACCAAGCGATTGATATTGATACAAAAATTCTCCCATTTCATTAGTCTGTGGTTCGTATGAAAATGTTTTTGATATGTATATAATCCTCTATGAGATTGATAATCTTAGGGGTGGTGGAAGTGGTAAACATTTTCCAACCTGTTAGGTTGGGTTATCTCAAGGATGAAAGCTGTGAAATTTGTTAACATGACCTATTTTAGTTGGTCCAGCTATGCTCATGTATGGGTTGGGTGCAATGGAAACCCGTGATGAGGGTCATTTTCTACGGGATACAGTCTATTCGACTAAAACATCAAAATCATTATATGAAATTCATTCATGTTTCTTCAAGGAGTCTAGTTCAAAGATACTTCGGCAGTCTATTCCCTCCATTCGTGATGTATTATAGTCGTTAAAGTAGGGGTATTCAGTTATAGTGAAAAACTGGATCACACATTACGTGATCATCTCGTATCACTAAATTATATGACATTTTAAGATGCCATGATTAGGGGAACCTACAATTATAGAGACATAGTGAAGTGAAATGCTCTATATTCACCCAAACCTCATACATGCATGTGTGAAGGGGATCAATAAATAACTCTATGGTGTGTTGTAATGACACTGAGATAAAATAAAAGTTTTATTTTTTCATTCTCTCTCATTTCTTTGTTCCAAGATTCAAAAAAGGTGGACATATTTTGGAAAAAATTGGGTGTATTTATGGTTTGAAGGTAACCCTCATATCCTGAATAAGGGTGGTGTCTATCCTTAAATAATTGATGGGTTGACTACATTTTTGTCATATGTATGGAATAAAAAACATCCATAGATCATATGAGATATAATAGTCTATATTGGTGAAAAACCAGAACATGGATAAGATGTTTTTTCAAGATAAATATCTCCATATTTAAATTTGGGCCATGTCTTCATCAGACATACACTCCTCCATATACTCAGTACATTTAGGTCACTTATCTGGGTCACTAAATTACCATGGTGATGTATTTCTTGTAGTTGATGGGTAACCATATACAATTGACTGTATGTTTTATAGAACCTCTATATATTAAGGTTTATCTATTTTGATAACATCTCTATATTGTGGATTCTTGGAAAGTGGGGGATTTTCTTTTCCTAGGGATATATTACTAGGTCGAGGATTAACGCGCAATGTTTTAGGGGTAGAGTTCCTATGATCAATATAAAATATAACAAGATGATAAATATCATAGAAGTGATAGAATTTTACTCATATTGATGAGTTAATAAACCCTTGATATGTGGAAGGTATGTGTCAAATAACCTCAAGGACATCGGAAAAAAAATTCAGTGATATTAGCCTTAATCTCTATCATGGAGTGAATATGTCAACATTCCTCATAGGGATGAGAAGGGATATTAGCATACTCATTGATGGATACTAAAATATGTTGATAAATTTCATGTTTTTTTGAAAATATGTGACTATTAATAGGATTATGCTAGAGTATGCTTATCCACTTCGTTATTTTGGATAAGAATGTGAGCATTCCTTTGAGTGGTTTCCAGAATTTGCTGATCAACCCTAGATGAAGGGAGGAAATGACCCAAGTTCAAATATACATTCCTAATCAAAATATATTTTAAGTGCCTCTTGAATGAGATTAGTGATATGTCACTTCTGACTAGGCACATAATTTTCATGTGTTTTGATGTCCATAAAAATAAATTTTAGTGCATTGTAGAAATTGATCTTTATTTCTCATCTCAAATGAAATTCATGTTTAAAATAAAAATTTGGGACCAATCAATCATATATTTGTGGAGAAAATTTTATTAATTAATTGAACATGATATTTTGGGATATTATGTGTCTCTTTATTTAAATCATTTTATCTTTTAGGATCGATGGATAAATCTTATGGGAAGATGAATATTTTTTGGAATGAATGTAGAACTATTCTTGGAAATGAATAATGGGCCTAAAGCCCATCAATCAAAATTCGGGCGCATAATCCAAGCCCAATAAAGCTTAAAAATTTTCTATTGAAACATAAAAATATTGGAATCATTACATTCAACTATGGACAAAGATAATTCTGATGTTTCCATGGATATAAGGGGATGTAATGATGACTTTTAAATGGTGGGACAGACCTGAATGCCCTTAAAGGCTTCCCACCATATCAAGTATATCATCGATAAAGATAAACCAAATGACTTAAAATTTTGAAAGATGATATAGGAAATATGGAGGAAAATATTTCCCTTATATGAAACCTTCTTATTCAGCTGTATTTAATTATAAATTCACACTTCAAAAAGGTGGATGAATCTGGATGAATTTTCTGGTCAACATTGAAACGTCAAATTTCTCTTACTTTTCTCACCACCATTTTGACTCTCTAAATTTTAAAAAATAGAATTTATTATTGTGGGGTATCTCAAAGGCTCATAATATGCCAATATAAGTAGTTTTTGGGGAAGGTAATTATCATCCTTGTTATTATTTCATCAATTGTATTTATTTTTATTGCAATTTACTACTTTCTTTTTGTAATCATATCATCAATTTCTCTAATGTAAGTTTTTTATTTCAAATTTAGTTTCTTAATAAATGTTATTTTTACTATTAAATATGTCTTTTTCCTTTTCTCCACATGTTTATACTATTATATCATAGTGTCAATTAATTCACACTAGCACTTGTGAATTCAACACACAACAGTGGAGTGTTTATTTTTCTATGTTTTTCTTCATCAATCTCTCTTATTTAAGTAGACTACCCACTTCCATTGATAGAATAAGATCAATGGAGAGATAAATTTTTATGTTTTGACCCAATGGTGTTTAATGGGGTGGGTTTAATTTTATTTTAATTTGATAAATTCTTCAATATTTTTTCATTTTAAGAGTTCCTTTCTTTGCTTTGTCTTCCTCTTTATCTTTACCAAAATTAACAACACCACATTTTAAGTAATAGTATGATCCAATATCTTGGAGTGCTCAATTAATTTATACTATAAGTGAATTGTTTACTAGGAATGAAATTCTGTATGTGTTAAATAAGAGGATGATCTTGAGGAATTATGTCATTTAATGGACACCACTTGAACCAATGAATGGAATTTCCAAAGAAAAACAAATACATACAATGAAGTCCTAGATACAACCTAGGATTGACTCATAATAATTAACAATTTTAATTAATGTAATTTTTTGTTTTTTTGTTATTTATTTAAATCATATCACCATTTCTTCAAATCAATTCTAACCCATGATGGCAACATTATTGCCAAATCACCTCCATAAAATGTGTGTTTCTAATGGTTACTTTTTCGGTCCCTATGGATTCGATAACCCAATTTTAAATAAATGTCTTATCTTTTACCTTATAATTTGGGTAAATTTGGTCACAACCAAATTTTGGAATTTTTTCTAGGGTCCCAAGTATGAACCTTTGAAACTCACCTTCTGTACTTACAAAAAATTCACTTATGTCACCCCCATTTCAGTTATATTTTCCAATTTCTATTTTGTGTTTGTCTAAAAAATATGTAATCCTAATATCCATACACACCAATAAAAAATCTTACAAATTACACCATCATAAACCCACATTGTAGTTGAATGCAAAGTCAAAATTGGGAAGCCACACACCTATAGAATTTCTCTGAAAAAACTTGGTATGATTACACAACACACAGTGAGACATACCATTAATGGGATGATGATTGTTTAAAGGGAAAAGTTTCATCCCTTTCAAAGATATTAATATATTTAAATCAAATATAATTCAAAGAATTCCAATATCTTATCAATTCTAATCCCCAATAAATTCATGAAATGGTTTGTGAATAAATGGATAAAATGAATTCTTAGGTTTCATCATTGATGTATGAACTACAAAATATTAAAACATATGAGAAAACTATCCCTAAATTTAATAAACCTTCCATAACCTAATGTGAAGAATCTTGTATCATAAAAAAGTCACATATTTTTTTTCTGAAGAACCAACCTTTGGATATGGGATAACTAAAGAAGGTTAAGAAACTATTTAAGGGTCATTAAATAATGAGGAATTTGATTTTTGAGATTCATAATGAGAATATTTGTGCTCAGGGATTGTATAACTTGAATATTTCAATGTAGATGATTTTTTAGAAATAGAAAACACTAAACCATTGAGATAAATCTCAATATTTGATTCCATACCCATTTTTGAAAATGATATATCCAAATTTTTGTTTGTATCTTCTGATCATAAGGTACCAATTTTTCATTGTAATTTGGAAAATGAAACTGGATTCCATTTCAATTCCTGACATGTTTTTAAAAGTATTAGCCAAATCGAACGTGAATTCAAGGTATATACATTATCTCTCAACTCTCATATCATATTGGATAACCAAAATCAATCTATCAGTATTTCATCTTATCTTGAGTTTAATAATGATAAAATTCTCTTTAGTGTATCATGGAAGATTAGGAAAGAAATTGGATGGACACATTTCGATATTCATGGGATTACCCCTTTCACATGGACCCAAATGATTTTTGTGGAATAAAATTTAAAACCATCCTACCAATAACAAGGGATAAATAATATAAATAAAGTTGAAGTAGAGAAATATGGGGATTTTGAAATTTTGGATATTAGAATTGGATAAGTTAGGGGGTTAATGTCGAGCTAACGACATTAAATTAAGATTATTCTAAGTGGTAACCATGATTCGGTATTATATTTTTTTTTTGCGTTTTTTTTTGTTTTTTTGTTCAGTGAACCCCTTAGGGTTTCTAATGCGATCTAATAAATTTATTTGGAGTTTTAATAGTTTAGGACATATTATCATTTCAATTAAAACCCATTACATCCAGAGTTCAAATCCAACAATCAATTACCCAAGGAGACTACATGTAACGTGAAGCCAAATTGATAAATTTCCTTTAGATGGTCATCAACTAAAATCCAGAGGGTTTTATTCCATGATCTGACTTCAAATCACATATCCCCTCTTTCTTCAAAAATATTTTTCTAGATTCTATTTTATTCCAAAATTGTGGGTAGTTTTATTATATGTTGGTGGGAGAAAAAATCATAGATTTCAAAAAAAATTGTGATTTAATGATAAAAAAACCAATTAAAAAAATATATTCATTTTCCATGAATGAATTAATTATGAAACAGGAAATCTTATTTTAAATCTTTTTGAAAACCATGATTATGATTTGAATGTATGTTTAAGTTCATGGTCATAATTATTGGAAGGTACAGTGGTATGATGCAATTTTTCCATGTTTCTATTTTCATCCCCTTAAACAAAATTCCACAATGAAAGACCATTTGATCATGGGTGTAAATTTTAGTTTGTGGGTCCCTTTCATCATAACATAGGTTTGGAGAAATGGTTATTTTAATTTGAGTATAAAAAAAGACCACATAGAGAAATGTTTTGTCCAAATGCTTGGAATCCGACACATAGGGATTGTGAATTAAAAGTTGTCATGCCCAGAGTTAGGCTTTATATAACTATTTTTTATTATGGAATTGAAAATATTTGTGGCATTTGTCACTTGGGGATTGTGACTCCAAATTTTCCTTTCCTATTGTTACTCTTTTCATATCTGTAGTGGTTCAAAACAAAAATAATAAAAAATCCAGAAAAAATAATAAAAAACATCGGATACTCATCTTAAGGTTTAATTTTATTCCCACAAAGAGTATCCATTTTTTCACATTTAACAAGAAAATAGGCCCCATGTCTTTTATGATACACAATAGTTCATCCTGCATAATTGAAATTGGATGAAATGTGATGATGAATTTTAACAATAGAATGGACTTGGGCTCGAGATATTCTTATGGACCTATATTCTGTGAATTGATTTTGAAAGGTTTCATTATTTTTTGGAATGTTGTTTTTATGGGAAAAATATGATAAAATGTTTTTTCAAAATGGAATTCAATGTCATATTTTCGAGATAGTTTTTGCTGGGGACATGAAAACTCAATTTTTGGGATTTCCACAGAAAGGGGCTAATATTAATTGATTATATATTAATATCCATTTGTTTCAAAGTATATAAACATGAATTTTATTGTGTTATAGAAATTGAACTTCAATTTTCCTCTCAAATGAAAATATTGTTTAAAATTAAAATTTGGGCCCAATCAATCATATATTTGAGGAGAAAATTTAATTTATTTTTGGAACATGATATTTGGGGATATTATTTAACAATTTATTTGGAACATTTTATCTTTTAGGATCAAGTTATAAATCCCAATCGAAGATGATGAATTTTGGGCATGAATATTGAAGGTTTCGGGACCAAGCATTGTGAGCCTAAGTCCCATATATCTAATCTGGGTCCCATAATACAAGCCAAATGAACCTCAACATTTTAATGTATAAATAGGAAAATATTGGGATAATTTAATTCTACTATGGAAAGAGTGATTTTGGATGTTTTCAAGGATATAAAGGGAGATGAAGATGAAATTTAAATGGTGGGGGAGAACTATATGCCCATAAAGGCATCCCACGATTTCAATAATAAAATAAAAATGACAAAACAAAATGTCTTAAAATTTTGATATATGATAGATAACATCTGTAAGAAGTTATTTTCCTTCTATTACTTCTTCGTATTCATCCATATTTAGTTACAAATTCAGATTTCAAAAAGGGGTATGAATCTGGATAAATTGTCTTGTCAACTATGTAATGTCAAATTTCCCTTGATTTTCTAACCCCACCACCTTTTAACACTAATGATTAATGGGGATGAAATTAATTTTTTTTGGTGGGGGGGCTCTGAGGCTCGTAATATTCCTATATAAGGATCTGGTGGTGAAGGGAATTGTCATCCATGTTTTCCTTTCATCTGGTATATTTCTTTCAATTGTAATTTCCTACATCCTGTTTGAAATAATATAGTAAATTTCACTGATGTATGTTTTTATTTATCATTTAGTATATTAATAAATGTTATTATTTTTATTCACTTTTTCATTTCCTTTTATTTACAAGTTTTTACCGTTGAATCATGTTTTGAATTTTTTCACCCCAGCATTGTGAATTCATCACACAATAGTGGAGTGTTCATTTTTCGATGTTTTCCTTCATCAATTCTGCTTATTTATGTCTAAAACTTGCTTACATTTGATATAATAACATCAATGGATGGATAAAAATTTTTGGGTTGATCTTAGGAAGTTCCATGGGTTGGATTAAATGTAATTTTATTTTTTTAAAATTCTTAAAGTTGTAATTCATTTTAAGAGTCTTCTTCTTTGATTTATATTAATCTTTGTCTTCACAAACATTAATGAAAACACATTTAATGTGCCTGTATGATCCAATTCCTTGGAGTGATCATTTAGGTGATCCTCTATTTTAATTTTTTTTTCATGAAATCATATAATTATTAAATCAAGGAATGATATTGAGGAATTATTTCATTTAATGGATACCTCTTGAACCAATGAACGAAAAAGAAAAAGAACATAATATATCCAATTAATCACTTAAGAAAACCTAAGATTGAATAATATTAATTAATTATTTTATATAATTTTTTTTTATTTTTTTTGATTATTTAAATCAAATCAATATTTCTTCAAATCAATTCAATCCCAGGTTGGCAACATCATAGCCAAATCACCTCCATAGTATGTGTGTGTATAAAGGATACTTTTTCGGTCCTTGTAAATTCTATAACCCAAGATGTGTTACAAGTGACAGCTTTTCTCCTATTTTTCATGGGGAAATTAGGGCACAACCACATCCACCCATATATCCCATGAAGGATGATGGTGTATTCATTAATTTTTTTTAGTAGTGATATAGTCAAGGATTTACTGAGATAATTTAACATACCATGTAGATTCACTAATAAGAATATGTGCCTTTATAGAGGGATTTTATTCTCTCAATTAGTGAGACTTTGTTCGAGTGGGGATGTGATTCTAATACTAGTAATTTAGAGTATTCCACCATCATTTCCAATCAAAATATGTTCCTGTCCAGAAGCATATTCTACATTCACATTGTATGCTATAGATATAATGGTAATATAATAGTGATATGGTGCCTTTCATATATCACCTCATTATTTTTTGGCATGAATGTGAACCTGTCTTGGTGAATTTTCAACTATCACTTATTGATCCCATAGTTGGATTGAGAATTTGATCCCGTCCCAATACATCACCCTTTACAATAATATTCCAATAATTGTACTATATGGGAGGCACAAGTTGGAATTTATTTGGAGTATCCACTTTTTCATATTAATTAGAGTGCCATGATACTGTCACTATTAGTGTAGGAATATGTTGATGTCCCTATATCTAAACTAGTATAAGAATATGTTGTTTTAGTTCATAATCTATTTCTATAATGTATTGACACTTTATCATAGCATGTAAAATAATTTAGGCCATCACATTTCTATATAAAATATGATCATATAGATATTTTTGATTGAAGCATGGGTATGAACCCACTCATGTCCTCTTTATTCCATTAGAATATGCTGATGGGATCAGTGGAAGGGGAAATAATGTTTCCCTCTCCTGTGCTTGCTGTAAGAATATTCCAAAAGACATGTTCTGAGTTAGTAGATATAGGAACATGACCAGTAGCTACAATAGTGATATGAAAATGGGATTCGTCTATAGAAGAAGGGATATGATCCCACCCCCAATAATCAAAAGCATTCCTCACTATAAGTGATTTACTTTGTGCACGTGCATGTGAACCATAGGTTGAAATGTATTTAGTGGTACATTTAAAAGGAGATTAAGGGGTTCTGATTGAATTATTCTAGTGATGATGGTTTAATGGATCCCTCCTTGGTATCTATTAATCTAGAATAGATCCATTATTTAGTCCTTGATCCACATTTCTTAGATATAGATGTTATTGTTTCTCACACATAAATGATAAGATTTTTATATGGTTGGTGGTGGAAAAAAGGTCCACTTGTTTGTTGAAACTTTTTTTGGTGTTGGGTACTTGTTAGTTTCAGTGTATACACTTTGTTACATGTATCCTAATGGGTCAAGATCATAACATGTCATTTATATTCTTAGACTATTGGGATTTCCACCTGAAGCTATAGGTGTATGTTGGATGAGGTGATTTTCCTACTCAGAGTAGTTGCATCCCCGTATGATATTCCAGAGGACACACTGGATGATAAAATAATCCTAGTTAAGGATATTTTTTTATAAAGGTTGTATCTAAAATCAGGATGGAAACAAGGATAAAGGTCAGTAATCTATGCATCATCGCATGTATGATACATGCTCAATCATTTATGAACATGCAACATAATTTCCCTTTCCTATTACCAATTATATAATATTACTCATGTATAATTTTCATAGAAGAAATGCAAATATCTCATGGGAACCCTATTTATATTGGATTCTACATCATGTGTAACATTTTTATTTTTTTAGGAGCCGCAAAATGAAATGAAATGACACATGGTCAACCGATCAGTTTTGTTATATGAGATATTTGCATGGTGTTCATAAGTTTTTTCATTAGGAAATAATGTGGTTCCATAGGTTTATGATGTAGAATTATAGTCACCTATACTGATTCATTTATCTATCATTAGATTATTTCACACTAGGATAATTATTTTTTAATGATCATAGATGAATAATTGACGGAGAAAAATGGTCTCATAAGAATTGGGCAGTCTATCATTTTTTGTATCCATTTTAAGGTTGATTGTGGTGGTTCTTGGATGGTTAAAAAAATAACCTACTCTGACATTACAAATTTCATTTCATCCAAAATTATGTTGGATGGAACATTTATAACAAAGTATATACCTGATTTTGGAAGGCATATAGTCAATTGGGATTTCAGACCCAATGGTATAAAGGGACTCATATTAATCGATAGGATGGGAGTTTGGGATTATAAAACAATTTGTGGAAATTAATGCATACATGTGGAATCTTATATAGCTTTAATATGTTTTTTAATATCTCTTCCCAATCCGAATATGAGACCAGTTACCCTAACAAAATGATCATTTGTTAAATTCATTTTTATGTTAATAGGGTTCTATTAATGGGACAATCTTTATGTATCAATGGTTCTTCTTTCATTCCCCAAAATTTATCATCATTGTGTAGCTCATGATAATTTGAATCCATAATGCCATTATATCTGGAGTTTATTTCAATCTAGTGAGATGATTAATATTTTATGGATAGTATTGTCCTCTATGACTTGTCCTATGTATCTTGTTTATAACAAGAATCAAAAACCATGTCGTACATTGAAATGGTGAAGTTTAACCACATGTGGTAAGGGCATATATGATGTATCTTGGTCCCCATGAATCATGAACAATTCAATGTAATTCATACAATGAATTCTATTTATGTAAGGAATAAGAATAATCATAGTTTGATCACACCCTAAGGAAATAACCCGAGGTGGATTCCCTTTCAAGGGGGATTTCATATCATCCCACTAATTAGGGATTACATACTGGTGTTTCCTTAGATGGTGTAAATTCATGATGATAATGATATGATCATTTTAAATACCTAATCCAATATGAGCCATACTGGGTGTGGAAAATAGGGGACAACATGTGGCCAATCCTGCTGAATGTCGGTTTACAACTTACGAATAGGGACAACCCTAATAGGATTCAGGATATTGATCTCATTCCATAAGAATGCATCATACATATCCAATTTTTAACCAGAATCAGATTCATCATAGTTTAGTTATTTTCTCAATCATATCATGGATGAAGAAGGGGGTGAACCCATAAGAGAGTTTGGGTCCCATGAACTGAGTGTTAGAGACATGTAGGGTCTTACACTGAATTTTACGCCTATTGGAGCTCGAGACCTAGGGAGGCATCCTATGTATCCTATTTGGATATGAATATGATATTTTTTAGTTTATATTTACTATTTATCATTGGATTGATGATGAATAAAGATGAAACAATATTGTTTTTAGGTTACATGGGTTTACTGCCAGAGAAATTGAGGGGATTACAATAATCTAGCTTCTTATTGGATCTTGATATATATGATTGTTTAATACATATCATGTATCGAAACGAATTAGTGTTCTCATTGACAACATTGTCGGTATGAATGAAAATGAACACTGGGGAGGGTTTGCATTTCATGGGACGTTTTTTGGATATATCATAATTATGTACAAGCTATTCCATAGTTGTATGCATAACATGTCTTGATAATATTTCCCAAAAATCTTGATTGACTACCAGAAATATCTTTATTATTTTCAAAACAGATCAACATTGTCTATATAACATGCCTATGATATCTTCCAAACATGTATATGGTGTCTTCCCAATATGCATGAGGATGTCTCGACATGTCTGGATTTCCTAACAGACATATCCACTGGTAATAACATGGTGAAGTGGACTTTTCTAGAGGACATCGCATGATTTGGATAATTATTCTAAAGTGAAAAACAAGAATTTCTAGGCATGTATAAAGATCATCACATGACCAGAATGACATGTCCATAGGACATCACATGAATGGGAAAGGATATTTGGAGGGTATCACAAGTCCTAGTATATATGTCCGAAGGACTTCATAAAATGTTGGAGACATTTCGAAATGACTCCACATGACTTGGGTGATGTGGCCTGATGTGCTAAATGAATTGAGTGAAACACCTTGATGATATTTTATGAATAAAGTGACATGTCCAGAGGAGATCACATGACTTTTTTGACATGTCCATTGGAAATATAATGAATTGTCTCACACTTACAAAATACATCATAAGAATTAGATGGAATGTTCAAATGGTGTTACATGGAATGGGAGAATTTTCCTAGTGCTATGACATGATCTGGGTATGTTATAAGGATCATATGAAGATTAGTGTATCTTCCTTCACATAAGTATTCCACATTTTTAGTGTTTACTATGGATTCACCTTAGGGTATATCAGGAATCATATTTTTTTGGTTTAATGTGACTAAGTAGACATGCCGAAATTCCTCCAGATGATCATTCTAGACCTATATATTTCCTTCACATAATTTATATGGAGATCATGTGAAGAACATGTTCATCTGGAATGTTCCCATGGTTCAATATCGGGACCTACCATGTAGATGAACATTTCAATCACTAGACATTCCACTTCGAGAAGTCTACTCCTACCCTTCGATGTATCTTAATCCATAAAAACATAAATTATATGATGAGGGAGAGATAATAATAGACCTCTCTACCCCAGTTATATATGCCATTCACAGAACATATCTCACAAATATGAGTTTAAGTTAGTGGATGTATTTTTATCGCATTACCAACTCCTGATCCAGTCTTGGTTTATCCATGGAACTACGTTATGATAGATACCAATAGTATTTTGTACCATTACCATGTTTATTGGACCATGATCGAACAAATGGATTTCTATAAATCCTGTCGATATATCCAATGAACCTTCACATGTTCAAGATGAAAAATCTAAGAGATTTAACATGATCAATACACCTATAGAAAGGCCTTCACATGATCGATGAAGATGCATTTTGGGTTCCTTTCGAGACTATGATATATTTATAGAGGTTCTTTTGTGAGATCAAGATGATTTATTAGGGACTTTTTTGAGATCACCCTATCTTGTTGAGGGGTGTTTGTGAATTTACAATGGATTTTCAAAGGGCTTCAATATGATCAATGGAGATCACCCTGGGGGTCTATTACCTTTATTGTGGAGATCAATGTACCATCACTTTGTTGAAGATTACACAATTTCCCATTTTATATCCTTCCTTATTTTACAAAGACTTGTGATTTCATGATTTCATGCAAAAAATTTCGGGAAATCGTTTTTCTCATCTAAATTTCATTATATGATAAATGATGGATCTCCCAATCATGGATGAAAATTGTAATGGAAAACAACTCCCCCTATCTATTGTGTTTTTTGCTATTGATATGACATGTCAAGTGTACATTTATTAGTGGTGGTGAAATTCCAATACACTCTTTCATGGAATGGTGTGAATGCCACCAGTGGATTCATGGGGAATTAATAAATGAATATTCACGTATTGTGGTGATAATCATAACTCTCCTTCATGTGTTTTTTCTACCATTATCCTCCATTACATTATAAAGGTGTTTGTATGATTTTTGTGCATCTTACTATTGGAATGTCACAAGATCAGAGGAACTCACCTCGTAGCCTACACATGACAATCCATGATTTTCAGTATGCATATACTGGAACATGGAGGATTCTCAAATGGGATTCAATTGATCATAAGCATACCATGTTCTATAAAGTATCCATTTTCTTAACCTTTTAAAGGTCATATGATCATGTTTCCTGCTAATGGTTTTATGATGTACATAACTCATATACCTTCCATTCCATTATTTTGTGGACAAAATAATACCTATAGTTAAGGTATTTCATTCCTTAAAAATTTATAGATTCTCATTTGGTTGGAATCAACAATAGCATCTATCATGAGAAAGTATATCCTAACTTCTCTATAAAGAGATAAAACACATCTTCCAAGTCTAAAGTTAATGAATGATTATAGAAATAAATTTAATGACTGAATCTGAGTTTTATAACAATAATATAATTATATATATGGTGGATCTATATCTTATAAATATCTATCATAATGTCCTTGATAAAACATGCATGAGAAAAAATGTTTTCACATCAAACATAATATAAATACTGAAATATAATTAATAAAAAAGTTATAATATATAATAATAAGATCATATATAATATTATAAATAGGATAAGGTTCTCGAATAAATTTATGACATGTTTAAAACCATTATATACTCCGTTAATTCATGTTCAAATAAAGGGAAATATGAGGTAATGGTTTCAATCTACATTACATTTCATTGAGGAGTATTATAATATTATGCATACAATTTATTTTATTTAGAATATATAATAAAAATAATATACTTAATATATTTAATCATATTTAATTAATGGTATTATAAGATTCAATGTTAATTATTTTATGTAAGGGTATTTTAATTGGATGTTAATAGGGTTTGTGGAAAGCCTCTCATCTCCTTGTTAAGGCTGATGTTGGTTTTGTGTCCAATGACCTAACTATAAATGCATCCGGAAGGGTTCAAAACCGAATGACGTATTTTAGAAAAAAAATCGAATTAGAAGGATGGGAAACCCAAAATCAATTTTTTTTTCTAAATGAACATTTGTTTAGAACTGTGTAAGAGTTGGAAGCTCTAAAATAGCCAACACATTTCATTGGTATTCATGCATACATAAACCTAATATTTTTTGAATTGATAATAAAAATAATAAATGCACTTCTATTATTTATGGCCTTTAAAAAATTGTATACCCCTTGGTTTGTGTTAACAGTGAATCTATTATTATCCAAACTCTTTGGTTTATTGCAGATTTTTAAATAGGGAATCATTATTTTTACAACATTGAAGACTATATTTTTACTTGAGAATTGAGCACTCAATATTACAAATATTAAACAAAATTTTTTATTATAAAAACATATAACAATATAGGATAATACTATGGTGTGAATTGAAATTATAGTGGAAACATTAATAATATATGGGTTATTCATAGGGACATCTACACAATCATTTCTTCAAGTGAAATAATTTGAGAGGTTCATTCATCCATATCTATTAGGAAGTTTAGGTACTTCATTGACGGTATAAATATTCTAGATATTCACCAAGTTAGATGAAAATATAAATGGTATAGGAGTAACATGAATGATACTATTACTATGAATATTAATCATGAAATTCTAAATGTAAGGGCTCTTTACATATGGGATTCTATCCCCAACATAATTCTTCCAATGACTTACCTCATTTGAAACTCTTGAAATAAAATTTTATGGGATGTATTCGTGATACCTTTAATAGTAGTAGAAATGATATTACCTCTCTTAAAACCTATTTTCAATAGGATTAAGGGGATAATACTTATATGGATTTAACATCATATCCCTCTAAAGATGTTTCCATCCCTTTTAAGATGAAAAATTTTCATTATATTAATGAAATGATTAAAAAAGTATCATTCAAGATTAAATGGATTAAATATAGAGATATGAACTCAATGTTTTATAATTATCTTCACAGGTAACACAAATCTTACATAAACCTATCATTTTTTATGATTATGATTATATCATTCATGATAAATAATGACATTTGAATAACATTTTTTAATATTATTCCAAACTATTTTATGGAAATGGCATTGAAGGAGACTTGATTGAAGATATTATCTCTTACCTTTTATCCTTATTGATAATACCTTTATCGCTAGAATGCATTTGGAATATGAAATAATGGATATTTTTTTTAGTTTCAACACTTGTAGTTATCCTATAATGGATGGGTTTTTTAACATATTATTTCCGAAAATATTAGGATGTTATATAGGTGATGTTTGTAAGCAAGCTAAGTTTATTTTTACCTCTAGTAATATTACTTATAGTCTTAAATCACAATTCCTCACTCAAATAACTGAAATTTAAAATTATTGTTAGCTTATATATTTCAGTAATATTTCACTTGTTAACACTATCTATAATATATTCGGTTAAAATATTTCAATTAGGCCTTCACTTAGTCCTAATTAGATAATTGTTTTTGAATCTCATCGGTTTTGTTAAAGGAATGTGTTTCCCATATTTAATGCTCACATCTTCATAATTCATAAATCTTACTATAAATTCTAATAGAGATGGTAGTATTACAATCAATATTGAAATAAAAAAATCCTTTGACACCATGGATTTTAATTTCATTTATAATTTTTTACAGCACTCTAGATTCATCAAAGCTTTCATATGATGGGTAAAATCTAGTTTTTGCACAACTCACTTTTAATTCTAACTATTGGCTCCCCTAAATGATACTTCTGTTAATCTAAATGGGTTAGATAGTGGGATTCCCTCATAGATTTACTGTTCACTATTACTGGGGATACCTTAGTCATTTCTTCATGTAGATTTTGGTTCAAGGGATTTAAAAACCAATTCCAGCATCTAGGGGTATTATTTCTCTAACTTAGTTACTCTATGCTCTGGATATTATACATTTTATACAATTTTATTAGAGGAACATATAGATTCTTAAGAGAATGATACTTCATTATCAATGTATCATATGAAAATTAATTAGTTGTAATAAATAATTTATTTACTTTGGCTTGTGGGGAATATCTTCACAAAATCCTAGGATCCAGACGAATATTAGAATTAGAGAGGGGTTCATTCATTTCAATTTCCACAGGGTTCATTTTTTGGGGGGTAGACCTAAATTATTTTTTTATCTTTTCTAGTTATATTAATAAACAACTCTCAATGTTTTCGGGAATTTCTCTATCAATTTATGGTCACATTTCTCTTATAAAAGCTAATTATTTCCTCCAAAATGGTGCACTCACTTATGGTTTATTGATGGGACTTGGGTCTGACCATGAATTTAAATTCATGGATCATATTTTTTTTATTTTAGTTGATAGTATTATTGATAGGAATATGGTTATAGATCCATGGAATAAATTTTATAATTCTATAATATATAGTGGAATCAGTATTAAAACTATCAATCACATTAATGAAGCTCTTCAAGAAATATTTATTCGAAATATCATCACTAGTAACTCAACCGATTTGGGATTCCTTGGGTATATATTTATGGCCATAATAAAATCTGGAAGCACATATTATATGGTTTGGACTCCTTAAGATCAAATTAAATATTCATTTTATAATATCCTATCTTGATCTTAATGGATGGACATCTAGAATTCATTGTTCAATTTCTGGTGGGAAAACATGTCCAAAAATCCTTTGATTATTGATTTTCATCCTCCAGATTCCCCTTAAAATTCTTATATTACCATTGAATATTTATTTGATTACCTTTCTTTGAATTTTCCTAATAAAGGTGATGTAATAATCATAGATTACATTTTTTTCACGTATTGATGATTTTATCATTCGGAAACCATTCTAAAAATTACACTCTAAATTTTCATTTATTCTATTAGTGTAGTGCTTCAGATTCCAACATGGATTTCAAGTTGATTAAACCTTTTAATTGGGCCTGGACTAGGACAAACAATTTCACTCTAAATTAGAAACATTAACATAATAGTATACACATGGATACATGTGTACAACATATATTTTTCCCTATCTATTCAACGTGTCGATAGTGCAATAAACATCAAGAGGATTCAAATCACTTTTACCTCATCTACACTACTTATTCTATGTTATGTAATGTGATTTTGGTCCAATTTTAATTATCAATCTAGAATGGAGACTTGATTTTTCTTTTATTTAGTATGGTATAAAATCTAACTCATCAAAACTAACTCACCCTATAAATATTTCTATGGCTGGAGTGAGTCATATTAATCTAGTTCATTTGAAATGAAATGATTCACTATTATTTTATTTTTAGCTTCCAATCTTCTATTGCAAGATAAATTGCTTCAATCAAATATTTAGGCTCACTCTAAAGTAGATTCTTGTGAGAAAAGTATTTAGAGTATCTCTAATTTATGTAGAATTGGCTTTGTAGGGTTGTTCATACCACCTAGTGGTAAATTTGATATCCTTTGGAATCCTTCTTTTCAATACTAGATTAAAATCATTTCTGATGGTACATTGAAAGGGAATCATTATGAGTCTAGATATTTTATAGTTTATAGGGACGATAATGGTAAATTTAAAGGCACATTTAATTGTTAATGTGATGTACCATGTCTCTTGATGCTGAAATGTTCATAATGATCAATGTTTTCTCTCTTGCTAAATCAGAAGTCTGGAAGAATATATGGTCAGAAAGTGATTCAACTACTAATTCTCAAGCTATTAGAAATTAAAATTTTTATATCTCATATTGGTTTGAAGCTCTATGGATGGAATTAATAACCATTATATCATGTCATAAATACATCATAAAACATTCTTATTAGTAAGAGAATTGTTTAGCAGATGGTATTTCGAATAAATATATCAGTATGAATTTCAAATGGATGGATACTCTTCCTCATGATTTATTAGCTCATCATGATTTATATTATAGGAGGATCTCATCTTAAAAACATATGTAGTTCATTTCCTTTAAATAAATTTTCTATAGACACATTGGATATGATTTTATATTAAAAAATGTGTGGTATACACATTTTCAATTCATTGATTAATTCACACTTCATTGGTATGATCATTATATGTTATTTTGTCCCAACCTCCACTTTATTTATAAATATTTTGAATTAAGAAAATACTTATTTATATGAGGTTCTTCTACTTACCTTTTGATTTTAAATTTAACTAATCTATTAATATTATTTTACTTAATGTTTCATTTGAATTGATTAATTTCATGGGAGTTATGATTCAAATATTTCTAAGGAGGTATGGTTTTACACTTGAATATAATTTTAATTTGGATTGTTTAAACATGAACTTAAACTAAAGTCAATAATTTGATATCATCATAATATAACCTATTAAATTTATTATTCTCTATATATTAAATAAATTTAAATAGATATTACCTTTTTTATTCATTTGGTACATGAAACGATTGATGACTATTTTTAAGAAAAATAGACTTTATTACTCTTTTTGGCCAGATATAAATTTTCTTCCAAATCTATATTTTAAAAAAATATATTCAATTAGGTTTTAAATATTCCCCAATTATTTATTCGATACATTTTTTACAATGTTTTGATTTTTTAAATTTTTTAACAATAATCATCCTATCATATTCTTATAGAGGTAATTTTTTAATTTTATTACAAAAATCCTAAAAGAATCATTATTTTAACGTTAACAAAAAAGTATAGAATTTTAGAACCACTATTACAAATAATTATCTTGAATAAACACTTATATTCTTAAAATAAGTTTTAAATTTTTTTTTTCATAATAATCTTGAATTTCATTGTTTTGAGAACTGATTTTCAAAGTGAAGAGGGTATGTTCCCCATAACTGAATATAATGATATTTTTATGGTATTTATACTCATCAATTTTAAAAACCCTTATTTTATGTATAATACACTCAGTAAATGTTGTAATTATAACATTCATTCTATGGACAATTTATGATTATTTTGATAAGGGAATTTATTGAGATTCCCTTTTGTGATTAATTTTGTAGTTATAAACCTTCTTTTGAAACATTCAAGTTTTTAGGATACTTGGATGTTATATTTCTCTTAAATACCTATATTATTTATCATAGATATTATTATTGATTAAACCCAATATAATTACTATATAGGGAATTTACATTGGATGTTATATGATTGTTAAGGAAATATTGACAAATTTGAAATGTATAATTAATACAAATAATTTTGATAAATAATATTATTCTTCAACTAAATAAATAATTAGATTATTATAATTTCATTAGCCAAGTAGTAAATGGTTGAGCCCAATATTATATAGCCATTGATGAATCATTATATCTCAATAGATAAATAAAACATCAACTTTATATATATATTAATTGATTAATTTATATTGTTTTATAAAACGCTATTGATGGAATAAATATTATATTTTTTGAGATCATGAAATACATTATTTATAATTTCCTTCACTGATAATTTAATTATAATTTTCTATTATATTACTATGTCAATATATATCTATTGATTCTTTTTTTATCTATTTAATTATTTTATTTCATGTCTGCTCTCTTATTTAGCTTTCCATATTGATTATTCCTTATTGAATAATGATTTTTTATTGTACTTAACACAGTTAGTGAATTTAAAATCCCCTTTATTTTTCCATTCCAAAGGATATGAAGAAGGATTGTTTGAAAGATATCATTTATGAAGAATATTTACATTCACTATGTTGTAATTTCTATGTGAAAATATAATATGAAACTAAAATATATATCTATTTTACAAATACTACTAAATTATTTGATCTTTTTGGATGAGGTCACTTGTATTTAACAACAATTTAAAACATTTACCCAAGTCTGTAGGATATTTTGGTTAGGTACTTTATATATGGTTACCATTTCACTTAGATATCAGGGTTTATAAGATGATATTTATTATATTTCAGACATGTTAATTAAGTCTAAATAAAACATGGTGATCATGGAATTAATTCTAATGGATTCCTTTTCATGTATATATATAGATGAGAAAATTATGCTTCCTAGGGTTTGAGGTTGATCATCTATGATCATGATCATTGCCTTGAAATTATAGTTTTGGGGTTATTTTAGAATACTTTATTCTCATAATTTTACATTACTACCTCATTCCATTGTTATAAAATGTTATAACCAAGAAGATTATTTAGATATTGAGTCACATATTGTGTAAATGTAATATGTAATTTTAGGATTATAATTAAATCATGTGACATTTTTATATTTTTATTTTAATAAAAAATATATCTCATGTACATTCATGGACAAAATTAATGTGTTATATGGGTGGACCTACACATCATTCATGTGCTAGAATGAGGATTGAAAGACAAAAACTAATGGTCTGAATGGACTTTTTCCATGATTGATAATCATAAAATTGTTACAGAGTTAATGAATTTTGGATATGAAAATTGTGAATATTAGGTTGTTTAAAATACAATAACTCTAATTTTTTAGGTCAATAATCATGTGTTCATTAAGTTTTTTTTAAAATCATGGGAATTGAAGGTTAGGTATTAGAATTATGATTTAATTGTAAATTTTTGGTCCCTTAAATGTCATATAGCATATTGTTGAGATTGTGTATTCATCTTCTCATCCCAACTATATGGACTGAATTCATGACATATTATATGTGTCATATATTTTTAGTATATTTATGATGACACCATTGTAATCCACTACTAGGAGTCCAATATTGAGGAAAATGTGTCATTTATGGAGTGTCAAATTGATATTTAATCCCACTAAGAGAAGGTGTTGTATCATATTTTCATTACACAAGTTCATTTCATATAGATGTGTTGTATATTATAGATGAGTGTTTTAGAGTTTGAGTAATATATTGTTTCTCAGTATCTTGAGTTGGATGAAAACATTTTTACATTTTAATGTTGTCTAGAATCCTGTTTTTATAAATATATAATTAATGTTGTCTAATCATTTTGTTACATTTCTTATAGTTTTGGGGTTATCTCCTTAGACATATCTTAATTAGTGTTACTTTTATGAGGATGTTCCATTTTCTCTATAGTATAATTTGGTATCTCATGGATTATATTCATTTCATATATTTCTATTTTATATTCATGGATCTCCTCAAGAATATAATTTCTATAATTTGAGTGGTATTTGTTCTCGTTAGATGTTTAGAGGTGAATAAAGGATGGATGGTGGATCCATTGCTGGAATTAAATCTATAGGGTTATATTGTGACATGGATGTTATTATTTTATTATGGAAGGATTTATGATTGAGAGGGGTTTAATATGGTTTTTTGCACTCTGTTATGTAAATTTACATTGAAGAATATGATAGTATAATGTAATGCTTTGTGGTGTAGAGTGAGGATTATTCCCTAACTATTTGGGGTAATTTTAGATAGTAGAGTTTTTTCATAGCACCATAATTTATCTGGTTGACTAAAAAAAGATTCCAAGGGTGTTTTTGGTCTAATCATACTGGGTTATATTATTCGATGGTTAGGATTGTTGGGTCATGGAGGCCTTGGTTACTTGATTTACTGGTTTAAACATTTTAAATATTATCACATTATATTCCTTATATTGTGTTTCATTCATCATTTTTAAGATTATTGGGATTAAGGTTCTGCACTCGAATTATGTTATGAAACTCAAAGATTCAAGAATTATCATGTTAGCCTCTTTTTTATTCCATAATATTCCTTGATAATATAGATTTGAGTAGCTTTAATCATAATACTTTGGGGAGATCATGTTCTACTTTCTAAATCATGTTTCCATTACGAGTTAACCAAGCATGTTATGTCCTTCATCATAGGTTTTATAGTTCTAATTACTAATTAAATGTTCCCTTCAATTCATTTAAATTCCTATGAGCTTCCCCAAATCATAATAATCCTATGTATTATCATGGGTTCCCCTTATTTATGTATTGATCATCCATTTCATTTCTTTTAAATCTAATGATTTGAGGATATTATTCACTTCCTATATATTTCATTCCTTCAACTTCATTTTTCATGAGGAGGTAATGAATATTTTTTTGTTTAGTTCTAATGATGTAGGGCCATGTAATCAATAGTAATTGATCTCTCTATAGTTGTTCATATCCTAAAATGCTTGAGGCATTGGATCATTAGTGAGAATGTATTGGTCTGTACCAATAAAAAGGGACTCATTTAAATTATTTGTTAGTTTTATCCTAGTATGGTTAATCATTGGTCTATGGAATAATTATATTCCATGTATTTTTTTTTTCATATACATACGTTAAGAAAACTCTTGTTGTCAAATCCATTATTATGAAATCAAAGCTACAAAATATCTTTTGGGATAAGGATGTGTAGATAATTTATTCATAGTTGTCTGACCATTAACTAGATGCATATAAATATTAAAATATGATGTATCTTTACACTATTGTTATAATATAGTGAATTATTCGATGGTTAATGTATTACCAGATATTCAATGAGGATTATATCATCATTGAAGAGAGACTCAAATATGTGATGTCACTGATGATTGGTGTTACAATTATTCGTATTCCCTCAATGGTCAATGAATATTAGTGATACCTATGCTATACAAGAATCTTTTATGATAGAGTATACCTCCTTGTATTGTTCCATACACCTCATAATTTCTAATATGTATTGAGATATGTGATTTCATTTCTGGTTCCTTAGAATGAATAAAGATATAGTGGGGTTCATATCTTGATGTCTTACACATTAGTTGGTTAAAGTAGAACATTAATTACCCATAATGTAATTGTGGAAACTTTATCAAAATATATGGAAATGGGAAAGAATTATCATAGATTTTATAATATCTTCACCACATTCCCAAAAATGTGATGATAAAATATTTGTGGTTTTAATTGTATAAATATGACCACTCATTTTTTCCTCTTTGAGATACTTATTCCATTGATAATTTTGAAAAAATGTATAAAATTTTAATGTAGAAAACCATAGTGTGATGAATAGAATTGTCTCGGACCATGACGATAGGATTTATTATAATTTATTTTTATGGCATAAAAAGGTTCCCATACTTAAATTGAGGATGACTACTAATTATCAACGTCGTATATACGATCAATCAAAGTGGAACTTTTAGACTCTAGATGATATATTATGATCATTATTCAATTATTTTCATGTATCATTGGTGGACCATTTGTTCTCATTAATTCTTCATATAGTGACATTTATCATGAATATATTCAGATTTATCAATTTGAGGAAGCATATGGTTGTCTATTCATTTCGCCTTTTTTTGGAAGATGACAAGGGATTCATCATTGATTGGTTCTAAAATAGACAATTAAATGATGAACCATGGGATTCTAGTGTATATGTAGTTATATATGGCCTAAATTAATCCTAAATAACAAATTGAGTAGATATGTGGAGCTTTTGAATTACATGTCAGGGAATTTATGTTTCTTCATGTCTCCGCATTATTAGTTCGTAGGTGAATTTTCAGTGAAGTGATGATTTATCTAAGGCTAATTAAACCATTATATTTTTAAGATACTATTTGAGATTTTTCATACATATTGTCCTTACATGCTTTATCTTGTAATATTAATAATGTTACCCCATAAATATAGGCTAACAAGATATATGATGAACATAGATTATAAGGTTTTGTATGATGACATGGAGCTAGATTCTATAGGTTAATTTATGGGGATACTGGTTTTGATATCTTTTATAGTGAGAAAACACTATTTGGAAATGCCATTATCTTAGCTCAGGAACAGTTGATGACTGAGTTATATTGAGCTGAAATATTGGAACATGAATCCAAAATGTTGTCCCAATAGTGATGGGGTAAATCTATGGAATGTTGGAAAATATTTTTAGTGTTGAGAAGCCAATTTTTGTGAAATTATAAAGTCATATAAACTTGTAATGTAAATTTTCCACTTAATATTTTACATTTTTAAATCATATTTAAGTTAGGTTTTGAGATTTATTGAATAGTGGATGATTTTTGGGGAATATGGTAAGAAATGGTTAGGGTACATATACAAAGGGGACTACTAGATACTCGATTGTCCATGGATGTTTACTATGTTATGGTCACAATGGTTTGGTTTATTTTTTAGTAAATCATGTTTATGGTGTACTAGTAACGATTAATTGATAGGCTCTAAAAAACACAATAACAAAAATATTTTAGTTCTTTATACTACATAATATAATACCATTAATCAATAACCCATGATTTCACATTTCATTTTAGACCTAACCTCATTTTTAGAGATCATCCCTCATATCCCATATCATCCCATCATACTCGATTTAGATTCTCGCTATGATTCACCATTTTTTTTGTTGATGTACCTCTTTATATACAATAAGGTAGTGGTATCCTTTAACTTTTAATTTTTTACCACATTTAATTATTATTTATGTCCCTCTTAAGAACAATAATCGATATATGGTTGGAAACATGTTCATCCTCATAGAATCATAACATTAATGTTGTGGAAGTCATTTATTTCTATCCATGATTTATAGATTCAAATAATCATAAAAAATTTCTAACTTCTAAATAGTGTAGTGGAATAAAATATTGTTTGGTATGGCCTAGTGTTTACATGATACATGTTTGTAGAAATTGTACCTTTCTGTGTTAGGGAACCTACATCTACACATATATAGGTGGTTTATCATCAACTATTTATCTCAAACTATTAATGTTCAGCTATTAAGTAGACATGGTTATGTGTTATTGAAAAAAATAAAATGGGTTTCTTTGAAAAAAATTATTATAAAATATTTTTTTGACATAAGACGTAATCATTAATAATGAAGATCATCGGAAGTACAATCACTTAACAATGAAGGAAAGTTGTCCAGCCAGATCTGGTCATTTTCAAGAGGGCCAGAGGCCGCCACCTGATGGGCAGCCTTTTTTTCTTCCCTTTTGATAAAGGAGAAGGTGAAAATTGTGATGCTTTGACAGATAGAATGGATTTTCCTGACTAGTGAACCAAAAGGTTTAAAATCGCCATCATTGAGGTTGATAGACTTGATAATAGTAAGACAGTCGGACTTCAGGTGGATTGTTTCCCATCCACTATCTTTAGAGAACATCATCCCGAAGAGGATGGCAGCGGCGTCAGTAACCACGGGTTCCCAAAGAATGTGATGTGCTTCATGTTTAGCTGTAATGGTCTACCTAAAGTGATCCCTGGCCAAAAGACTAAGACCAACAGGTCTATCCTTGGGAAGAGATGCATCCACATTAATCTTGAGAATCCCTTCTTGTGGAGGGCACTAATGTAAAGAAGAGGATGGGGTTCCAAAGGGCTTATGTTGTCCAGTGTGATATTGTCATCCCTGAATTCATGAAAGCGCCTATACGATCCAGAAATTGGTGTGCTTACTAATGTGGTTGAAAATGGCATAATTGCGACGCAACCACATGATCCAGGCCAAAATGCAAAGTGAGCCCGATTTGGCTGGTGAAAAAGAGGAGCACTATCACATCAAGAGAGAGGAGAGGTCTGAGACCACATCCAGTGAGAGATTCATACAGGAGCCCCATTTTTTCCAAACATCCTTTGGTCCCGGGGAATGGATAATAGCATGGAGGGGAGTTTCTAGGGTGCTTAGGTAGAAGGGGCAAAACATGTCGCTGGAAATCTGATGGAGGACGAGAAGGTCCTTGGTTGGGAGGATGCCATTACACACCTGCCACCAAAAGTGGCAGATTTTTAGAGGGACATTGAGCTTCCACATCTATTCCCAGCCCCCCCACCCAGCCCCTCCATTGGTATAAGTATAGAAGGTGAGCCGATAGCCACACTTCACCGTATAGGTCCCGAAATGTTTTTTCTCCAGTAGAGATGGTCAGGGACACCCTCCAGAACACTATAGGTACTCATGATAAGCCTTTTGTCCCCTTATTTGAACCACAAGTGATGTTTTTCCATTCACCACCCATTCCCATTATCAGAAAAAAGGCATTGGACAATGGCCCCTTCAAAACCTGGTTGAGCAGGGGATGATGCTCGCTTGCCTTCACTATCAATCATCCAGGGATCAGTCCAAACATTCACAGTTGAGACATTACCAATCCTCCAACCCAACCCTTTATTCAGAAGACATCAGGACCCCCGATACTTCTCCAGAGGAAGCTGGGTTGGGGACCCAGATAGAAATACTGGAAATCCTTGTGGGGGAAGTACTTTGCTCAGAGTACCTGCTCGCAGAGAGAGGATGGGTGGATAATAAGGTGCCATCCTTTCTTATCCATCAGTGCATCATTAAAGTGAAAGAGGTCCTGGAATCCAATACTTACTTCTGATTTTGGTTGGCAGAGTTTATTCTAGGTGATCCAGGGTGTTTTATTCCTTCTATTGTTTTTTCCCCACCAGAAGTTGGCAGTGAATGAGTGTATCTGGTTAACAACAGCAGTAGAATGTTTGAATAGGGACATGAAATAGATAAGGATAGACTAAAGAGTTGATTTATTGAGGGTTTCTTTGCCGGATTTGGAAATTCTATTTGGGGTCCAGCCAAGGATTTGTTTCTTGATCCTGTCCAATATAGATGCGAAGATTTTTTTTGGGACCGGCCAATAACTGTGGGTAGCTAGAGGAACTTCTAATGCTTCTCAACCATATAAATTCCTGCAATGGCACAAAGTTATTCCCTTTTGATAGTGGTACCCTAGAGCTAAAAGGGGCTTCCAACTTTCCATGATTAATTGTTTTCTATGAGGCCCTGTCATACTTGTGGATCGCGTGGCCTATAGCATGGCACTCATTATGGGTGGCTCTAGAAAAAAAGAAGGCAGTTATCGGCGAAAAAGAGTTGTGACACTGGTGGGATTGCATGACACACCTTTACCCCATGAATTGTATTTGCGGATGCTACCCTGGAAATGAGTTTAGAAAAAACATTAGCCACCAAGATGAAACAGAATGGGGAAATAGGGTCTCCCTGGCGAAGGCCTCGAGTAGGGGAGAAGCCTCGGGTAAGCACCCCATTGACATTAGTACAGAAGGAGACTGACGAGACACATTGCATGATCCAATTTCTCCATTTTGATAAGAATCCCATTTTTAGCATCAAGAATCTGAGAAAATTCCATTCCACTTTGTCGTTGGCCTTGGTCATATCTAGTTTCCTTGCCGTGGTACCTCTTTTTGTGGAGGAGCGAGTTTTCATATAGTGGAACACTTCATGGGCCAAAATGGCATTATCAGTGATCAGTATCTTGTCCAAGAAAGTGCTCTGAATTTTCTGAGATGATTTCAGGTATCCAAGCACATAGTTGATTAACTAAAATCTTTAAGAAGATCTTGTAAGAGAAATTGTGGAGGCTAATAGGTCTGAAATCAGAGTCCGCGAGAGGTTTCTTGATCTTGGGGATGAGGATAAGGATAGTTTTATTAATAGCGTATAGGTTTTTTCTCCCCTCACAAATGTTCTTCATCAGAATTCAGATGTCAGGAACAATAATGTGCCAATATTGTTTAAAGAAGAGGGCGTGGAAGTCGTCTGGCCTCAGGGCCTTGGTAGGGTGAATATGATTCAGAGCCAGAAGAATCTCGTCATCCTTAACATCTTTTTTAAGTTATCTGTTAGTCTCCTCAGTGGCCATAGGTGTGATGCAATCCTCCACCTCAGCCAAGATGTTAAGGCTTCCTGTAAAATAGAGATTCTAGAAACAACTGGAAATAACATTGTGGATTCCATCTTTTTCGTAGACATTCCTCCCATCCGGGTGCGAGATGCAATAGATAAAATTTGTCCGCTGCCTATCTGAGGCTTAATGATGAAAATATCAGGTGTTTTCATCCCCTTCTATAATGTGGATGTCACACGCCCGCATAGCCTATATGCTTTCCTTGATACGTAGGGTGGAATATAGGTCTTGTTGGGTGGATCTGATATTGGAAATAATGCAATTGGATTGGGGTTTTTTGAGAAGGTTAACCAAATTTCTTTCAAGAAATTCACAGTGCCTATCAGGTTGATGGAATTTTTTATTGCTCCAAGACCTCATATCGGATGCCAACTCTTAGAGGTTAGAATCAATTTCAGTTTGTCCACATTTCCATCCTGATCGGATAACATCTTCATATTTGCGGTCTTTTGACCAGAAGTATTCATATCTGAAAGGTTTCGTAACTTTAGTGATGTGGTCACCTTAGGTGCATTCAATGACATTCGGGCAGTGGTCCGAGCGATTGAGCGTCAGGTGTCTGATGAGAAACATTCTGAAATAATTCATCTAATCCATTGATAACAGAAATCTATCATGGAACTCACCAATTAGGGTGACATCCATATTACCTTGAAACTATGTGAATGGGTTTCCCACCAAACCCAGATCGACCAAATCCGCACTAGAAATTGCCTCCTTGAAGTCTAACATCGACTTAGAGGATCGAGGTGCCCCGCCTCTTTATTCATATATTACACACACATGATTAATATCTTGATTTCAATTTATCAATTAACCATGAAAAAATGACCTTCCATATTTTTTATTTTATATAACATGTTCAATGTATAAACATAAAAGTATCATATTTTAACATTGTTCACATGATAGTTTGAGAAAATCCAAGACTATTATACCCATATTTGGAAAAATTATGATTTTTTATTTATGATTTAATTTTTTACTGGTACCATACTGAATTATTAAGGATCATGGAATCCTTTTATGCCCTCATATAAAATTACTAATCGATTATTGAGATAAAGATAAATTTTGATGCTTATTATATTATAATAATGATATGATCTTTTTTCATAGTGTATCCATTTGATTTTTTCCCTATCTAAATATATGTGTTTTTCTGTATTTGATATGTGGGTATTGGGAATTTATTCTTAGATTTTATTCTAAAATGGTAATATATATTTTTGAGATAGAGGTACTACTTCATACATTTCCATTTAATCATTTTTAAAATAAAAAGGGGATTAGTTTTTATATAATGGGAGATTTTTTTCCAAAAAGAGGTGATTTTTTAATTAGTTGGGATATATGTTTTTACTTTTTGACATATTACAAAATATTTACTAGCTTTGTGGGGTTGTAAATAATAACTATGATATACATAAATGAACAATGTGCAATATGTTTTCTAATTTATTTTTTCATTTATATATTATTCATTATTACTTCCAAGAATGAGGGATTATTGGGAAATATGTTTTACTTCATAATTTTATATTCCATTTTCTTTGGAATTCAAAAAAATACTCCAATATCAATTTTTTACTATCTTTTTCATGTCCAAAGTGTTTTATTATTTTATTTCTAGAAATCATTATTTTTTTCCATACATATAAAAAGTTCAAATGTATTATGAATATAAACCTAGTATTATTCAATATGATTAATCAGATACAGTATGCATCCAATTAATCATATTTATCTTTGTTCATACCTATGTTTATACTTTTGTCTTATAAATATTAATGACAAAATTGACGATCCTCAGACTGGTTCTAGTTCCAATACATCAGAGTAAACCTCCTAATGATGTCCGTATTGAAAAACTATAAGGAATTCCATTAGATTAATTTATATACCTATATATATAATCATAATATATAGACTTCTTTATATTTAAAGGGATACTATTTAGCATGGAAAATATTATAAAACAAAATGGAAACATGAATTTTGTTATAGATGAGCTATTAACTGCCAGCTATTAGAGGATGTTGCAATAAAATCAGAAATAAAACCATTGGATATTCACCAGAAAAGAACATATCGTTTGAAGAGTTTAGAGATGATAATTTTTTCACACCTCAAATTTTTTTTATGATTTATTAGCACGAAGAACTCATTTATAGTATTTGTAATTCTGTATAGATTATTCAGTAAATGTAAACCTAGAAGGATTGTTTCCTTTAAAACATTTTTTTTATTATGTGTCTGATCATTATTATGATTGAGGAATTCCATGGATATAAATATGATAAATATGATGAATTAGATAATGGGCTTATAAGACTAGACAACAGAAGATTATAATCATATCGAGGGGCTCTGTGGATCGGTAAATTGTGTTTATCGATAATCATATCGAGGTACTTCTTGGTAAGGAAATATAAACATTACATTATGTACAATACTGTGGATACCATTTTCCATGGTTATTGACTATTTTTTTTTCATATGGTTAAAATAGTGATGAATTTTAACATTGATTTAAATTCCTTATTACCTTTAAAATATATTAATTTATTCTTTTTACAAGATCTATTTTTTTATATTCATGTTTTAAAAAGTTAATCTTCATACTTTTATAACAAATTTTTTTATCAGTATGACTGTGAAAATGAAAAAAACATAATATGATATAATTTAACCATTTTTTATACCAATTATAATATTGTAGTCATTGGATGAAGTATTATTCCGATCCTTTTACATTAATATGTATTGTGATTTGTTTTATTTAAAAATTTTGAACTAGAATTCCCCCTTCTTGTAATAGTAACCATCTTAATTAATATTTCAGTCCAACAAATATCTCCGGAGGAAATGTATATATATATAGTATTTACCAACATATGAAGAGAAAATCTTCATGTTTAGAAGATATATTTTGTATATATATACAATTTCCATCCAATGATAAGATGAGTATCCTCCTAGGCTTGGGAGTTGTGTGTGTATATGAATATCCACATATTAAGAGAGTTTATCTATCAAGGTGGATGATTATTGATACATGTATATATAAAAATATGTGTTTTAAAATATTTTAATATATATAGAAATATATCATATTGAGGATAACATTCGATAGACATCATCAATAGTAAAATACTTATAGTATAATTTTACATTCCTGGTACTCTAATCATGGTTCAAAGTAGGTCTTATAAATTTCAATGTAATTTTTTCATATACTATTAATGTATTCCACTACTGTTTAACTAGGATTATAAACTATTTTCTTTTCTATCATGACAAATTGTTTTTTATTTTACAATATAATTCAAATAAATTATTTGTGATATCTTCCAAACATTTTTTCTTAATTGACACATGGTGATTTATCATAGATGAATATAGATCATATGGTGAAATTATTACAATATGATATAACCACATACTATACATCATCCATATCATAGGAATGTATTCCTTAATTTCATTACCTAGGTAATGGTATTAATCATGTACATAGGGGATAATGGTAACAAAAAACTGGATGGTTCTACTCATATTATATGGACTGAAGGAAATACCTTTTTTATGTTTATAGATTTTGTAGTGGGTCTATAATGGGATCATTAAACTCATTATATGACCTTTATAATTTACTTTTATATATAAATGGGAATCATTTAGGTGGAATAGTTTTTTACTCATGGTTTTTCCATAGTTCTTACATTCTTATAAGGATGATCGATTTATGGCCCCTGATGTCATAAGTGATAATGATCAATTAGTTTTTAAACTTGTGTTGATTTGATATATGTGATACTAGGGTACCATTATCGGTATATATTCCATATCCTTTTATGTCCCACAACCCTAGGAATCTTTCCATATTTTCATCTTGACCATGTATAAGGTATTTATCTTTTGAACGAATCTCAAAATTGGTAAAAAATCACCCAATTATTGGAAATTTATCCCTTAGTGTTTGTAATGACCTTTGGGGATTGGTTGTAGTACCTTATGTATTATATAGAATTTTATTAGTCTTACTCAGTCATCTGAGTAATGTCATTAAAGGTCAAGGCTGGGGAATCAATATCTCTATTCTTTTAATTGTATTATAATCATGAATTATCAGGATTAATAAATCTGTTTTTTGATGTTTATGATTGAACTATTAAAAATAATAAATTGGTTATGAAAATTTAGTGGGGAAAGATGAAAAATGAATTTTTTATATGATTTCAATGCAACTAATATTTTGTTATTTCATGTTTGATTATTTTCAAAAACTATAGAATCTATGTTGTTGAAATTTACATACCATATTACATTAATAAATGACTAATTTATTCCAGATGATAAAAAATTGTAATGATGTTGATATATAGTTACTAATGTATATTTTTATACTTAAAGGTTTAATAGAAAATACATATGATTAAAAGATATTATTTAAAGATGTTTGGTACTATGAATATTGATTTTTTTTTGAGATTATACATGTTAGTAATGTATTTATTGAGTGGTATTGATAAATTTAGGTGGATTGTCTTTGGGTGATTATGTTTACTCTAACTCTATGACCTAAAACATCAAGCATGATATGGATCATCACACGACCTCATGAACACCACACTGTCTTCAAGGGGTTTCCATGTAGTGTCATGTTCCAACCAAATATAATGGGGAGACAATTACTTCACATTTATGCATAAAATATAGTATAAATAATTGAAGATACCCCATGAAAAAAAAATTAATGAATAACTAAGTAACTAATGAAAAATTTAGAAACATACACAAATAGACATCATACTATATATATATAGCATGTTAGATACATAAAAAACTAAGAAAAGATCCAATTTGCATGGTATATATTAGATAATGGAATTTGTAGAAATATAAACAAATTTCATCCACAGACACATACATCCTCCAGAATGCATTCTAAAATTCCCCCCATATGGCCTTTTCCCGTTGTCAATTCCAAGACCAGAAAATCTATATGCTTAATGAAATACCAACCAGAGTTTGAGTACCAATTTTAGTATAACACATAAAATAAAAAATAATATATGTGAATAAAATATATAGTTTAATGAAATAAAAGTAAAAATTGTTATATTTATATATATTATATCATAGAAAAAACATATGTTAGGTCATCAAAAATATGTACTACCTAATTCATCCTCACATAAGATGGATCATCATCTGTACATCAAACACATATCCCTCCATATGATATCCTAGAGACATGTGTGAAACATCTATATTGATGGGAGTGATGATGTGAAAGATAACCAATGTAAGACACATCCCTCTCCTAGGATAGTACAACAGTATCAACCTATATGATAAACTAAATATGTTATAGAAACATCACTTTCATATGATATGAGATAAAATGATATATTTAGAATCACATCCAATTTTGAATTTATCAAAACCATTAGAATCTATATGGAATAAAAGAAAATATATGATGACAATCATGTTTTCAAAAATCATCATGTGTATCATAGGGCTACATACAAAAGACAATAATCATTCAACAAATTATATAAAAAAGGATCTAAAGTCAAGGGTCTCCAACCATAGGTGAAAACAATCGAATGAAATGGTCACCATATGAGTATAGATAAATGAACTAATCATATAATTATCCAATGTTTCAAACTAAAAAACATGAGGATTGACGTAGAATAGAAAACACCCCAATGGGTTAGGATATGATAATATCCAAAAAGATTATACAGTTTGATCAATGGTCCTGATCCAATATTTTAGAGAAATTCATATCCTCGAATCTACCATCTTATTATATTAAAGATCATAAAAATTCATTTGGTCAAGATAAAATCCTTATGTATGAACACAATATTGATGATATATTTTATATTCATCAAAGTAAATAGGATATAAATGAACGTGATTAGAAAATAGTGTACTAGATTAGATGATCAAGATCAAATGATGTTCAGGAGTTCATGGGAGCATACATGAGGAGTTGAGAGAGAAAAGACATTATTAGAGAGCCTAGGGTTTGGAGAAGCATAATAAGTGTTGAATAATATAGGAATGGAGAACTATTTCAATTAATCCTTTATAATTATCTAAATTCACAAAATGAAATGTGGATTTACAATGAGAACATTTAAAAATGATGGATTCAGTATGATAACATTTATGAATGATGATGTCCAAGATATTCTATTGTCTAACCATCACATCCCAAAAAACCTGATTAACATTATTGAATTATTATTCTCATAATGATAATCATTCACATCCTCAATCTATTTTTATGACTCCTTCCAAGAAGACAATCATTTCAAGAATATCTAACCATGGTGTGAACCACTCATTCAGAAAAATTCTAGTCATTAATACATTTACTTCATTGAACAACCATTACAAGCCTCAACTCATTCAAATATAACCATAATGGTATGAAAAATCATAAAAAATATGTACAAAAAAATTGATGTTCGTAAAAATACCCCAAATAAACAGTTCTTATCATTTAAAAGATTCCCCATTGGTCTATTGAAACAACATAGGGAGATATTATTAAATTACAACCTTCCACTCCCACTTCTCTTCCTAAAAATGCTTTTACTTCCATTAAACCCTAACTATATGAATAATATTTCCATAAAACATATTCTATCATAATTCTATTTTATGAATAGATCGCTCTAAAAAAGATTTATCTAGTTCTAGATAAAAATCCAAAAATTCGAGAACATGTTCATGCTCAAGAATTTAAATTTGATTCTTAGAAATGTCGAAAAAAATTTGTAAACCATTTTATCATATGGTTGAAGGCCTATCAATGTGGTAATTATCCAGATGTGATCGATGATTTTGAATAGTCCAAAAATACTAGAAAAATAGGCTACGACCATGGACCTATAGCCATAGTTTTAAATCCATGGCTATAGGTGGCTACCACCACGATTATGTGGCCTATATCCATAGTTTTAAAACCGTGACTATAAGTGTTTTTTTTCATGGCCTATTATCACGATTTTCAAAACCATGGCTATATCCCCAAACTATGGACCCGATTATGTGGCATATAACCACGGTTTTCAAAACTAGGGAAATAAGCCTTTCTTCTAAAGGATACAACCACGGTTTTGAAAACTGTGGCTCTAGGTCTCCCACCGTTGCATGGTAGAAAATAATTCCCGCTATCAAAACAACAGCAAGTACTATTTCCATGGTTTTTAGTATACTTCTATGGGTTTTAATAATATATATAACATGTTTTATATGTATACACACAATATCCTTGGTGGTGTAGTGGTTAGGTCGTAGGAACATGAAAGGAAGGTGCTGGGATCAAATTTGGCTAGACAGACATTATTGTTTGGCTATTGGGACATTTTTCTAGGGCTATAGCCACCATTTTAACAATGTAAATAGGTCACCTATTTCCATAGTTTTCTTGGGCTATATCCATGGTTAAAACCCTGGAAATAGGCCACCTATTTCCATGGTTTAAACCATGGACATTGGTCAACTGCCACGGTTGACAACAGAGACACCTATGGCCATGGTTTTCAAAAATGTGAAAATAGGCCACATATTTCCCTGGTTAAAACTGTGGCCATATGTCAGACCCTACTACCACAACGATAACACCCACAATTGGGCCAAAACATGGCAATAGGCCATGGCCACGATTTTGGGCCCTATTGTTAGGGTTTTGAACCGGGGAAATAACTCATTTTTTAAGTTGTGTAACATATTGTTTTACCAATTTTTATCCCCCCCCTGAGGGGTATCTTCCGTAACCAAGGGAACACCTATATGAAAACCATATCACACACAGTGAACACCAAGTGTCATCTTATTCAATTATTATAATACTACATCCAATTTTATTTTATAATCATCCATTTTCAAATCAAATTCACATGCTCTATGTTATAATGCACCATACTCATTCCAAAAACCAAGAAATCACATACCTCATTCCTATTGAGAGATGTATGAAATGGCCTCTCACACATAGAAATAAATAGAGACATATATTATAAAGATTGAATGATTTTATTATCTGATATATATACTAGATCCATATGATCATCCCAATGTTCTCCCAAATCCATTTTATCCCCGAATAATTCCATATATGGTTTGGGTGATTTTTTATAACTACCCATCAATCTAAGGATTAATGTATACACTGAAATTTAAAAAATTATCCATCTCATTATAAAATCCATTTCCAATTCTCACGGTAATCTATGTGCCCTATCAGATTTCATGGTTGAATGTACACCATGAATCCCTAGTAACTCATGAACATATATCATTGAATAATAAACTACTGTGTTTATCTCCCTGATTGATACAAAGTGAGATACCTCATTTTGTTCCTCCAAAACAAGAAAAATAGTGTCTCAAAAACTAGATTAATGATTTAATATAGTGTTGAATCCTATTATCACATCATCCCACCTCCAGATAAGAAGTGTAAGTTGATTGAGTAAGCCTCAAGTTCTTTAATGATCAGTCATTATTAATAGTCATGTAATACAATGGAGGAAAACCTTCAATGTCTCTCCTCATATAGTACAACCATAAACTCTACATAACATCAGGATATATCGTGGATGAATCGAGTTCACTTCAAACTACAATTCATGAGAATCTCTCACCATCTCCTTTATCATGGAATATGGATCCATCACCCTATCGTAAACTAGAATAATATTTTTCTATCTGGATTCCACCATAAAACTAAAATATTTAATTCCAAACTATCACACATCACAAAACACTTTTTATATGGAACCTGGCTTGTACTCACTCATTCTAAAAATTGTGAAATGATCACTAAATCTTCAAAAAATATTTCCCCTCAATACATTTCTAATCCAACTATCTGGTATTCAAAAAATGTTCATGATATTTTTTCAATATTTAGAAAACTTTTCCCCATCTCATATGTATTTATTCTCAATGAATCTATATGAAATGTTAATTAACCAATATGAAACATCATCTCAATGTTTAACATCTTGGAGTATTATACCAAACACATATGATAAATATTTTCGTCATACTAGGAAAAAATATAAAATATACATCGATAGATCCTATAAACCATAAAAATAACACCAAAAGGTAGTTTCAATAGTGTTTTATTGCTTGTATGACCCCCACCAACACTATATAATTTGTATGGTAGTTTCACTCAGGTGGTTGTAGATTCTAAGACTCCAAAGTGAAATTTTTTAACCCACATAAAAATTTCTCCAATTATTAACCTAGATAAATACCAATACAAAGTATACCGAAATCCAACGATCTGATGTATTGTTTTTGAAAAATAATGAAATCGTATATTATTCTATTAGAAAAAAATTCATACTGATCATTCATTTTGAAATTTACACACTTTTGTTTGAGTCGAATCATGGGGATATATGGAAATATAAATCCTGAATGAATATCTTTTAGTATCTATCCATTCTGAGAAATAATTGTATCTCAATGAAAATTATTTTTTGTTCAATGGACATAACTTGATCAACATTCTCTAAATAAATTGATACCATTTTTGAGAAATTGTATTCTCAAGTATCCTCACATGAGGTGTCCAAAAGTGACACATTGAATAGATTTCATAAATATGATGTTCACAAAAAGTAATCCTCAATATATTTAGGTGACTATCATGTGATTTTTAAATTCTGGAATATATTAGTATTACAGAAATTAAAACAATAATGACAAAATATATGCTTTTATGAAAAATATATTTTATGAAGACCATAATCATAATTGGAGAATTTTTTTGCTCTAAATTCATGATAATATAATCATATAAACCATACATTCTCCTAAATTATATCATCATGATGTTCTCCCCTATGAATAAAATAAAATAAAATCCATATCATAGATAAATATTATGAAAAACTAAGATCCCATAAAATGATAAAAAATTTCTTCAAACATCAAAATGGGTACCTTTATTTTATAGTGTTCTAATTCAAATTTTGTTAGTCCAAAAAATGTAGAAGGATACCGACCTTCTTCTTAGAGAACCATAGTAGAGAACTAAATGGGAAATGATTGGTTGAAAAAAATACTGTAGCCACCATATCATCAAGCTATATATTGATCTCTTTCAACTTAGTTGGTTCCTCGATAAATGGAAGAATCTATTCGAGGAATTCACCAAGAACAAGAAAAAAAATTCAACATCCATGAGTGACAAATATACCTAGAAATCCCCTGGAGGGACATATCATTTTAGGTATACCACTAGGGGAAAAGATGAGTGATTCACCATCTAATCCATTATAAGAATCATAATATCCATATCCTGTGAAATGAATTATCTATGTTGAGGGTTGTATCCCATTATCCCTACCTAAACACCACATTAACAATGAGCATAAAATTTTCCCCATTAGAGGATTAAAAGGTTAACCATATCCAATAACAATTTATGTTGGCCTGGAAACTCACCAACTAGTCTATATAACGGTTCACATTAAAACATGTGATATATTATAATAGAAATATGAAAAAAATTCTCAAATCTCAAAACCACAATCGAATTTCCAAGACAAATATGATGTTGAACCAATTTTTTACCAAGATATGTATCGATAAATAAAATCATGGAATTTAATTTAACCATAAAATAAAACCTAGAAAACATTTTAGTGGGCAATAAATAATGGAACTTTCTTATTAAAAACAATGAAATAGATATAATATATGAGATTAGAACCATAACATAAATGTTTTATAGTCCCTATCAACCACAATGTTTATACTGATTGGCCATGTAAGCTATACCAAAATCCACTCTATGGCACCATAGAGTCTCATGAGACTCTTGACTTATTTTCCCTTGTGGGGTCTAAAAATTAGAAAATTTATTGTTCCTAATCTAGCTGAGTGAAACCTTGATTCCCAAAAAAATACATCATTTCAATTACTAACTGAATTCATGTGTTGATTGAATAGGATAAATACTTGAAAAGTTTCCATTTTCCTGTAGTTTGTAACCAAAAGGAGTATTATATCTATGATGGGGTTGAGTAACCTCTAATATTCATGGCTTCCGACTTCCTCCATTGAATCTATCCATTGTAATTCTCCATTAATTCTCAAAAAAGGAAAATTGTATTTAACTGGAGAAGATACATAATGATCCATTGATACCATGAATAAGTATAATAAATTTTCCTCCAATATTCCCTTTTATATCATCAATGAATTACAAATAAATATTGCATAATTTGTTAGATCAATGTTCTTGATATGATATTAAATATTTGGAAGAAGTCCAATCCTGATTTTTATAGCCTGAGGCACCTCATACTAAACCAGAATAGGAGAAAATATAATTAGCTCTATGATGTTCACTAATTATGAGTACACTAATATCAGTCCCTATTGGAGTTTCAAAAACTTTAGATAATGATTTAGATATTGTGTATCCATGGGAAAATCAATATAGAAGAGATACCCGACAGTCTCCCATGTCATCCCCTCTATTATACTTGCCTTCATCATGAAATCCCATCATCTTTTATTTACATATAAAATAATTAAGGTAACAATATTTTCCTTCCAATAAATTGGGTGATCTGCCATATCAAAGATCCTCCCAATGAAATATATCAAGTCCTCTGTGTTCTTAGTTCCTAATGATCCTTAGATATAAGGGGTAATGGAGCTTTAATTCACATGTTGAGCTTACCATCATCATCCCAAAACCATGAGATCCATAAAAAACAAGAAATAATATAAATTTTCTTGGTTGGACTAGTTATATTATTCAACCCATTGGAGTAATCATGGTAACGTTCCACATTGTATCATCCTATACAACATGAGGTTTAATGGATGCACAAGATATCAAAAGGGAAAAATTACAATAAAACCAATGAGAAACCTCTATGAAACTCAATAATATAAATATTAATAATGATTATATTACATAGGTAGAGACACAAGGCTCCATAACAACTTTCGACCTAAGAGGATATCCATAAGAACATGGAATTAACCCAATAAAACTACCCAATAAAACTCCATGCCTCTAGTACATTCACATTAGTCAAAAGAAAACATATGAAATGAATCATAGAATAAAAAAATCACAAATAATTTAATGAAATAAATAATTAAAAATTTATATGTGATAATTTTAATTTTATTTTAATTAATTTGTCCCTATATAATTTAAGAAACTTATATATGGCATGTGATTCGATGTGTCTAGAATGATACATGAATTCATGGAAAATACCATAAATATATACCCACCCTCATGTGTTTGACCCAAATATAATTTATATATATTGTAACATAATAAAATAAAATGAAAATTATCTACTTTTTTGTAACTTGGAATTCTACTATACTATGCTGACAAGCCATTGACATAATTACCACCTCCATGTCCCAATGATCATATAACTTTAAAATTGTATTCTTAAATAAGGTAATGAGAGTTACATTTCATTAAATCTGGGGATATAAAACCATTTTCTGACACCCTGACCCAATACACTATGTTTGATATAGAGTTCCACCTGAACTTAGTCACTCCTCCCCAAAGGAAATCATTTTCAACTAGTGGTGAGGTCCTTCAGAACATCATTGGGAGACTATCCCCATAACAGCATGAATAAATTAGTGTAAAAATAATGGTGGAAAATACAATACAAATTCCAAAATTTAATATATAATAAATCAAAAATATAGAATAATTCCCAAATAAATATAATGTTTTATTAATATGCCATTTCAAATACCTAATCTAAAACTAAAATATATATACAATGTTTGAGTTAGCCACTATATAATTACTGCCCTAGATATATGGTATGAACTCTGTCTAGCAATGTCCACACCATCATACTATCCTAATCAAATGTCCACCATAGGGTACATCCCCATCACTAAAACTATAACCCCAAAATATAAAAGGACAAAAAATTTCCCAATTAGGGCATGAGTACAAGACATAGTGAAAAACAAAAAATGACCAAAAATTGAGTTTATAAGATATAAAGGTTCATTTCATGAAATTAAAAAGATAAAATAAAATAATATTATTTCAATGAAGAAGAAAAGATATGATTATTCATGACCATTTTAACCGACATTAGCACCATGTCTTAGAGGTGATTTCATTTCCTACGTACACATCTCCTTATTGTGATATCATAGAAACATGTGTGATAAATCATGTTGGTTATGATAGTCAGTCCACACGATGACCGTTGCATAAAAAATACCACTTAATGGAGAGTCAAATAGGATCAAAATGCATCGTCAACTTTAAAAGATATAAAAATAGTGCTTATATATGTGATATATGATAAAAAAGAAATATCACGTGTCAGATCGAATCAGGAAATTATCTTAGTAATCACAATAAACATGTAAGAATTTTTTTTCATAAATCATGTTATCAAGCATCATCATAGGTATCATAGGATAAAAATGAACATGAATAGTTGTGCCTAAATCCTATATAAAACATGCACTAATATCTAGGGATTCTTATCAAAGGCATATCATTATTCAAAAGTAAGGGTCACCATCTTAGTATAAAACACCATTACATACGAGAATTATATTAGTTTTTACATGATTATATATGTATGATTGTGATATAATTAAAAACTCACCAAAATATTTAGGATAAAACCCACTGACAAATGAATATACACCTCCAAAAATGATCTCAGTGAATACATAGAACATAACAAAAATCATTTTGTATGATAGCTAATTCTATGAATTATAACTAAAAAAAACCCCAAATTAATATAGAAAACCCAATAAATCTATTTAATATGTTTCATACATAATTTATTGTGATCATGTATAATATGAGAGAGGTGATCCTGATCGAATAAGAACTTACAAAATTGGATGCATATGATTAAATGATGTATGGATGTTTAAGGGAGGAGAAAAAAGTTGTTATGAGTGCTGAATAAGAATAAAGAGATCCTAGGGTTTAGTGTAATCGGAAAATAGGTATATGAGAATGGAAAATAACTTTTAGATACTTATTCAGCTTTAATAGGATAAATTCACTGTGTGAAATATGGAATATTTTCATGAAATTTCATGAAAACTGATATGCTGAATACTGTGTTACCTTAGCTTAAACCCCCCCAAAAAACTCTATTCATGTTGGCAATTTCCATTTTTACATGAATTCATTTAATGTTCTTAATATAGTTTTAGGGTTACCACATATAATCAATTTACATCTTAAATTTCCATTTGTGACGTGAACCAGTCTTACAACCAAATTTCCTAATTTAATAATTTCATTCTCTGAACACCCCTAACAAGCCAAAACTCATTTACCGATACCCTTAAGGATGTAGAAAGAAACACCTACCTTGATATTGAGTATATTAAATGTGGTTATTTTTTACAATTGTAATGAACTAACAAAAACACAATATATATAAATCATAAATCATATTAGATAAATACTGTTTACACATAATTATGTTCTATCCGAGAAAAATAATCAGTTATATTGTTTGGATTCAATGATACATAAATAACCAGAATATAAATTATTTACATCATATTTATTATGTTCGTCTAAAATTGTACCTTTCATTGACATATCATATAAAAAACATTTTCACATATCCCTGGTAAAAGGATACATAATAAATGATGAGTTATGATGCTCAATAAGAGTAAACAAAGGAGACATAAATAATCATTTATACATAACATGATAATAATGGTATGATAACATGATATTAAAATTTTGAAACTATAAACAAAAATTAATAGATCACTATCATGAGTAATGTAATAATTCATAGTAGTTTATAAGACATGATTCTTAAAATAATTAAAAAACATAAGCCATGGGTGAATAAAATTGGCTTAAAATAATGTCATCAAAATTTTGAATAATGTGATGAATAATAATAATCATTGAAATATTATATAAATTATACTCATAAATTTAGTAATTAAATTTTTTAATAAGGAAATTGTAGCCAGCCACATTTTTTTCAATGAAATTTACCTTCCTATAACTATGTCATAAGAAAAATTAATCACATAGTAGACCAACAAAAACATTTTTCTCACTAAAAAATCATGATATATTAGTCAGAAAAAAAAACAATCAATTATTTCAAAAATTACAAATGGAAAACAAATAGAGAATAAGATAGTAAGAATGGTAATATTTGAATCCTCTTGATCCACTAGAAGGAAAACATTCACAAAACTGTATATATAAGTAAAACAAAATATTAATAAAAAAATATATATTTTGAATATGAATATATATATAACCTTGATATAAAATAGAATTGAATGATTAATGATTGAAATAGGAGGTATTTATAATATTTAAGGAATTTTTGCAGCTAAGTAGTAACATGATCATTTGAATGATAATATGACCATTAGAAATTGTAATATGGCTGTTAGAATAGAAACCTTACCTATGAATGTATAATTAAAAAGTATGTATTTAAATAAATGAAAAGATGATTTAATTGTATCACGGTATATGTAAATACATGTTTTAATAATGATGAATTAAGTGTTGGTATGTTGATGAGATGTAAATGTTTCTTTAAAATACGATAATTTATATAATTATTTGATTTTTTTAAAAATAGACTCATAGATTATTATTATGTTTTATTATAAATATAATAAAACCTTATATGAGACCACAAATAAATTTTCAACCCGCCATAAAAAATGTTATGATATTAAAATATGTATTTTTCCATTAAATCAATAATTTATTTAGACATTTAATTTTTTCATATCTAGAAAAATATTTTTCATAAAATTGAATCTATTTATGTGTTTTAAAATTTTAAAAATATTTATGGTATATTTTTTATATTAATTTAATATAGTGGATTTTTTGTATATTAAAATACATTAATTTACGATATTTAATATTATAAGTTAAATACCAGTATTTATGATTAATATCTAACGTAAGAACCCATTTGTTCAAAATATACAAAACTATTTACATTATTTACTCCTAGTAATAAATACTATTGATATTCTTGATTGGAAAATAAATCTAATAAATATAATATTAAAAAAACCCTGTCATACCCCTATAAAGACCACCCTCATCACCCCTTCTACTTAATAATTCTAAGGATTTTATAATGAAAATATTATCCCTAATTCCATTCCAATTACTCTTCCCCATGTCTAAGAGAATATTCTACCACAAAAATATTGGAACCAAGTGCCTTAAGGAGGCCCTCTCGGTGACAACATTTAATAGGTAAAGTCGTCAATACTTCAATTATAATATCATTTCTATTCTTATCCTATACTAAAGTACATTATATAAAGTGGTATGATAACTCAAGTATCATATATATAATACAATATTATTTTTTTTAATGGAATTTCCATCATTAAACCTCTTCTCTTATCATTTTATTCTAAAAATGAAAACAGTATCCAATATATGTCAGTTCACCAGCTTTATAAACGATGAGTTTTCATTTTTCCATTACAACCTTCCCAGATGGTCATAAAACAAATATTATTGTCAAACAAGATATGAAAATTTATATTTTAACTCTATTCATGTTATGTAACTAATGTATATAGATTATAGTAAATAAATCAAAAATCATTATTGATAGTTAGAATAACCACAAAAAAAAATTAAGCATTTATCATTAATGTTTTATCAAATGAATAATACTTATACCATAATACGTAATGATATATCATCCCATTTAAAATTATGTAAGTACATTAATACCATATAATATCAATTATAGAGAACTATTCCCATTTTATAAGTACTTCTAGAATTATCCATATGTAAATTGGCAGTGAAAACAAGAAAAAAAACATCCAGAATGGTGGAATTAAACTCTATAACTCATAAAAATGGATATAAATGAAATTATAATCGATCAAATAAATTTATATGATGTAATGAGTTATATAATTAATTAAAATAATATAATAAATTAATTGGAAGTGCTAAACACATCTATACATAAGTCGAGGGGATTCTCGAACCTAACTGTTTTCTATTGGGTTTTACCTCTTTTATGAAACATTTGTAATGAATAAAACATTAATTTTACCAAATTATCATTTCATAATTTTCCCATTTTATTTTCTAGGATATACATGTTTCAATCATAATATTATAAAAAATATAAAAACTTTACAAAAGAAATCTTCTTTCCAAAACACATCTTAACTCATCCGGAGTTGTTTCTTCTTCACCCATGAATCATGATTCTTATATAAAATATTTATTTTTTCCTCTTAAATTTGGGAACCCCATGATTATTCATTAAATCAATGATTTTGAAATCCATATGAAACCCATTCCATTCAAGGGTTAATTTCATGACTAATATCGTTTTATGTTCTATCTGGCATGCATGATTATGTAAATCTAATGATGTGATGGGTGGGCTCAGAAATTTATATCGCTCTGTTGCAATAGGTTAAGTGATGTATATCATGAAATAATTGGTATTGTTATTGAACATGATCCAAGAATGTTTCACTATGATGACGTTATGGTAATTCACATATGTAATGTATGACCATGAAAGTAGTTTTGGTTGAAACTATGTGTGGTATTTGACCACTAATACATTATGTTTCTTTTTAATGTATTTCCAAAATCCATGACTTCATATAATATTTCCACCATTTTGTTAATGGAGATATTATTCTATTGAAATGATGAAGATAATTTTGATTACTCATTATATATAGATCCATGTCCCTTAATCATCCTCTTATTGTGATTTTATATTTAACCGTTTTTTGATGTATACCCTGATGTGGCTACATATAATAAGTAGAACATGGGATTTAGAAATATATAGAAGAATATTTTAAAGAATTGGGTTTTTATTATGTATATGCAATGTATTGTCCTAATTTTTCATGATACAAAACCATTAGATCTTAGATTGTAATTATATTATGTTGTTTAACCGAATAATTATGTAATAGTAATGTAATGAAATTTGGTTCCCTATAGTTGGTATTAGAGTATGATTTAGTTAATTTTGTAATTAAGACTAGCGAACATTATTGAAAACTGTTTGGATATGGAAATGTATATGAAAATATATAAGAATCATTGTTTTTGGAAAAGAGTAAACATATAGATCCCATATGATTAACCTTTAAAAATAATTACACTAAAAATATTATTTATTCCTAACATGTTAAAATATGTGTGTTTTTCAAACCATTTCTATTTTATAAAATTATGGGAATGAAGAGATACTATGCAAACAACCCACATATGGGAAAATGAAATGATTGCTAGAATGATATCTCTAATTGTAAGGAAGGTTTACTTCAAAACAACAAGGAAATTCTTACCTAGTTTTCTCAGGCAGTAAATAATATCCTAAACCATGTGGAACATCCACCTTGACACAAACAATTTGCAACTAGACACTAAGTATTTTATTTGAAAACAACTACTAACATTTAGTGGATCTTATGATATAATTGTTGTATAAAACATGATTAACTAAATGTGAACCATATTTTTTTATTCAATTTTTTGAGAAGGGGAAGATGACTCTAGAAATCTATCATTATGATGGAGAAGCTAATGAATAGTGGGAATTGATTCAGAAAAAAATCATAAAGGATGAAATAGAAGATACATAGTGATATTATATTTAAAAAAATTATATTAAAAAGTTTTTCATTGAAATACACATACAAAGATTGAGATAGAATTCTTATAGATGATGAAAAAATGTAGGTAAGTCATTCAAAACATAATATGAAAAAACATCAAGGACTGAATGATACCCATCATGTTTTCAATCAGCAATGATTGAAAATACTTATATTATTTAGTGGTCTAAAACCACACTTTATAAATTCTATAGCTATCTTAGACCATATGTGTTATAAAGTAGTTGAATTATATTCCCTCAATATTGAAATCGAGTTTCTTAGAATGGTCCATTGGATATGAAGATAATAAGAGAAGAATGATGTTTCTAGCTGTTGGGCCAAATGAAAATGGAGGAAAGAGGATCCAACCACCAACAAGTCAGAATTGTTATGAAGAATCATCACGGTAATTTCCTCAATGAAGTGGAGAAATTAATTATGTGTAGGATAGAATTTCACCATGATTATGTATGATAAAGGGGCATTAAATATTTTTAAAAAATGATGGAGGAACGAATGGATAATAATAAAAAACCAATTATAGTCATCTGTTTCAACTATGGGGATTAAGGGAACAATTCATTCCACTTCACCAAAACAAGATTCATTGAGGTTAATGAATATCAGTATCCACCAAAGGTATATGATTATAGGAATTTATATTCCATAACTACTACTATGATTGAGCTATAAAACAAGTCATATAAGGTACAATTACTATTCATTCAATAATTAAAAAATTATTGTTGGATTTTAGTTCTACGCATTCCATTTTATCCAAAATGTTTTCTAGAACGATTATATTAAATCCTTGATATATAGATGTAGATATATATGTAATAACAAATAGTGGCGAGATCATTGAATCCATGTATATGACACTTTTTCCGGTTCACATATGTGGAATTATTCTTATGTTCAATCTCATAATACATCCCTTAGTTTAATTTTATGCTATAATGTGCATAGATTTTTCTTCATTATATATATCACAGATCTACTTTAAAAAATGAAATAACTTTCCATATTCGTATCATTCACATTCCCCACTAATCATTAAAGTAATATCATGAATCAAATTTGGAAAATAAAAAAATGGTATGGGTGTTAACACCCTATGACGAGGAATACCTAGCCCAAAAGGTTATGTTTAAGGATTGAAAAAAACATGAGGAAATTCTCATTGAGAGGGAATAAAATAATGTATTTTTTGATGTGTTTACAAGACATCCCTCAAATGGTGATGCATTGTTATCAAAATAAATTATATGTGGAGACACTCCTATCTCAAAATAACCATATAATATGGAATGGATTAAATTAGTGGGGTTAGAGAAGTAGATACAAGATCACTATGAAAATATTTTCATGCACTAAGGTGCACCACCTTAGGGTGATCCATTTATCTTTTTAAAGAAATAGAATTGATCAATATAATTACATTAAAATAAAATTGATCTTAGTAGGATCATAATATAGAAACAAAATCATCTTCCAAGGATTGATGAATTGTTCGATCAAATTTGAAGAGCTTAGTACATCAAAAATGCGGATCTTATTCCCTTATATCATCAAATTAAAATGCAGAAGGAAGATATTCCTAAGACATCATTCCTTAGGAGTAATGGGTACTAATAATCCCTATTGATTCATTTCAAACTTACTAATCCCCCAACAATCATAATATATTTGGTGAATAGTGTATTTGTATATTTCCTTAAACATTTATGGGTTGTTTTGACCAATGATAATATCCTTACCTCCAAAGGAATGAAGGATCATGAAAAACATATAAGGATTTTACTGTAGTCATTAAGGAAGAATAAATTTTACACCATCTTCAATTAGTTAGAATTGTTGATGTGGAATGTCACATTTTTGGTGAAGTTGAGCAAAAATAACGTAATTTCTATGTACCCTTCATAAATGAAGAAAATTGAGGAATGTAACATACCAACTAATGTCATAAAAATCGTTTTTTCTTGTTATAGAATGGAACTATGTTTGTTTTGTGATTAATGTCTCATTATTTTCTATAACAATAACAATTATTAAAAAAGGGGTAAAGTATGTATGCATAAAATAATGCGAGAAAATCATTATAGAGTTCAAGAAGAGGGCAAATAACATCACATGTACTCAAACTACCAAAATGGGGAGAATATTTTATGATATAAAATGATTAATCAAATAAATTACTTCGACTTGTATAATTGTAGAATGATTAAGTGAAATCCAAATCATTGTGTATTTTTAAGATGAATGATCCGAACTACCATATGTTTGATCTAGATCTTTCTGTTTTGATATTTTTTATGAAAATATAGTAATACGACATATTTGGTGATAAGTGTGACATATATACCAATCATAAATGTTTAAACTATATATTAACACCACTGGAGATCACCACATGTAAAAGAATATGGTTAGATATAATAATGGACTATGATTTTTTGTATTCATTACCATCCTAGAATGGTGAACAAGGTAGGTGATGCTCTTAATAGAAAACAACCTTCTACCTTATGAATTATGTAAATTTAGAAAGAACCTGTAGTTATTTTTATGTAAATGATGGAGTTTGAAATAATAATAAAAATAAATACTTACGAATATTCTGTAATTATTTCTTAGATAGCTATCTAAGAGAATATCAAAGAATCAAAAAGTAATTATATTGAACTACAAAAATGGTGAAATAAATAATGGAATGGATTCTATATGATTTCTATAATGATGATTATAGTGGGATTTGGTATGGAAATTGAATTTGTGTGCCTTATTCTCCTAAGATAAAGGATGAGATGATAGATAATGTACAAAAATCATATTTATGTATCCGTCTTGGATGTACTAATATATACCATGATCATTGAGAAAACATCTGATGAAACAAAATGAATAAAGTGATTGTGTAGTATATATCAATATTGTTTGTATACTAGTATGTTAAATTTTAGTGAAAGAAGTATACCAGGATATTGAAATCATATTCTATACCCACATGGAAATGAAAGAGTTTCAATATGTACTTTTTCATTGGTCTCAAGAAAAAAATCCTAGGAAAAAAATCGAATATTGGTTTTGGTGAATCAACTCAACAAGATTTCCCACTTCTCAGATATTCGAGAAGATTTATCACTTTATAAAATTTATAGGATATACTAAAAGGAAGTTGTGATGATCCTAGGGTACCACCTTTAATATTTGAAGATCATGACCCATGGTTCATATCCAAATCCTAGAGAGGTATTCAACATGATCTGATTAATGAATTGAATTTAATCATGAAATATTACCCCTAAACTAATGAAAAATCTAAAATCACTATTCAGACACTTGAGGACATGCTATGAGATTGCTCAATTAAATTTAAAGGAGGGTGAGATCATCCTATCCTAATGTTTGGGTTACCATATTACAATTCCATCCACATGACTATTCATCTAGGTCCATATAAATCTTTGTATGGGAAGCAATGCATAACTCAAACTTGTGGTAATGAATTTGGAGAACAAAAGCTATGGGTACCTGATATTCAATAAGAGGTGATAGATAGGGTCAAATAAGTCCAACAACTTATACAAAATGTTCAGAGTCAGTGGAAGTCCATCATAGGGACATGTAATTTCATTTTGGAGATACGTTTTTCCTCCTACATCACCATGGAAGAGAGTCATATGGTTTTTAGAGAAAGGGATGCTTAGCATAAGGTACATAAGCCCCTTTATGTTCTTTTACCGCATAAGAGAGGTGGCATATCGGATTGCACTTGCCCCAACCCTATTTGAATAAATCATATATTCCAGGTATCCGTCCCATAAATGTATAAACAAAATCTTGCAGATGTTTAAACTCATAGGCGGTATAGTAGGAAAATAATATCTCTTATGAGGAGCATTTTGTGAAGATTTAGGACAATAGAGATACGGTTCTCTATAAAAAGACCCCATACTTGGTTTATGTGCTATAGAGCACCCATAATTATAAAAAGGATACATGGGAAGTATATGATGTGATTATGAAGACATAAACACTCATATTTTATCCTTATTATGTAAAATTAAAATGTGAGGATGGAATTTCATATGTGGTAGAATGTGATGACCTATAATTATTTTTGATGAAATTTCAATTCATATAACTATGTCATTAGTCACATATATCACATTATGAAATAAAAGAACATTATTCTCGCAAATAAATAATGATATATTTTTCTAAAAAAAAACAAATAATAATTTAAAATATTTCAATGGGGAAATAAATAGAAAATAGGACAATTAGAATAGGGAAAAATTGATCTACTCGATCCACTAGAAAGACTGTACTCATGAACAAAAATATGAAAACAAATCATAATTTTAATAATATAATATTTATTTTTAAGATTAATTTATATATAACCTTGATATAAAATAAATTTGAATGAATAATTAATGTAATGAGAGATAATTAAAATAATTAATGAATAGATACCATTGCAATAGTGATCTAACCATTGGAATAGTAATCTAACAATTAGGAATTCTAATCTGTCCATTAGAATAGAAACCTCAGCTTTGAAAGTATAACTAAATTATTTTCTTTTTTAAAAAATTTATATATGAAATAATAGTATCATGGTATACCTATATAAATGTTTTAAAAATGATAAATTAATTAATGGAATTTTTTGTGAAACAAGAAGTTTTATTTAAAATTTTATAATTAATAAAATTATTTAATAGATTTTTTTTTGATAAAATATATTCCTAAATTAATATTAATTTTTTATAATTATTTGATTTTTTATGAGACCTTATTTTATCCTTCCAAATGTTAATAAATGCGATTAGAATCGTAAAATCATTATTTTTTAACAAATTGTTATTTAATCTAAGAATTTAATTTATTATAATTAAATAATATTTTTAATAAAATGGATTCCACTATTGAAATATAAATGTTTCCGAATGATTATGGTGTATTTTGGGTATTTTTAAAAAATAGTTGACTTTTTTTGAATAGTGAAATACAGTAGTTTGAGATATTTAACATTATAAGTTGAATACAAGAATTTATGGGTAATGGATGATGTAAGAACACATTAGTTTGAACTATTCAAAATATTTAATATATTTATTTATATGAAAAGACACTACTGAAATAATTAACCCAAAATAATAAACTAATGAGTATAATAAAAAAACACCCCTCTCCTCCCCCTATAGACACCACCCATCAAAACCTATTATTCTAACACTGTCAAGGCCTTTTAGCTAGCCAATATTCATATCAAATAGATTCTAGTGTCTCTCCCCCATAGCCAAGAGCTTATGGTATCAAAAAAATATAGAAATCATGTTCCATAATAAGGATGTCAAGGAGACTCCATTCATGAGGTAAAATTATCAATCCTTCTCTTTTATTTTTTGTTCTTATCATCAACTCACCTACCAAATACAATCAATATTGATTAATCGTGTATCATATATATTAATCAATTTTAATATTTTAATATATTATCCCTCATTGATCTCTTATCTTCATCAATTATTCTAAAAATGATAACACCATCTTATGTCGGTTCACCACATTCATAGATGATGAGTATTCATTTACCATTACTAGCTTAATTAATGGTCCTAAAAATAATTACGAATACCCCATATTTTCATATGCATATTTTTGTTTCATATTATGGGACTAATTTAATGAAATAATAGTAAATGAAACGAAACTAGTTCATGATGGTTGCACAAACCACCAAAATAAATTAAACATTTATCATCAATGTTTTATCAAATAAATCTTCATTATATAAAACAATTATAAATTTTACCATATAAAATTATGGAAGTGAATTGATACCATAAAAATTAATTTATTTATAATTAGATTAATTTTAAAAGAAAATACATATCTATACATTAGTAAACCAAGCAATAAACTATGATAACAAACACTTCCATAATGATGATATTGAACTCTACAAATCAACTAAATAAATATAAATGAACTGAATTTTTTTTTAATAAAAAATAGATATATAATAGGCTATAATTTATGAAATTAATAAAAAAATTATAATATATGTTATTAATTGAATTGGAATAACACATATAGACATAAGGTAAGGGGTTTTGCGAACCCAACTACTTTCCTTTAGGTTATCTCACTTTCAATAAATATTTTTCATAATTATTTCTATAATGTTTGCTAAATATAATTTCATTATAATACTATTTTATATTTAGGGATATACAAGTTTATAAATTTATTTTATAACAAGTATAATGAATTTGAAAAAGATATCTTCATTCCAAAACACATCGTGACTCCTCTTGAGTTGTTTATTTTCTAGTCAAAAATATTTATTATTTTTCAATGTATGCACTTCCACTTATCCATTTAAGAACATCAAGTCCACTCATGAAATCACAAATTATGAAATACAAATGAAACTCATTCCTATAAATTTTTAATTTCATTAATACTATATTAACACATTCTATGTGTCATGAATGATTCTGTAAATGGTATGATGTGGTGGATGGGATTTTAATTATAGACCTATAATGAATAATTTATTGTGTTGTATCTAAGGATATAATGTATTATAAAAATGAAAAAGATAATAGATTTGATAAAAATGATGATTTTATGATTATGAGAACATGTTATTTATGAACATGATACTGTATTATTTGAAAACACAGTGAATTATTTGATCTCAATGCCATGATGATTCATTTTTATTCTTTTCTAAACCCCGCGACTCTATCCAATTTTCCATCATTATTTTAATGATGATAAAATTATCATGATATAATGATTATGATTATGATCTATAATTTTATATTGATTTGTTTCTTTTATGCATCATATTACTTGGATTTTAGGTCACCACTTTTTTTGTATATCCTCACGTGACTACATGTATTGAGTATAATTATTCTTTTATATTGATAAATAATAGGATTTTAAAGAAATGTTCTTATATTATTTTTCATATGTGATGTATGGTCCTAATGTTTCCAATATACTAATAATTTTGATAATGGATCGTAATTTTATTATGTTATTTATCATAAAAATGTTGAAACATTCATGTAAAGGACACATGTTCTTTAAAAAATGTATCCTTGTACCTACTTTGGAATGGGGATAAAATATCATGTACATAGTTTTAGGCCTTATATAACCACATGAAAACCCTATTTTAGGATTGGGATAAACTCATTTTTACCCTTTTATCTAAAAAATTAATCTTTAACCAATGGTTTTGAGTTTTATAACCCACCCACCCATAAAATAGTTTTAATTAATTCGTATGTATGCTAAAGGGCTGTTGAAAAAATTAATCAATACATTATAACATAAACCAATGAAAGAAAAATTTATTTTGTCCATATTTTATCATAGCACTCAAAATCCATAAATATAAATAATATTGATGGTATCATATTATTAAATCCCCGTTGAAGAATAATTATTATCTATATATTTTATAATAGAAGAATAATTAATTTAAAAGATCGATATAACATTTCCTATGGAAGAACCATTTTTATTTTGGAATACCTAATGTAAAATATAAAAATATTTAAAAAAGTATGGATAACATTTTTCTACAAAAAGATGATGAAATATGTTAATGTATTATTAGAATAAAAAATTAGTTATGAAAACTTAAATATCATTCATGCTATGAATTTTGAAAAAATGATTCCATCAACCCATAAGGTAAAAAAAATATTTTTAAAAACAAATAAAGAATCTATTTCAAAAATTGTATAAAAAATAAAAATTGGTTTAGCATTTTATTAATAAATAATCTGATAATATTAAAAATATTTATTAATTCACTTATGAGAAAAAATAAAAAAAAAGATTCCAAACCAAATAGTAATATATATTCAGTTTTCCTTAAAAAACCTTTCCAACTATTTAGTATTTTCAAATATGAAAATTAATGGCTATCATGTGATTTTAAAAACAAAAATAGGATAATTAAATATATAATATTTGGGAGAGATGTATCATACAATAACCACATTTTAAATTTAGGCATAGAAAATAAAGTTGAAAAAAATTATTTTGTAAGGTAAAACCATTTCCATGAGTTTGAAATTAGTTAAAATCACACTAAAATTCATTATGTTTAATATATATTTTATAATTTTATAATAGAACCCTATTAATAATTATAATGACATATGTTGTTTCTTATAACATCATATAACTTGTTCATTAACAATTCATTATTTTTAGTTCTAATTGTGGTGATAAGTGTTTAATTTTTCAAAAATATTTTTGGTTAGTGATTCGAATCCATGTTCATTAATAACCTCATCTCATAAATTTTAAAAAGAATATAAATATCATATATTTTCATTATGTTCATATTCAAAATTATCTATAAATGTTATATCTAGTAATATGAATTACATCATTAATGGAGTTTGTAGTATTTATGTATGCATGAATGTTGATTTTTATTTTCTAAAAATTAAGGAAATATATATTAATAATAGTATAAATAAAAAATAAAAATTATATCATGAATATAAAATATATATAGTGAATGTATAATTATAATAATCTTTGAATGGTATTCATCGAAATTGAATCATATCTCTTCCTGTAGGGGTAGCGACATATATGGATGATCGATACTTCGTTTTCTTATTTCATAGAAAAAATATGGAAAATGATTTTTCAATAAGCATAACAATAATGAAATATATTTATTATACCTAATTAGGGATGGTATGACTGAAAAACTATTTATTGAAGGTGGAATAAGTAATTTAATTTAATATTCTTAGCTAATATTTATAACTCTTCCTTTGGAGACCTCCTTTGTATTACAACACATTCCTTAAAAGAGATTCCTTATTAGAAGATTAGGGAAACATGGATGAATTTAATGATTTTACAATGTCATTTTAAGGTATTTGTTGAGCTATAAGAATAAAAATCCAGGAATGTATTTGTTGATAATGTTCCCTATTTTATGTGAGGTTGTTGATGCCCCTTAAATTACATAAAATATTTATACAACATACTAACGCTTTATGGATGTATTTAAAACAAATGTTAGTAATTTTATGTTTAGATATTATTGGGTCCAAATTTATCCCAATAATAAGAAATATACATTTTTATGTGGTATTCTTACCCCCTGATCTCTTTTTCACTCCAAGTAAACCCATTTGGACCTTAATTGTGGTAAAAAATATCTAATTTTTTTTACTAATAAATATGACAGAAAATGAAATAATCTTTATTAAAAAATTAAAATAATGATTCAAAAAATGGAATCCATTTAATCAATTTTTTAAAGTTAGTGATACTAATTTTAAAATAATTGGGTAAAAACCAATGAAAAATAATTTAAAAAATAATATTTCAAGATGAAAATCTTGTTTACATTTATTCCATTACTAGTAAAAATATTGAAATGATTTGCAGAAATATATTATTGAATATATTGTATATAAATTTCACTAAAAATAATTTTTCATAACTATTTGTTGGTTTTATTATTTTTAAAAATCATTCATTAAATTAAAATGCATTCATTAAAAACTCTTTATAGGATTTAAATTATTTTATCTTCATTAAAAACTGGTAGATAAATAACTCAATAATGATTATTCATAAATTAACAAAACATTTCATTAAAACCCATTATTGGTTATCAATATGTATTTTTATATATTAATACATAACATTTAAACAATTGAATTTATTTAAAAACAGGTCGTCCAATCATTGAAATAAAATATTAAATTTTAAATAAATATTTTCTTGGAATTAATAAATAGATATAAATTTATTAACAAAATTATCTTTAAATTTCATAATGTTTTAAATAATATTTATAAATTTCAATTCAGAAGAAATTTTAAAAAAGTGTACTTAATCACAAATTCATTTAGACCTGGGGTTGCATGTAAATATAGTTCTCAAATTCATTATGTTAATTCCAAGGAAATTCATATAAATCCACGGGATTTTTTAGTCTACTTACATTAAAATAATTTTTTTTCTCTAATGTTATTCACTCTGATACAAATGAAATAAGATATCTTAGATTTTAATAATCCATTTGTTCTCTGTATCTTCCTCAAATATATAATTCATCTAAAAAACACTTTCCATGTTAGTAGTCCTACTTAATTACTCTTTCAATTTAATATCCTATATTTTTAAAAGAATTTATTCATTGGAATGATCATTATCTAGAGGCATAAGATCTATGTAAAGTATATGTGATGGATCAGTAATGTACTTACACTTGAGAGATAAATGTAAATGTTTAAGAACTTATGAGAGTTTTTGTGGAAGAAAAATGAAATAATTTAGATTATCAAATCGATAAAGAATCTTATTGGGATAAATATTACTAGGGATCAACATTCTTTTATTTCCAAATTTCATATGATTATTTTATAGAGAAATTTTGTGGAATAAATTCTTATTTTCTTTAAATTATAGTTCTCAATTATGATTTGCATCACAAAAGTTCTCTCAAATATGAGTGACCATGATGTGATATTGTTTGACTCTAACATCCCCCCCCCATTTTCTTTGCTTTCTCAAGATCCAATAACATTCTTTATACAACATTATATAACAATAGTAGTGATATTCACTACATTTTATAGAGGATTATGAATTCTTATGTGAAAGATTTATTTAAACATAATTCAATAATGTTATTATTTTGGACCATACCCCCAAGGAAATATATTGAACCAAATCACATAGTATTTTTCAGGGTATAAATGGTAATATCTTATTGTACATTTATGAGAGTATGATAATAATTAGTAAAAAAAATCTATATTTGGATCAATCTATTGTCTTCACTATAATAATAATGCAATCCCTTTATCATGATCAGAATCAAAAGAATGTGTTACTTAATAAAATTTTACCACTTCCTTAATGATCATCCTATGTAGAATATCAAAACAAAATTATTATCTAATAACAATTTAATTCATTAACTTTTTAAGGTAATGAAATTTATCCAAAAGATCATTTTGGAATAAAGATTTTTTTTGGATTCCTATCGTTAAATACATGGTGGGATTTTTTACATTTCCGTTTATTATGTATAATTGTGGCGAAAACCCCTTAGAAATATATCACATAACCTTAAATTTGATAGATACAAATCATCAAGGAATTTTTGCTACAATATATCTATTTATATAATCCCACCATAAATAATATTTATGATATAAATAGGTCTTCATACTTCCATGATAAATTGTGAATGACTACTAATGAGCATATTAAAATAACTCCTTATTGAATTTCTTTATTGTTAAAGAACATAATTAGTATGAAAACATTATCATTCAACTAGAATAATTTTTGAAAACAGGTTCATTTATAACCTTAAATTATAGGTCTACATCCTCCTTTTGATCCTCTTTAATATTCTCAGTGATATATTGTTGACTAATCATTTGAAAAATATATTTTATACCAACATTCCTCATGATTTCAATTTCTATCTTATTCCAAATAATAGTTAGTAGATATCATTTGACCCTCGTTATGGGAAAAATAGAAATTTATTTCCAACGAAATGTATAAAAACTTTGTTCCACTACTCAAGGTGGTAATTAATTGTGAATTCATAAAAATAATTCAGCTCTAACCATCTTATATAGTGAATATTAATATATTTATTAGATTATATGTCATTTAAATAGTTAAAATATGTAACACCCCATGCTTCCACGGTACGTTCTCTTTGAAAAATTTTAATTGATTGCATTGTACGCAACTTCGAGATTCTAACACACCACGACCAATCAAACTTGAAGTCATGAATAGTAATACCCAATTTTTGAAATTTTATAAATTTTATCTTTAAAAATAAACTTTATTTTTGGATTTGGAATATCAAAATTATCTTAGGGTGAATTTTTGGTATTTATCGGAAAACATTCGCCTTTTGATGAATTGTGAAAAACACTGAGTTCTAGTTTAAAACCAAATTTTTATTTAAATAATTATTTATATTATTTAAATGTATTTTTTGTCACAATAGATACATAATTCCTATATATGTTCAATGTAATTCATTGGAGTTAGTTTATAATGATTTCAGATATATAAAAATTTTATTGAACTTTTCACGGTCTTTTACCCACTTCATAGGAGCATTTGCAAATTTACATAATTTTTTTATGGATTTTGTGAGTTGAATTTCAAAAATTTGAGAGACACTGTTGATATCAGTAAGTAAAATGTGGTTCAATAAGATTAAAATATTTTTTGGTGAATAGTGACTTTTTACTTTTATTTACCACGGTAAAAAGTAAATTGGGTAATTAAGGGTAAAGATGATATTATTATTAACCTAACACATGTCTAATTCTATGGGATAAGTATAATTAGACCCAAAATAGCCTTAGGAATAAAATATGAATCACTTTGGTCCACATGGATTAGATTATGACATTTATTATTATTTAATTCAAAGAAGAGTTAAAAGAGTTAAAATCAATGTTTTATAACTAAGACATTTTTAATATAAAGATAAAAATAAGATAAATTCGACTATAAATATTCATTATAAATATAAAAAGATTTCATATGTAATGGTATTTTATTTATTGTTTTTAGACATTAAATAATTTAATTTATATATTACACAATGATGATGCAGTAATTACCTAATTAATGAAATATTAAAATAATTGATATTATAAATATCCAAATAAATGTAATTTTAGACCTTTTATGAATTACACTAATTTTATAGTTTAATAATACATGTTAGGGTTGGTTAAATAAATTTTTCTCGAAGTAATAATGCTGTTATGAATTTATCAAAAACAAAATACCAAATTGCGTCAAAATTGTCATAAAATTGTTTTAAAACAAATATTATATTATTAATTGATATTCTATTCCAAAAAATATATTGTTCAGCCAAAAGTATTATATAATTATAGGTGTATAACTAATGAACCACTTGGGGTTCTCTTGGGAGTATATAGTATGTTTATTAACCATATAATAAAAAAAATCAAAGAGACATGGTAAATGTCAAACTATTTAACTAAGAGTTAAATATAAACGATAAGGTTAATATAGAGACATAAACCAGTATAAAAACCATTGGTTGAGTGGTTTTAGATCCATACCCACCTTATAATTTAGATAATACATTTTGGAGCCATTTGAAACCGAAAATGATTTTATTATAAAATAATATTTCCATCTTTTCTTAAGGTGCCACTCACCTCTCTTATAGAACGACACTCCCCCTTCTCTCTATTTCACACCTTCAAATCCATTTGTCTCGGACAAACCCTAACCAAATACCCACTCAACTATCCTACCTTAACACTAGAGGCCTTCCTTTAGTCAGAAAGCCATCCTATGGAGCCATTTTGATCAAATCAAAAGGAAGAACCCGAAGAAGAGGTAAATATGTCATCACCTCTTTCAAGTTCCTTTTTTCTTACACTTCCTCTTTCTTTGTTGTTTCCATTCTAAAATAATAACTCCAGTATATTATATATACTATGATTTTGTTATAAATATTTTTCCACCATATTCATTATTCTATCCATCCTTCGAATGACATGTCCCCATACGTGTGTACGTACGGCTTACCGTCTCCATATCGGTGTGTAATTGTTACTCAATAAATTATTATATAGATGGGTATAATAATGATGTGTAATTGATTTAAACAATAAATATAAAATTATAATGATTCTTTATATATGATATAACATCCAATTATATATTATTTTAATATCAAACGAATGATATTGTCGCTTGTGCGTACGTACAGATTACCGTCTCCACGAACGCGATGAGATTCATTCCCCATTGTAATCCATTCAAGAATAATTTTCATTAGATGATGAAAAATAATGTTTAATGACTTAGTATAATTCTCAATATGAATAAGATACATCCTATTCATAATAATAACTACTTACAAAACAAATCATATAAAGGAAAATGAATTAGTTTACACCAGAAATGACGATAATACTAAAATATTAATAACAAAGAAATATTAAAAGGTCATATATGATATCATATTAATGTATATGATTCTTTAATATTTTAATAACAATTATTTCACCATTTTACTGGAGGCTAACCTACCATAGACCAAGGAAAAGTACAAAGGAAGGGGTTTCTTATCTCACTATTAATTCCGTGAGATTTCCATTGTTCGCCACTAATTTATTAAATGTGGTGTATTGTGTATTGTCATTTGATATATATTTTATCATGATTCTATTTATATTCAGGGTATTCTAGGACTCATTTGGATGGTATTAAATTTTGGCTATACGACTTGATTGATTACAACGAAGTAATGATTTTCATCTCACTTCCTATTTCTGTGAGATTCATGCCATATTGCCATTATTTCGTTTTGTGTAGTGTATTTACTTCCAAATGAATATATTTCTTGTGTAATATTCTTTAATTTATGAGTAATTAAGTCTTCATTTATCATCCATATTTCATGGGATGTATGTTATGTAAGTTACCAAATTGGTAAGGGAATTTCGAATTTCACTTTCCACCCAGTTGACTATACGCATACTTCAATGATTATTTTACTCCATGATTATTTATGGAATCACTATTTATTATTTGGGTAGTAATTTCCACTACCCATAATATTGATATACTTTTGATACACATAATCACACAATTGATAAATTCTCTAGTCATCGATATGAACTTGATAAGAGTAATTTTAACTCAATAACAATTTATTCAGTTAAACATCGAATTAATTGGTGTTGTTTTTACAAGAATATGTTTGAATGTTCTCTGATTGAATTACAATGAATATACAATCATATTGAGTGTATTTATATTTTTCACACATAATTATGTCGTTTATTTATCCTTAACCTAAGGATACGATCTTTATATTTGATTTCATCTCAATTGACATTCCATTGAGTGTTCTTTGTTGTTATGTGCCAATTCAATTTTATTTTGTGTATATACTATAAGTTTAAATAGTGTATCATGAATCCCTTTATTCTCATGATATTATAATGTTTTTATTACCTCAATAATTTTTATTCAAGTGACTCTAATTTGGTTAGGAACTGTAACTAAAATATCATTTTAAATGTTCTAATGATTTATTTTTCTAAATCTTTCTCATTAATGTCCATGTTTTAAAAATGGTTTTAAGGATTTATTTATATGTAAATTAATGTTTTAAAGTTAAAATTACTTTTAAAAGATTCAAAGTGGTATGGGACAATTTGATTCTAAAATATATTTTAAACGGCTTCTTGATAAATAGTGAGCCTTTTAAATGTTTTCAAGAAAAAGGGGGATATTTCTCTCAAAAAGTTTTGATGATTATTTTAATATATGTAAATATCATTTATTATTCTCTATTGAGGTTAATATATTATAATAAAATCTTTTATATTGTATTTAATGAGTTATATTTGACTTTGGATGTGCTATTTTCATACCATTCATGGTTTGCGGTTAAAATAATGACATTTCATAAGCTAATTTTAATATGAAAGTTCAGATTATGATTCAACCATCTCATATGAGGAATGAATTAGACATAGTAAGATACAGTTGGAGCCCACTATAGCTCCTCTATTCATCGATAGGTCTTATGAGACAAACTAGTGTCTTGGCACAAGGCCTTGACAAAATCCTATTTTTAGCATTGGCACAAGGCCTTGACTATGTAGTTATGAAAGTCTGGAATAATGAACTCCATCATTATGAGATTAGATATTGATATTTCATTGGTTATTTGAATAGTATAATACCCATGACTATGTTTTATTATGTATTTATTTACTCATCTCATATTCCTGCCATAAAGTGCTCATTTTTATTATTCGATAAGGAATGTGTTTTCAATTATTCACCATGCGTAATGTTTATGTTATCTTCCGTTGTATTTATTACTCTTACTGAGCATCTTAGCTCTCCCCTTTTCATGTTTTATTTTCCCAGGATATGAATAAGATAGTTATGTGTGACTTGCAGGAATAATCAGGGAATCTTGGATGTTTCTAATGGAATAAATTAGTGTTGTTTTTCTTTTCATGTTGTAATGTTGAACTTAAGTATTTATCTTGTTTCTAAGACTACTAACCTGATCGGTCCTACGGGACATGATTCCTTGTAATCATGCCAATGATACATAATAATGCACTGGCTCCTGGATTCTTGGGTCGGGGCATTATAGTTGGTATCAGAGGAAGTTTAGTACAAACATTCAAAACCAGATTTATATAAACACTTAATAGAGCACATAGCCCTAAGATAGGCTTTGAGGATTTGTATAGAATAATTTCATAAAATTTTGTTATTGTAACTATTTTTTGAGTTTACAAAGCAATGCATACCTATATGGATATGAGAAGGTAGTGGCGGCTCTTACACAGATGTACCTAGGGTTTAAACTTGAAAACACTACTTTGAGCTAGACATGAACAGGAACTAGAGCATGACAACAGGCCTTGCTCCACTCTTGGTTAAGACACTCCCATGGGATATGTTTAGGATAATTTACATTTTCGTTACAAAAATATTTGAAGGATTTTAATATAATATGATAATAAATGACCTTGGTTAATCCTAAGGTGTTTTAAATTGAAAATAAGGTGTCAAGATATTCAATAAATTATTTTATGACTATTATTACTCAGACAATGATTTCTAGATTTAGTCAATGACTAGATTCCATTTAAGTCATAGAAACTTCAAGCATGATGTGCATGGTGGGAAAATTGGTGGAAATGAGAAAAAAATGGAATGTTGATAGGCGTAAAAGATATCGTCCACATACCGAATCAATTTTCAAGAAATATGATCCAAAACATATATATTAACCAACTCCCAAACTCAACAAGGAAGAGAAAAGTGGGGAATGATAAGAGCTCCAGTAGTGAAGACCATAGAGAGATGAAAGCTCATTTTATATCATGCAGGAATTGTGGAAGGAGACACCTAGGAAGGTTTCCTAATGGAACAAATAAATGAATTATGTGCGGAAAAAATGGAATAAAGTAAAGAATTGCCGAGGAATAATGAAGAGTACTATGGAAGAAAATAAAATTGATCCTAAGAATCCAATTATGGTCATTAGTAATAAATATAAGATACCTTGCCATCACCCAAGTCAATTCCCTGTTATATAGGATAACATATTGGTCAAGGAAGAACCTATGTGGAAATAAATGGATGGTAAAATGTTTAAAGGTATTAGTTCTCTTTGTTGATGAGATTACATTGGAAGACTTTTATCATGTATGTGTAACCTTGGGGTTTTTTATGTGAAAATTATATTCGAGGAATAGTTATCTTTTCTTTTGTGGATATAGTTATAAATAACCATTTGGGTTTATACGACTCTTAAATATGAGGCAATTATACTTTATTAATTTTTGGGATGAAAATATGATGTAGGAGATAACATTTGTGGTTAAATTATGTTATTATTATTTTGAGGATTCTATTTCATTTAATTAATTTTATGAAATCATGTTTTTAAAAAAAAGACAACATGCAGACCATGTGATAACCCGTCATGTCAGAAAAAGCTATGGGAATCGAACCCACAACTAGAGTGTGATTTGGATTTATCACCTACCACTAGACTACCTGAAGTCCCTGGTTAGTGTGACTAATTATTTTTAGTTAAATAATTTTATTGATCAATAATAACTTGACTTCAGATCTTATGTTTTATCAAATGAATACCCTTTTTATAGGAATTTGATTTGGTGATTAAATGATAAATGTTATTTTTTAAGATGTTCTCTCTATTGGGAACACTATATGCCTAAGGAAAATAGAATAATATGAGATTTCATTTTAAGATTAATGTTGTATTTTTATTTATGTTTTTATTTTGGATTTATTGTGATTTGGGATATTTATGGAAATGATTAACCTATAATAGAGAATATGTGATTATGTTAATTACTTTTAAGTATGTGACTTTGAGAGTAGTTGATATCATTTGGAGATAAAATTTAATGTGGAAGACTATTAATGTATGTTTTGGGTTTCAATATTAGTTTGGATTATATTAAAGGATTTTAAGGACAATTGTTTGTTAAATGGTATTTATTTAACATTGTGGTATTGTTGGTTTAATTTTAGAAATTAAGATTAGTGTTTCTTTCTCTAAAGAAATATTCTTTTGTGGGATCAACTGATCTTGTTCCAACCATTTGGGTTTTGATTAATCATTAAAGACAAAGTAAATATATAGTTTATCCTTTTTGGATCATGTGATTCTCTTGAATTTGATTCTAGCTCTTCCAGTGTGACTAAGTCATCTTGAATACCCATCGTTTAAAAAAATCTGGTAGTGGTAGAAATTTATTAAAGAATGAAATTCTACTTAAAAAGTAAGTATATCTCTTTATGTTCTTAGTAAATCTCATAAACAAATTCCTCATATTTATGAAATATAACTAAAAAAAACGTTTCCGTTTACTTTTTTCTACTGGGAAACTAATCACTGTTTGTCCCGTCATTAGTTCATGGTTTTCTGGTTGTAAACATTCTGCTGGTCATGTTTTCTATCACTCTCAGTCAAAACTTGAAGCATAGTTTACCTTCTATATCCATGTTTTCATACATGGAATCCTATTATGGGTTATCTCGGGTAACCTTTGTACTTCTCTTTATTTCTTTTAAAATGATAGTTTTATTGACTCTTTTTCCATTGTGGTATTTTCAGTTATGTTCCCAAGCCCAATTTTAAAAATTTTGAGGATGAAATTTCCAAAAGGGGGTCAAGAATGTAACACCCCAAGCTTCTAAGGTACGTTTCCCTTTGAATAATGTAATAGCTTGCATTGTATGCAACTTCGAGATTCTATCACACCACAACCAATAAAAATGGAATTTATGAATAGTAATTCCCACTTTTTGAAAATTTTTAAGCTTTATCTATCAAAACAGACTTCATTTTTGGATTCAGAATATCGAAATTCACTTAGGGTGAATTTTTGGTTTTTTTCTGAAAACATTCAATTTTTGATGAATAATCAAAAACATTGAGTAATAGTTTAAAAACGAATTTTTATTTAAATAATTATTTATTTTATTTAAATTTATTTTAGGTAAAAATAGATACATAATACCTATATAAGTACAATGTAATTTATTTGAGTCAGTTTATAAAAATTTTAGATATATAAAAATTTTATTGATCTTTTTACCATCTTTTACCCACCTCCTAGGAGCATTTAAAAATTTACATAAAACATAATTTTACCGCTTCTGTGAGTTCAATTTAAAAAATTCAAGAGACACAGTTGATATCAGTAAGTAAAATGTGGTTCAATAAGATGAAAATAATTTTAGGTGAATAGTAATTGTTTGACTTTTATTTACCACAGTTAAAAGTAAATAGGGTAATTAAGAGTAAAAATGATATTATTAATATCCTAAAACATGTCCAAATTCTGTTGGATAAGTATAATTGGACCAAAGAAACCATACGAATAAAATATGAACCTCCTTGGTCCACTTGGATTAGATTAGGACATTTATTATTATTTAATTCAAAGAAGAGTTAAAAGAGTTAAAATCAATGTTTAATAACTAAAACATTTTTAATATAGGGATACACATAAGATAAATTCTATAATAATTATTAATTATAAATATAGAAGGATTTAATACATAATGGTATTTTATTTATATTTTTTAGACATTAAATATTTTAATTTATCTATGACACAATTATGATGTAGTAATTACCTTATTAATGAAATATTAAAATAATTGATATTATAAATATACAAATAAATGTAATATTAGACTTTTTATTAATTAAACTAATTTTATAGGTTAATAATACATGTTAGGGTTGGTTAAATGATTTTTTTTCGAATTAATAATGTTGTTATGAAATTATCAAAAACAAAATACAAAATAGTGTCAAAATCGACATAAAATATTTTTAAAAAAAATATTATATTATTTATTGATATTATAATCCTAAAAATATAACGATTATCCCAAAGAATTATATAATGATAGGTGTATCATTAATTAACCACTTGGGGTTCTCTTGGAAGTATATAGTATGTTTGTTAATGATATAATATAAAAATACAATGTGACATGGTAAATGTCGAACTATTTAACTAAGAGTTAAATCTAAAAGATAAGTTTAATATAGTGACCCAAACCAGTTTAAAACCAATTGGTTGATTGTTTTTATACCCATACCCACCTTATACTTTAAATAATTCATTTTGTATCCATTAGAAACCGAAAATTATTTTATTATAAAATAATATTTCTAGTTTTTTCTAAGGTGCCCCTCACATCTCTTATAAAAGGGCAGTCCCCCTTCTCTCTAATTCACACCTTAAATGAAATTTGGATCGGCCAAACTCTGCTGAAATACCCTCTCAACTGTCCTCCCTTAATCCTAGATTCCATCCTTTAGTCCAAAAGTCAACGTAATAATCCCTGTTGATCAAATCAAAAGGAAGAACCCGAAGAAGAGGTAAATATTTCATCACCACTTTCAAGTTCCTTTTTTCCCACACTTCCCCTTTATTTGTTGTTTAAATTATAAAATAATAACTCTAGTATATTCTATATACTGTGATGTTATTTTATATATTGTACAACCATATTAATTATCCTATCCATCATTTGAATGACATGTCACCATACGTGCGTACATACAGCTTACCGTCTCCATGTCGTGGGGTAATTGTTATTCAATACATTATTATATGGATGGGTATAATAATGAATGTGTAATTGAGTTAAATAATAAATATAACATGATAATTATTATTTATATATGATATACCATAAAATCATATATTATTTTAACATCAAAAGAATGATATTGTCACTCGTGCGTACGTACAGATTACCGTCTCCACGAACATGATGAGATTCAGTCCCCATCGTAATCCATTCAAGACTAATTTTCATTAGATGTTTAAAAACAATGTTTAAAGACCTAATATTATTCTGAATATGAATATGATACATCCTATTCATAACAAACATTACTTACGATACAAAGCATATAATGGAAATTGAATCAGTTAACACCCAAAATGACGATAATAATAAAATATTATTAAGAAAGCAATATTAAAAGATCATATATGATATCATATTAATGTATATGATTCCTGTAAAATTTAATAACAATTATTTCACAATTATATATGAGTTTAACCAACCCTTGACAATGGAAAAGTACAAAGTAAGGGGTTTATTATCTCACTTTTAATTCTGTGTGATTTCCACTGTCCGCTACTTATTTATTAAATGTGGTGTATTTTGTACTGTCATTTGATATATATATTATCATTATTCTCTTTAAATTCATGGTATTCTGTGATTCATTTGGTTTTTATTGAATTTTGTCCATACGGCTTGATTGATTACAATGAAGTAAGGGTTTTCATCTCACTTCCTATTTCTATGAGATTCATGTTATACTCCCACTATTTCGTTTTGTGTAGTGTATGTACTGTCCAATGATTGCATTCCTTTGGTAATATAATTTAAAATATGAGTAATTACAACTTCATTTTATTATCCATCTTTCATGGGATTTATGTTTCGTAAGTTACCAAATTGGTTAGGGAATTTCAAATTTCAATTTCCACTCATTCGACTTTACACATACTCCATTGATTATTTTACTCCATGATTATGTGTGGAATCACTATTTATTATTTGTGTATTAATTTATACTCTCCATACTGTAGATATAATTTTGATACACATAATCAATCCGTTGATAAATTCTCAAGTCATCGATATGAACATGATAAGACTAATTTTAACTCAATCTCTATTTGTTGAATTAAACATCCAATTCATTGGTATTGATTTTACAAGAATATGTTTCACTATTCTATAATTTATTTATGCTGAATATACAATAATATCGAGTGTATTTATATTTTTTACTCATAATTATTTCATTGATTTATCCTTAACCTAAGTATACGATCTTTATAAGGGATTTCATCTCAACTTACATTCCATTTAGTCTTTTTTGTTGTTATGCACCAATTCACTTTTATTTAGTGTATATACTGTACTTTTACATAATATATCATGATTCTATTTATTATCATGATATTATAATGTTTTTATTACCTCAATTATTTGTATTCAAATGTCTCTCATTTGGTTAGGAACTCTGACTAAAATATCATTTTAAATGTTTTAAAGATTTATTCTTCTAAATCTTTCTCAGTAATGTCAATGTTTTAATAATGGTTTTAAGGATTTATTTATATGGACATTAATGTTTTTAAATTAAAATTCCTTTTATAAGTATCAAATTGCTATGGGAAACTTTTATTCAAAAAACTATTTTAAACTGGTTCTAGATAAATATTGAGAATTTTAAATGTTTTCAAGAAAAAGGGGGATATTTCTCTCAAATAGTTTTGATGATTGTTTCATCTATGTCAATATCATTAATTATTATCTATTGAGGTTGATCTATTATAATAAAATATTCTATATTGTGTTGAATGATTTATGTTTGACTATTGATGTGCTATTTTCATACCATTCATGGTTTGTGGTTAAAATATTGACATATCTTATGCTAGTTTTAATATGAATGTTCAAATTATGTTTCAACCTTCTCATATGAGAAATTAATTGGACTTAGTAAGTGATGGGTTGAGCCTGCTATAGCTCCTCGATGCATCGGTAGGTCTCATGGGACAAACTAGTGTCTTGGCACATGGCTTTGACAAAATCTTATTTGTAGTCTTGGCACAATGCCTTGACTATGTGGTTTTGAAAGTCTGGCATTATGAATTCCATCATTATGATATTAGTTATTAATAGTTCTTATGGTTATTCCACTAGTAGAATACCCATGACTATGTTTTATTATGGAATTATATACTCATCTCATATCCCTGCCATAAGGTGCTGAGGTTTATTATTATATAAGGCATGTGTTTTCAATTATTCACCATGCCTAATATTTAGGTTATCTTCCACTGTATTTCTTACTCTTACTGAGCATCTGAGCTCACCACTATTCATGTTTCATTTTCCTAGGATATAAAGAAGTTAGTTTTGTGTGACTTGCCGAAATAACCATTCAAGCTTGGATGTTTCTAATTGAATAAATTATTGTGGTTTTTCTTTTCAAGTTGTAATGTTGAACTTAAGTATGTATCATGTTTCCAAGACTACTAAACTGATCAGTCCATCGGGACATGATTCATTGAAATCATGCCAATGATACGTAATAATTCACTGGATCCTAGATTCTGGGGTCGAGGCTTTATAAAATCAGTATATATATCACACATTTCCCATAAATACAAGGCATACATATTTTAAATGTAATTATTACCAATGATAATGCCAAATCAAAGGGGTGGTTATTTTCTCATCAACCATCAATTGGAATGAGAAATAATCTATCACCATGTCATTATGTAAAATAACACATCCCAAACCCTTTATTGATGTACCTATATAGATAGGAAAACCATGTATAGAACATGGTTTTGTGAGTAAAGGTGTGCTAGAAAAATTCTTCTCAACTATTTGATATTTATTCACATTTAATAATCTAAATGAACATGACTCCCTTTTTAGGTAACAAATAAAATGTATTAGAAATCCACAACCAATTACACAGAAAAAATATATAATATCAAGACAATCCAAGTAACTAATGTATCTCTGTAAAAATGGGTTATTAAGGAATTTTATCAATCACATACATAATTAATGGATCTGTCAGTATTCTATCACTTGATTTTAAAGGATTTAAACAATAAAAATTATTTAGAGAAAATTCACACAATGTAAATTATTCATATATCTCCATCCTTCATGTCATCAGTAAAATAGTCAAGTGTTTTTAAATATTTTTGTTGCTCATAGGATATATAATAATATATTCTATAAATCCTTCCAAAAATGATCAAAGAAACCATTAAAGATACATTTAATTAAATCCATTAAGATAATTATGGAATACGTTAGACTAAACGGAATCGGATCAAAAAATTTATGATTCACACCACATATTAGTCAGAGTAGAGTACTCAAGAGGGGGGGTGAATTGGGTATCTATTAAAATTTCTGTTTGAAAAGTTTTCTTAAAAGGTTCCCCAATAAAAATAAATACACCACAGTTAATCTAGGTAATACAATTGTGAATGTTTGACTATTCAAATAACACCTCATAATATTGATTCATTCTCATTAATCTTAATATAAGTTATGATATTACATTTTAACCAATTTTAATAAGTCAAAAAATTTATAACTTCTATATATGATTAAATATCAAATTAAATCTAATGATTCTTGAATTATACAGTAAAATAGAGAAAAATAAATTAAACAACATGGAAGATATAAAACATGTGGTTCAGTATCAAGCCAAGGCCTCATCTAATACACTTGGTGAAAACCTACCACCAAATAGTTTATATTAATAAAATTGATCCTCACCCTAGATCAGGGTGAACAACATTTAACATGACTATCCAGGGAACCCGAACTCTTCCACAGTTCTTCATGGGTATAAAATACCAGGTCACAGAAGGACCTCTTCCACACTTATTCGTGGGAGTAAAAAAGTGTAAAATGATATGAGAGGAATTATATTTTGTATCCTTCAATTTAGTGAAGGTGACAGTGTGTGTTTTGATATAGACACACACTCACTAATTGAAAGAAACAAAACAATACATAACTGAGCAAAGATGATGATATAAGGTTAGAAGTGCTCTAAGTGTTATTCTATGTAGCTATGGACTTCTCTGATGAAGCATATTCATGTATCGAGTCCTCTTGAAAGAAATAGAGTATTGAAAATATGGTGCTTTGGATTCCAGTTAGATATGGCTCGTGTTCTTCATGGAGTTTGTATTACGAAGATGTTCTTGAATCTAATTTATGGTATTCGGCTTTTGGATTCATGAATGCTTCATGTGTTCCTCAAATGTATTTTGTTGTATGTGTTGGTTTTTTTCTAAAGAATGCTTAATCTTCTACTGCTCTACCACACTTTGTTTCCCGACCATGATTTTCTATTTATTCTTGTTGTGCATGCGTTAGAGCTGACAGGATGCATGTATTTTTCTCCTCATACCTCATATTATTTAGTGGAATGTCTAAAAATAAATATTAATTATGTCTATTCATTTAAAATACTCAAATATAATAGTTAGAAATTAAATTGAAAATAAAAATATATATTAATGAATGGTGTCACAGTCTGTCTAGAAACAGTGTCAATTGGAAATGGTGTCACCTCGAAACAGTGTCCTCTTCTATGCCTTTAAGTTGTGAGATAGTTTGGATGGCATAGTTTTATATAGATCAGGAACTATTATCATAGATGCAGTTTTAGGATAATGGTGTCTTGTCCTTTGGAAAACATTGAACGATGTCTTGGAAAGGAACCAGTGTCACAGACTTTAACAGATCTGAAAATGGTTACGGTGTCTGGTCATGGTGTATGGCCATTATGTTTGGTAATGGTGTCTGGGTCACAGTGTCTATGTCATGGTGTCTGGGTCACGGTGTCTGGTCATGGTGTTTGGGTAACGGTGTTGGGGTCTATTTTTAGAAAACCCAAACTGGTGGCAAACTAATGGTTTCTAAGACTTATCCAAATATCTATATATAGGCATAAGCATTAATATTAACAGAATGAATTATACTCAATTGTTCATAAAATAAATTCATTAAAGAAAAAATAAATATAGTTTAAAAAAATATTCATGATTTATAGGAATCATGAACATTATAAAATTTATTTAAAGCCTAAAGAAACCAACCATCCTTATACATGACTGGAAATAGATTAAAAAATATTTTCAGGATGTATAAGATTTGTAATCATGAAAACATTATTAAAAATTTAGGATTCCAACAATATCCCCATTTTGATGATCACAAATCATATTAGTGAGATATTTGTTCTTAGTGTATGTGTCTCTCACCATTTTGGGATTATCAAAACGAGTAAAAATGGAAATAATAAAATTGACAATAATAGGTCATAGTACATTAGATGGAGAAAGATGCGTCGTTACAACAAATAGGAAAAAAAATAAAACAAATATCCCTATAAAAAGATACTATTGACTGTTCTTCAGCATTAGTTGTCTTCTCTTTTCCCTTGGCAGTAGCATCAGGAGAAGCCACAAGGGAAGCGGTAGAAATTGAATAATGGAGTTAATAAACTATGTGAGAAGGAAGAGGGAGTCAATCACCAACAGAAGGGGCCATGGTAGGTTTGGTGGAAGACCGAGACAATTATTGGTCGAGGATAATAGGTATGATCTGACTCAAAGCCTGAGAGATAGACATAAAGGTATAGGAAAAGGCAGTGAATGATGAATGAGGAAAATTGGGCCATAAGGGCGAATCGGTAGGAGCAACAATAGCAGTGCTCTACACATGAAAATAAGTCCTCAATAACTTGATGATGTCAGTGATAATATCACCACCATAATGCATCACTTTTCCAAAGTAATATTTGTTCTCCATGAACTTTTCCAACAATGGCCTGAAATATTTAAGCTTTTGACCTTGTGTTTTGAATACTTGAGTGTTAGGAGGGATTTTTAGATTCACTACAATGCACTTGAAATGGATTTCCATATCATGCTTAGAGAAAATCCTATTGAAGTATAAATCTGCCTTCTTTGTAATTTCTTCATGAGAATAATATTCAAACAAGGAATGAATTTTTACCTAATAATAAAATATGTCACTATTCTTGATAACCGTAGATAGAGACTCTTTGTCAATGCCACTTATCACTTATTTAAGATCTTCCTTAATAATATTTCTAAGCATATCACTATCATAGGAGGTTTGAGATGACTACCTATAGGTACTAGAAGATGTAATAGCTGAGTTAAGGGACTTTAGTAGACTTGT